>CM065660.1:0-450000 GCA_033220385.1 Triplophysa yarkandensis
GAGAACAGAGAGGAGAGAGAGAGAGAGAGAGAGGTGGAGAGGAGAGAGAGAACAGGAGAGGAGAGAGGAGAGAACAGAGAGGAGAGAGAGAGAACAGAGAGAGAGAGAGAGGGAGAGAGAGAAAGAGCGAGCGACCGACCGACCATCTAATCCGTCTAATGTTTGATGCCTTAATTTCAAATGCATGACTTTAACTATAGTTACTATATTATATTTTGAGAGAGAGAGAGAGAGAGAGGGTGAGAGAGAGAGAGGAGAGAGAGAGAGAGAGAGGGTGAGAGAGAGAGAGAGAGAGAGAGAGAGAGAGAGAGAGAGAGAGAGAGAGACAGAGAGAGAGGAACAGAGAGAGAGGAGAACAGAGAGAGAGAGAGAGAACAGAGAGAGAGAGAGAGAGAGGAGAGAGGGAGAGAGAGAGAGAGAGAGAGAGAGAGAGAGAGAGATGAGAGAGAGGAGAGGGTGAGAGAGAGAGAGAGAGAGGGGTGAGAGAGAGAGGAGTGAGAGAGAGAGAGAGGAGAGTGAGAGAGAGAGAGAGGGGTGAGAGAGAGAGAGCGGGGTGAGAGAGAGAGAGAGAGAGGAGAGAGAGAACAGAGAGGGAGAGAGAGAGAGAGAGAGGTGGAGGAGAGAGAGAGAGAACAGAGAGGAGAGAGAGAGAACAGAGAGAGGAGAGAGAGAGAGAACAGAGAGAGAGAGAGAGGGAGAGAAAGAAAGAGCGAGCGACCGACCGACCATCTAATCCGTCTAATGTTTGATGCCTTAATTTCAAATGCATGACTTTAACTATAGTTACTATATTATATTTTGTTGTTTTGGGGATAAAACGTTTATTGTTAAAGTTTACAGCTTTTGTATTCTTCATTCATTGGCCAAAAGACTATTTTCAAGAACACTTTTCATCAAGTATTTGCGATCTCGCCTTCATGTCATTGAAACCTTCTTTGCTTTTTCTTCCTCTGCAAAACACAAAAGAAGATATTTTGAAGAATGTTGGAAATCAAACAACACTGACCTCCATGCACTGTGTGAACACTAAAGCACTGAGACAAAAGAACTTCTTTATGATGTCACAGATGGGAGACCCATACACTACCGGTCCTGGTGTTTCGGGCCACACTTATGCATACATATTTTTACAGCAATGAACTCATTGTGATGATGAATTGTATGTAAAGATTAAATATACAACTGGAAATATAAGAAATAAAAATGAAAATAAACATGTTATATTGATCACCTTCAGTTTAGTCGTCTTTTAACTTAAATTTTATTAGTTGTCATTTTATTAAGCAGTGTCTTGTTAAGGATTTCCTGTCGATTTTGAGCTCAATTTGGCTGTTCTTTAATATTCAAAGTCATTCATTGTAATAAAATAAAATGTATGTTATTATAAAACATTTGTTTGCTAGATTATATATTGTCTATTAATCACCTCTTAGAAATAAAGGTATACTCTAAATCAGATATAAAAAGTATAAAAAAATTATACTCAAGTGTCTTACACCTTTGTCTGGTAGTGTACAGGTGTTGAATGACATGAGCATGAATAAATTATGGCTCATCTCTTTCCTTTTTCTGAATATTCCTTTTAATATTTTTAAAGAAATGCTTATCAAGAACATCTAAGTTCGTCAAAATGGAAAAAGTAATCGCAAAGTGTCTAGATAATATAATACCGTCATTTGTTTTCAATTTGGCTTGACCTTTTGTTATCTAAAGCAATGTGATGTGTGTATTGTGTGCCAAGTGTACCTTGAAATTCTTTATAGAGCCCACTATAGATGCAAGCGAAGGAGTGGAGATGCAACCTTTATCCGTGTGGTAATCTTGTATCACGGTTGCAGGTTAACAGGTGATAATGCTCACAGATAAATGAGTGTTACCTGTTGGTCTCTTTAGTAATCAGCACTAAACCCCTTAACTCAGGAAGCATTGACAAAGTGGCCACCATCCCTACCCTTATACACACACACCGGAGCAGAAATGCATTCAATCCTTATCTGTGTCAGCCTCAGCGTGGCATTCACGCCATGGAAAGAAACAATGCAGCTGTCGCTCAGTTCCGTCAGTCAGAGCGACAGGGTGACAGTGGGTGTGGAAGCACTTGTGTCTGACTTTAGCTCTCTATCTTCCACAGAGCTGTTTTTTCCAGTCCAGATACCCCCCTTCCTCCTGTTCCCCTACCAACGCACGGCAAAACAATAAAGGGTGTGTGTACCCCATGCTTCCTCTCGTGTTTGTTTAAGTCAACTTTAGAATGGACATGCAGGTCCGTTTGCCCACATTTGTTTCCTCTGCCGGGACAATTTGGTTTTTTTTGGCGCTGGGTTTTGTGTAAAGTGGGACAGAAACGCTGACTAATGCACTTATGTGAATGCTGCAGTCATTGAGGTGGAAATGTCAGTGAAGGAACACAGGGAGAGGCTAAACTCAGATAAGAATAAAGAAAAGAATGACTTCAAGCCAAAGTATGATATCATTAGAGCGGGAGTACCGGCTGCAGCACCACCCCACGGCCTTCAACATGAATCTATGCCCTATCTTCAGCCCTTTGGTCTTTTATTAAGATTCATTACATTGTATCGATTTGATAACATTCAAATGATTTAATATGAGGTTTTGTTAAAAAAGTGTGCGTGTTTGGACAGAACCCATCACTGTCAAGGGAAAGGTCACCAAAAATATAAAAATATTTCATTTTGTTCTAACCTTATGTCACTTCACTACATAAATTACTTACTTTCTTCTGCGAACAACAGAAGACGATATTTTGAAGTATGTCGTTATCAAAAACTATTGGTCCCCATTGACTTGCATTGTTTTTGTGGCCATATAGTGCATTTCACCAACATTTTTCAAAATATCTTCTTTCCTGTTTTGTCAAGGAAATAAGGTCTTACAGCTTTAAAATGTGATTTTTGTGAAATACACATTTAAAGTGACTGTTTATCCTGAAATGAAAATTTTGTCATTTTTCATTTAAACTTTTATAACGTCAAGCATTTATGACTTTTTCTTCTGAAGAACACAGAAGAAAATATTTTGAAGAATGGCGGTAACCAAAGATTATTGTTTCCCCTTGATTTGTATTGGTTTTGTTTTCATATTATGTAAGTCAATGTCACGAACATTCTTCAAAATATCTTCTTTTGTCATTTATAGAAGAAACTCTTAACTTTAAACTGTCAATATGGCGAGAAACTTAAATTCTTGCCTCATTTCCACACCATTATGTCCCTCTAAACCTGTATGATTCACTTTCCACTGCAGAACAACAAAATAAGATATTTTGAAGAATGTTTGTAACAAGAATGTTGGTCCATCTGACTTGCATTGGTTTTATGTCTATGTAGTGCGAGTCCATGGTACCAACATACTTTAAAATACGTTCCTATGTGTTTTGTAGAAGAAGTAATGTTCCAGCTTTATAAAAAGTCAGCTATAACTGAATCTTATTTTTGTTAAAATAGCCCTTTAAAAGGACCGTTCCCCCAAGAAGGAAAATTCTTACATGGTTTATTTTATTATCTGTATGACTTAAGATATTTTGAAGAATGTTTGTATCATTGATTTGCACTCTCTGGACAAAAAACCCATGCAAGTCAACACTGAATCATTTCTCAAAATATCTTCTGCTGCTGAATGGCATGAGAAAGAGACAGACATTTATTTTTTTGTTTACAAGCGTGTGAGCAAAAGTCTGTTAGGTAGCTGTAATAGCCAACTCTGCACATCTCACTTTATTTTCGGCCATGTGTTCATCATCGAGCGCAACACTTTACCTATGACGTTTATTTAATCTGCTGTAGAACATTGGCACAAATTATTAAATTCCCCCAATCTCCAGGATCTAAGTTGATCTAATTTATGAATGGCAGCGCATGACAGTGGTCTGGGCAGGGGTGTGTGGCTGCCCATCAACGGATCGGCCGACTCCAAAGCGTAGGGGGGAGTGGAATGCGGACCGTCTATCCCCAATCTTTGAAGCCCACGTTAAAATGACCGCGGCTCCCCCTCCTCTGGTATAAGTGGCAGCGCAGGGGGCACAGAAAGAGGCTGTGTTTGATCTGAAGGTCGCCGGCCCTCTGCCTGTGTTGAGAGATACCTGGCTGACGTGGCTTCTTCTTATTTAATAACATGAAGGGGAAGCGAACTCTCTCTCATAATTAGGCCTAATTACCCGGCAGGTGTTGACAGACGACCCAAGAAGAGACAAACTGCCTTTATCCCGAGTCTTAGAGTCAGATTACTTGAGCTGTCTTATCTGTTACCCAGAAAAGCTCGCCCTCTTTCTACATCGTTCCATTCCCTCTCGTTTCATTCCTGCCCGTGGCTGTGAATTTAATAACCTGTCTTAATTCAACACAATTTTGACCTCCCTAATGTTTTTAGAACATCGTGGTCCGACGTAATCGGGCACTTCCAGTGAGTCATTGTGAACCACATCAATTAGCATCAGTTATTGTGACTAATTGGTACAATAGGGGTGTAAATATTTAGTCTGACGTGATGTGTTTAATGTAATAATAAACATGATGCAACCTGAAATCAGTTTTATATAAAGTAAAGTTCTGTCATCACTTACTTACCTTTCAGTTGTTCCAAAACTGTAGAAATGTCTTTGTTCTGATAAACACAGAGAAAGAATGCTTGTAACCAAACACTTTTTGCTGACCATTGACTATCAAAGTTTGTTTAATTCTGGTAAACACAATATAAGATATTTTGAAGAATGTCCGACATGAAGAAATTTGGTGGTACTTTTGAATACTACTGTAAATTACAATTAAGTCAACAGTACCCAAAAACTAATTAGCATTCGTATAACATTTCCCCCCTGTGTTCCAAATAAAGACGTTTATATAGGTTTGGGATAACGAGAAATTTAAAACAATTTTAAAATTTTTTAGGTGAACATTCCCTTCACCTTTACAAAGTGTTTTTGTTTGATGACTTGGTCATGGTGGTCACCATTACGGATGTGTCTATTAAACGGGGACTTGGTTCTGTCAGGAGCTTATTAGCAAAGTTCACTCAAAAATGTTATATGTCATAAATGTTGTCATCAGTTTCCCACCCTTATGGTGTTGAAGACATAAAGACTTTGCAAAAAAGAAGAAAAACAATTATTAGAAGGTCTGACAGTCACAGCTCCCATTCACCTTTATTGTTTAGAAGAGGTGCAAAAAAGTGAATAGTGACTAACCATTATGCCCAAGTTGACTTTTTGTGATCAAGATCATTCTTGGGGAATTTGAATTAAAAAAAGGGGTGATTAGATCAATGACAACTTTATTTTTCAAACAATAGATTTGTGTAAATTTGTTTATCAACTGCAATGCGCACAGTTTTTCTCGATCTGTTCTCATGTCTAAATAAAAACTAAAATATTGCCCAACATAAATTTTTGTAAAAGTTGCCCCGTCGGCACAGCCATGATCTTGACTTTTCCGCCTAGTTCCTCAGCCAGTTTTTCCACTCCATCTTTATCTTTATTTTTCCATCTGTGACTGACAGCACCGCATTGCCAATGGAATGTTTTGATGCGTTGTGTTTGCACAATGAGAACATGCATTTCCAGACCCGTGTGTCAAACGTACCCGGTGCGGTGAGCTGCTCAATAAGGGTACGTTAATCCTCTTTAAGCCAACAAAAAACCTTGCTGTCACAAACACTCGTCCAACGGAGCACTTCACCACATTTGCACCAACTTTTGAATGACTGCTCAGAGGAACACTTCACCAAAACATACAATTTCCGTCGTTATTTACATTATTCCGAGTCTGTATGTCAGGTTTACGAAGTTATAGCACAGCTTTGTGTGATGGTATTCACCAAGGTAAATAAATGACCATTCGAGTTTATTAAAATAATATTTCATGCAAAAAGGAGAATTCTGTCATCATTGATTCCATCTCTCTGTATGACTTTTTCTTCTAAAGAACACAGAAGATGTTTCGAAGAATGCTGGTTACCAAAAAACATTTGACCCCTTGTTGACTTGCATTGGTTTTGTGTCCATTCAATATACTTTCTATTGTTTTTTTTAAAAGAAAGAAACTTTTTCATGTAAAACATTCCATTTTACACATGTTTTGGTGAAATACCTTTTAAACGGACAGTTAACCCAAAAATGGAATATCCCCACTTTCATGTCATTTCAAACCTGCATGACTGCAGAACAAGATATTTTGAAGAATGTTTGTAACCAAACAACAGCATACCTTATTGACTTCCCCAAAATCACCGTAACATTTTCCAAAATATATAGTAATATACAGTGAGTATATTGAAGTGATAGTCCAAAGGAATGAGAATTCTGCCCTCGTTTAATACTAATTTTGAACCTGTAACTTTTTCTTCTCAAGAATACGGACAAGCATAGTTTGAAAATGTTGGTAACTGACACCTATTCACTCTGGGTGAATGGGTGTCAGTGCCTTTTGCTTCAAAATATTCTTCAAAACATCTTTTGTGTTTGAAAAGAAATAAAGTGATATAGGTTTGAAATGACCTGAGGGTGAGCAAATGATGAAATGTTTAAATTTTTGGTGCAACTATCCCTTTAAATTGCCTTTAAAAAAGTACCACACCTTATTTAGCTTAAAGGACAGGTAAAGCTTTTATGTCAGAATTATACTCGTTCAGACAGCAGGTTTAATTTCATCCCTTATAAATGCAGTAGACAGGGTCTGGCTCCTACACTGGCTACTGATGGCGACTGATAGTCACGGGTTCTAATCCCACAGCATCTTTCTTTGCTCTCCGTTAGAGGCTGGAGGGGCGTTTAGTGACTGTTTCCTTTGTGAGAAGTTGGTACGGGGCGGCAGGGGGCTCGACTCTTAATTAGGAAGGTAGGGCAGTGAAGAATCTCCGCTTGACAGATTAACATGCACAATTTAACCACTAACCTTCCGAAATGAGCTCCCCCAAAATACCTGCGGCTCCGGTTTCGGCACAAGGGCAGAGGTGACCAGAAATGACACTGAGCGGAGGGCTCTTCATTAACCAGACAGCAGCAATATTAGTGGGCATGCAATAGAAATTTTGCTTAATTGTGTAAATTAAAATAGAAGTTTGTAATTTAATAGAATAGTTTCTAGAATATTTTGACATCTTTCGTTGGTTGGGGAAATGGAAAATCTGACACGCTAGTGGTGCTTTCAAAACATGTTATTTATATATTTTTTTTAAATGTAAAACTACATCATTGTTTTTTTTTTCATAAACAGATTTAACCTTTTTAAAGGTCTATGTAATTTCCATCTGTATTTTTGTGGTCTGTTTCTTTTTTACTGTGGCTTTCCCTACAGCAGATTCAAAGCCTTTGAAAACCTTTGCAAGCTGTCGATAAAAGTGGAAAAAAAGACAGTATCTCTCTGTTTACAGTAATTAATCTGTCTCAACTGATTTGATTTATGATGTATTGCGTCAGAACTTTTACAAAGAAGAAAAAGAGAGAAAAAATCACATGCCAAAGGGCTCTCAATGTTCATTGTGTTAACTAGGAGATATCAATGTTTATAGAATACGTGAGCAACGATTAATAGTAACATAAAAGCCATGGAAATAATGTGGTGATATAGATGCTATTCATGTCTCATCTTTAGTTTAAAGTTTTGTTTGCATTCACCCATGATTCAATGCAGTTTTAGGTATTGTAATAGATGTTCAAAAGGAATCCTGTCAATATTTTCTTACACTTATAGACATATATTTATGTTATGCCTTCAAAGTTCAATCCATTATGAAACTAATTTGAGAATGATTTTTTGGTTCCCAGGATACGCACCGTGGATGAAGGTGTTACTGTGACGATGGCCCGTCCTCCTCCGAACCCTCTGTACATTTTGAGAGGTTCAGGGGCCGCTGTGAACTCCCTACACTTCTGCTGTGATGGACAGGGACCTCCGCTGTTATACTCAGGGTAAGTGTTAAAGTGATAGTTCAAGCCAAACTGAAGTTCCTTTCATTTAAAAAATGACTTCATTTCTTCGGCAGAACACAAAAGAAGATATTTTGAAGAATGCTGGTAACTTTAAAACCCCATTAACTTCCTTTGTATGGACACAAAACTGGTGTTAGTTAATGAAGACTCTTTATGTGTTCTGCAAAAGAAAGAAAGTCACACAACTTGACTGAGCAAACTATGACAGGGTTTCCATTTTGTGGTTAACTTTCCCTTATAATGTAAAACCTGACTTTCTTTCAATGGCAGAACACAAAAGAAGATATTTCAAAGAATGTTGGTAACTTAAATCCCCATTTATTTTCACTGTATAGACACACAACTTATGTAAGTGAACGGGGCCCAACATCACTCAAAATATATTTTCTTGTGTTCTGCAAAAGAAGAAAGTCATACAGGTTAAGTGAACAAGTCATGACAGTATGTTCCTTTTGAGGTTAACTTTCCCTTTAATGTGAAACCAAGAAAAAGCCAATGCTTCTAGCACATTTAGCTTTCTTAAGGAAGATATTGAATGCGTTTCAGGTCTGGTAAAGGAGCAATCCATGTGTGGAATCTGACCACCAGAAGACCCGAGCGTGTCCTAGAAAGCCATGCTGGCAACTCCGTTATCTGGCTTCAGTCCCTCAAAGAAAGCAACACTCTTATCAGGTACATCTTATCCTGTGTCACGTTCCATTTATTTCAATACATTTATTTCAACACCTTAAAGTGAAGAGGAAAGCAGTGGAGTCACGTGATCAAATGTGGCCGTAATAGTTTTGTGTGCTATTTTAATAAGCTTGTGTCCGCGGTATGTTTTGTCAGTCAGGGCCGGGACATGCGTGTGTGCCTGTGGGATGTTTCTGAAGGCCGCAGCGCAGTGACAGACTCTCTCTACACCGGCAGTGTGGGCTTCTGTCAATGCTCTCTGCTGGAGACTCAACCGGGATGCACTTTACTGGCTCATCCCACTGAACACATGGAGGAGGTGAGTCGATCTCGCTTACACTGTCCTTTCACTTTAAGAGGGATGGAAAAAGAAACAGTTCACCCCAAAACAATTTCGGTCGTTGTTTACTGACCCACTCTTCATTTTAAACTTCTTTGAGTTTCTTTTTTGTGCAAAACACAAAAGAAGATATTTTGAAGAACAACAGGAAAACCATTGACTTGTATTGGTTGTGCATACATACAATAAAATTCCATGGAGACCAGATTATTTTGACTAGCAATATTGTTCAAAATATGATATTTTGTGTTTTACAGAAGAGAAAACCCCACACAGGTTTAAAATGTCAAAAACTTTACCACTTTAATGTAATGTAGTCAGCGTAGTTGTAGCTCAACTGGTAGAGCATTGTTAATGATCTTGCAAATAATTATTTGTATTGTTAGTATCACAAATATTCAGTACTGTGCAAATGTCTTTCTTTGGTTCAGTGGTTTGAGTATTTTTTAAGATCACTTGCAGTGGTGTATCATTAGAGGTTTCTAAACATTTATTTCGTCATTATGAAAAAGATCATTTTATTATGGATTACTTTTACTGCTTTTCAGGTATGTGTCTTGAAGCGTCTTAAAGTCTGAAGTTTTTTCTCTTCTTTTTATCTTGTATTAAAGATAAAATAGAGGATGACAATTAATAGAATACAATCATTCATATTAAAAGGTTTGACCAAAAAAAAGGTTTTGTTAACTTTGCTTGTGTTTGTATATTTTTATTTATATTTTATCTGTCTACTTTGTTTCTGCAGTCTGTTTTTGTGTAAACCTGCAAGGCAAATTTGCAAAATGGAAAATTGTGAATTTAAATTGAATTAGTCATGTACTGACAAATAATTCAGTGTTACTGTATTTTGATCTGGTTCTTGTGTAATGGCTGTATGTTTTTGACACTAATGACAGTTTCAATCATTTGTGTTCTGCTTGGCTGCTGTCTCTCTCTTTGAGATATCCACAGTCAGAATTTTGCACAGTTGAGCGATCTACAGAGAGCTGAGAGTGTGAGCTCTGCTCTGTCTTGTCTTTTATTGCATCCCGATTTATGTTTCAGTCTCCGTTCTGCCTCTTGTACACTAGAGTGAGTTTGAGCCGTCACTCGATCTACATTAGCAAGCTTCAGCGAGCAGCAGAACGCCAGCCAGACCAAACACAGTGTCATAGTGTTGCCATTAATACCTGTGACACTTCACACGCATCTCCTGTCGGATTTTAGTGCTTATTTCTTTTACTGTGCATACTGTGCAAGTTTGTCAGTTTGTGTTTTCACTGGGATTCAAATACATATGTGGACATTCAATTATGCAATATAGTCTATAGGGTTGTGCAATATCAGGCAAAAGTGCATATCGCAATTTTAATTCTTTGCAAAGTCATGTATAAAATAAAGTATAGACAAAGTTGTATGTATATAGGATGTTGGATGTAGAAATGTCAAACATTTTGAAGGTACGATAGACGTCTGACCCGGCAATCTGTCATCATTTTTGAGTAAGCAAGCAAGCCATGTTAAGAAGGCAAACATTTAGAAAAGTTGGTATACGGCTTTCTTTTTTCCTAATACAATGTGAAACATGTTGGTTATGTTCTTTTTAAAATATATTTAAATTAAATTAAATTGATTTCAGAAAAATAAATATCGTAATGAATATCGTGAATTGTTTAGCATGTTATTGCATATTGTATTTTCCCTCGATTTCGCACAGCCCTAGAAGTGTGCACTACATAGCGTACTTACTGCTGGGGCTTATAGAAATAGTGAATTGGCTCTATATTGTTATATATTGAGCTTTGGCCTTGATTTGGAATGAATGCCATCTGGGTTGGTAATTCAAATGGGAAGATAAAGTATGATATGTAGTGTGCACTACCTAGTGTACTTATTGTGTCACATATTGCTGAAGCTATTGCAAGTGTAAGTTTGGCTTTTATTCTGACTTGGCCTGGGTTTCAAACCCACGATTTTTTAATTGCTAAACGTAAATGGGAATGTTTAAGTATCCAGTTGAGTGTTCACTACCGAGTGTATTTTGGTTTGGCTTTATTTTAACTTGTCCCAGGTTCGAAACTGTACCTTTTATGCTGCTAGCACAAATGAAAGGTCACGTATCCAATGTAGTGTTCACTACTAAGTCTACTTATTGCATCACTTAATTGGTCAAGCTTTTGGATTGGCTTTAAATTTAAGTTTCGACTGGATTAAAAGCTATGCTTTTGTTCTGTTTTTGGACTTGTACGCAATGTAGTTTGCAGTACCTGCTTTTATACTGTTATTACTTCTTTATATATTGCTGAAGTAATTGTAATTATTTGTTTGGCTTGTATGTTAGCTTTTATATTTAGTTTGGCCTGGGTGTCAAACCTCTGCAACTCTACAATCTCGCCAGTGCTTGCACAACTAGGCTAAATCAGCAAAAGAAACATAAAGGAATAGTTAGGAGTTTCTGAACCCCGACCAGTGTCGGGAAGGCGTTTCCAAAGTTTCGATGCTACGTAAGCGAACACTTTACCCCTTTGGTGGATTTATTTATTCTAGGTACTACTAGTAGTCAGTAGTTTTGGGATCAAAGAGAGCCGGTCGGGTTGAAGTTGTTATAAGAGCTCTGTTTAGTAGCTGTACACTACACAGTGTTCCTTATTGGATTTGTACAGATTGGTTTTAATATTCACTTGTCCTAAATTTCAAACTATGCCTTATTTGCCTCTGCTAATGCAGCACAAAGGTCCAGTATGCAGTATAGTGTGCACTATCTAGTGTGCTTATTGCATCATGTATTATTTCTAAAAATTTCTTAATTTTGGTTTGGCTTTTTCGCCTTTCTTACTTTCCCCGTCACTTATTGCTCAAGCACTTCTAAATTTGTTTTGGCTTTCTAGACGCTTGGGTTCCCTCCCACCTTGCTCCTTCTAATGAAGGCCTTGTCAGAGTCCCATCAAGGTAATAACCATCACCAGATAACTGCAGGCGAAGCGCACCACCATACATCTCCTAAAACAAATAACAATGCTGCAAGGCATGCTGGGAGTCCGGAACTGGAGGAACGACTCCATCTGTGTCTTCCGTTTTTTTGTAATGTTTAGCATTCCAGGTTCCTGACAACGTAGGGCTTTAATGAATAGGCCGTGTGTTATTTATTGACTGTTTAAGTCAAGATCTTGCTCTTTTTAACCTAAGGGGATGAGAGCAGCCCGGTTTGCTGTGTTTATAGATAGAGATGTAAACACATGTATAACGCAGCTGTGTTGTAGTGTTAAAATATGAATAGGTCTGAAATCAGGAAGGGTAAATAGAGCGTAATGAGAACGTTTTTTTAATCATGGCTGTGTGTGCATGCAACTTTAAAGCAGTTGACCTGTTGAATTGTTGCGTGGTTATGATATACAGAGATCAAATGTCTTTTCACTTTTTAATGATTAGAAGAATAGATCACTTGAAAATGCTGTCATTATTTATTCAGCCGCTTGACAATTCAAATCTGTAACTTTATGTAAACACAAAAAAGATATTTTGAAGAATGTTGGTTTGAGAAAAGCAATCTCCCCTTTTTTTTCTTTGCAATAGAAGTGAATGTGGGAGGTTTTGGTTTTCTTCCTACTTCAAAATATCTTCTTTTGTGTGCTTCAAAAGAAAGAAAATCATACATGTTTGAAATGTCAAAATCTAAACAGTATATCTATAATATCAGATTCATAAGTAAACTGATAACCAGATCCATGTGCTAAATTGACCAGAGGGACAACTTCAAATCTCATTGGTACTTACGTGTAACTGAGCTTCTCATATTTCCATATAAAACATAGTAATAAAAAAATCCAAATGATCAATGTGTCACCATTTATTACATCAGTGCTTATGTGGGTTTGTTTTGTTTTTTATGCAGTGTAGCGTCAGTTTTTTGGTTTTAATGGATGGTCATGACTCCCCTATGTTGGAGATAGTTATGTTTTGAGTCACTTGAATCTGTTTGGTGTCAGGCGAGTCATGACTTGAGGTAGAGAGTAGGAAAATGGGACGCTGCTGGCGATCAGCCCAACTTCGGCTGCATTATCTACCACCTGCAAACATAACCACCGACAAACAGGACAGTCATCTTTATCAAGTTGGTTGTGTGTGTTTTCTCCATGCATTAATGTTTATGTGGTAGCATTATTTATTTCCGTTTGTTCGTTCACTTCTGTTTGACATTTCTGTTAGCAAGGTGTTTTTAGATGTAACCAAAAACCGTAATACTGGTAAATACTGGTAAATTGGTAAACTCCTGTAACGATAAATAAGTGTGTTTAAAATGTTTTCAGGTGAGTGTTGTGGAGATGAAGAGCTGGACCCAAGTGTGCACTTTGAAACCAGACCTGAATCCGGGGATGCTCATGTGTATGAAGATGTGGCAGGTAACAATTCCAAATCTTGCATTATGGATTTGATACAACTGAGATATCAATAAATAATGAATAAAAAAATAATACATTTTAATATATTTTACCAACTGTTTTTTGGAAGGTAGGCATGAATTTCCCCTTATACTACAGATCAACGTGAGGTCGTTTGGTTTCCCCTTACAGATCATCGGCCCGCCAGTCATAACATTGATAAAGTTGTCGTCGACTCTTCTGAAATGTTTTCTTTTATTCTGTTTCTTTATTCCTCCATTCCTTTATTCGTTAGTACAACTTTCCTGAATTTGAATTGACCACTTGAACTATTAATGGGACGTCCGACATGTATGTACTGACATCTAATTGCAGGATTCTGGATGCTCCAACTGGAAGAATCAAGTTCAAACCCAAGTCATCTAACTGAGGGGCTCAGAAACCTAATGTGTGTAACATGTCGTCTGTCTGCTCACATCAGCCATGAACCAGTTGTCTTGTTATCCTCACAATCCCTGCTGTTTTTTTTAACCTTCTTCAACAAGAACAATCGCTATCATTTCTTCTTTCTTGTTCGTCTTTAAACATGTCCCTTCCATAACATTGCAAGAAGACCTAGATGTATTTGTCCTTCCTTAACCTCTTTGTTCTGGAATATTGGAAGAGATTAAATGTGTAAAGGGACACATCTTCCATTTGGCTTGAACCTGGCTTGGTGTTTTTCTTCTGATTGGTCCGATATCTCGGCATGTTGGGGATGTGGTGATGCACAACGCTAAGTCCCTACAGCACTTACGAATGACAAATGTCATCACATGATATCATCCAGCTCTGCTCTGTTAGAATCGAAGCGGTTTCTCGTTAAATTCCCCGAAACGCCCGTTCCTTTCATCAGCGTGTTGCCTTTTCTAGTAACCCTGTCTCACATGTGTTGGTCCTTGTTCTAGGTTTGGTTTACATACACGCCACCCACGGTCCTTCACACGGCTTGACCTGAAGGATCTCCCCTCTCCTCATCTTCCTTTTGAAGGCCCCTGAGATGCAAGGCTGGGATCAACTCTGCGGTTTCCCGCTCAGCAGGGGCTTCGCCGGTGCATGGCGACTTGTTGCCATCCATCGGAACGCCGCCGCTCTCCTCCCTCCTGCTCTGTTGTGGCTTTGCTCGAGAACATCCATCCGAAGCAGCTGTTGGAATGATGAATCTTTTCCTGCAGCCCAAATCCTAATCCGGCTAAAGCGTCCTCTTGTAGACCGGCCATGAAGGATATAATGAATTAGGTGTCTACCCAGGGTTCCTTGAACCTTGACCTGTGACATCATCAATCAGGGAGCACCTACACTTAAGTGAAGTGCATGGGCCAGAGGCCAACAGACGGTAATGCTTAACAACTGTCTATGAGGCTTGGGATTGATTTCCAGTTGTTTTATTTTTTATTTCACGCGATGTGTTTACATGGGAATTCGGAGGACAAGAAATGTGACCTTCACGCGTAAAAGGAAGCGAATGCAAAAAAATTGATCATTGCAAAAAATTATCATTCAAATTTGGCCTACACATATGGAAGGAATTTTTCTGCACCAGCTTTGCCTTTAAAGGGCACACTCCAATCGCCCTAGGACAGAAAATAAGAAAAGATTGCTCACCTATTCCTCCAGGTGAAACCCACCAACTGAAACAAGTGCACTTGTTTGGCCTTTCCTCCAAGTCAACCCTACAAATATTTTCCCTGGTTTTAATTTGCATACACCGAATGTGCCATCACTTGCACGAGGAGATGAATGATCTTCAGGAGAAAGGTGTGTGTGTGTGTGTTGTGTATTTGGAAAGAGCACCTCGGTTGTAAATCTTGTTGTGTAGACAGCATGCCTGCAGCTCCGTTCTGAGTTATTAGACTGTAGGCTTTTATCAGCCTGCTCATTCTGCCTTTATCCACTAAACTGATTTATGAGACAGCCTGCTGCGTGTAGCCGTGTAACGCAGTTGCTCATCCTCACCAATAATGTGTGGGATCCTCCGAGGTGCTGTAAATCTGAGTAAACAAACAAGGACGCGCACCTGAGCTGTCGCTTTTTTATGGAGGTTAAGTGAAAAGAGGTCAGGGAGTGTAAACGGAAATGTCAGAGATCACAGCGATTGTGTCTTTTAAGAGTTATCTTGTATCTGTTTTATTAATGCGCATTTGGCCTGACGTTATGCCTTGGTGAGAGATGCGAGTTCGTGTCTGGCCAGGAGAATAAGTTCAAATGAGTATAAAGGATCTGTTTCATTTCCACAGAAGTGTTCAGTAAGGTGGGCTGTGATTGGCTGAAGTGGAGTCAGGTGATTAATGTTGTGGTTCATCATAGCGCTGGCAGTCAGATAACCTTTGATTAACCCTCCCCAAGCTTCTGTTCTCTCTCTCTCTCTCTCTCTCTCTCTCTCTCTCTCTCTCTCTCTCTCTCTCTCTCTCTCTCTCTCTCTCTCTCTCTCTCTCTCTCTCTCTCTCTCTCTATCTCTCTCTCTCTCTCTCTCTCTCGCTCTCTCGCTCTCTCTCTTTCTCTCTCTCTCTTTCTCTTTCTCTCTCCCTCACACGTTGAAGTCATCAATTGAGATCGGTTTCGTAAGAGCGGCCAAGTTGGAAAATGTGATTATCGGCCAGGACCGATCTCTGGGAGCTTCCCTGTTTTTGAAACTTTAGATATTTTTGGAACTATTATATATTGCTAAAATGGCAGAAATCTTGCAGATATTTACACATTCAATGTTTTCTTGTAAAAAAAATTTTTTAGGCTTTCTCTCATCAATTCAATTTCAGTTCAATCGAGTTTTACTGATAGGTTTATCAAATTGATCAGAATATTGCAAATATGGTACGATAAATAAATTATTTTATTACTTACAGCAGCTATATTACTCAATATAATTTTAAAGCCTCAGTTTTAATACGCACAATTTAAAATTTCGTGTACTTTTATAAAAATGTTTTTAGAAATTTTACATTTTGGTATCACATATGGCCAATCATATTAACAAACGTTGATCCCCAATAAATAGTACGATATGGTATTGCTCTTTCTCTCTCCTACTCTAGGCGGAGTCTGGCCCTGTCTTGTGTGCTGGTTACGAAGACGGCTCTCTAATACTCTGGGATGTTTCCCACCGGCGTCCGTTCAGCTCTCTGAAGCCACACTCTGAGCCGGTCATGTGTCTGGAGGTTGACGTCTGCAGGCAGAAGGGCGTTTCAGGGTCCTCAGAGAACATCATCCACTCCTGGACAATGGATGACCAGCAAAACCTTAAGGTCTGATACACCAACCCTTTCACCCCCTAAATGATCGCTTCTGCGAGCAGAACACAGAAGATAAATGACTACAATAAACAAGCAACATGGATGCCAAGCGTTTAACCAGTTTAATACGAGACATGTTCATCTGTCATCTGTCAATTGTTAGGAATAGTGTTGTTGACAGACAAGGCTTAATGCTTGTAACTCTCACTGCGGTATCGGCTTCAGTTCAGTTTTTTAGTTGTCCCTGCTGTGAGCTTCACAACACTGTGTACAGAATTGTCAATGGGATTGAAGAGGAGAAACATGGTGTGTACGTTCCATGTAGACTCTTGGAAAGAATTTTGCTCTTATTTGGAAATTTTCTTCAGTTTTTCTGGATAGTAAATCAGTCCCTCTGTTCATTTAATTTGGCGACTTTTAGCGATTCTGTGACGTCATGCTGTAGATCTTCTTCCACAATACTGCTGTTTGTTTTTGTCTATATAACATTCTCTTAATAATATGTTTTATCTTCCATAGCATCTGATTCCTAATTCCGGGCAAGGATTTCGTATGCAACATTTCACATTCGAATCTGTGTTAAAACAGTCTAATATACAACACTACAGCCCTGTGCACGGGTTGTTATTCTTTCCACAGCCTTTTTACACATGAACGGACGAATGAGAAATATTCCCGAACCCTCCCTCTCTGTTTTGTCTAGCATGCAAAATGTATCTGCAATAATACTGCAAAAGCATTTATTCATACTTTCTCAAAATAGGAGCCATATAGACGGTTTAGTTTATTTTGCACGTCACAAAAAAAAATGATTTAGAATGTAATTCTTGGAGGGGAGGGCAAAAAAGAGGGCTTGGAAAAGGAGTCTGCCGGGACTTTTAAATTACCCCGAAGTGCAGCGCAGTGTGACGTCCAGACAGCTGCTGTGAGATCTTCCCACAGAAGTATTTTTGTGTGGCGATGGAGCTGGGGGTATCTGCCGGGTGGCTGCTTCTCTCGCTCGCTCGCTTGATGAACGACCCGCGAGAGGTAATAAAAACATCAAAACCTCGCAGGCTGCTAACTAAACAAAAAACACATCTGTAATAAACGGAACAGTAGTTCACAGTGGGAGGCTCTACAAAGGGAAGAAAAGAGTAAGAGAGAGCGACACAGGCCTTCAGGACTTTACTGTCCTATCTTAAACTGTTGCTGAAAATTGTGAAGTTAAAGCGTCCCATGGTACCCACTATGCTTTACCTCCAACCCTGAATAAATATACACAAACCAGCTTATTAAGGCGTTTATGAGACTTGGAGAAGTTATCAATTTATATTATATTGCATTATATTGTATTATATATTTAAATTATGTGTTATTATATTTTATTGTTTTGTAGTAATATGCCCAGTCTGATTAAAGATTGACAAAAATACATCCAAAACACAAACAAATAGTATTTATTATAACAAAACAATTTGACAGTTTTCAGTTACTTATTAGAACTAAATAATTGACGTTTTTTAAATAAGTTAAATAAATTTATTTATTTAAATAAATAAACATTAAGATTAAATGAAATAAAGTTTTAATTGAAAAGTCAAAAATGTATCTGAAAAACTAAATTGAAACAAACCTACACCGTAACTTTCTGAAGCTTTAAAAAAACACACAAAAAACATCTAAAGGGAAATTTTTTAATATTTTTTATTATTAATAGCATACGATAATGAAAACATTAATATAATTTATAATTGTGATTTTGTATTCTAACATTTGTTTTTTTATCTATTGACATTACATATTTCTGATGAAAACAGATAGCCATCTTATATACACACAAGCAGGTGGTGTTGGAAAAGTTTGCTTTGCGGGTGCAGGATTGGCTAACCGTACAGCTGAGGAAGTGACAGTAGTGTGACAGAAGCTTGTGAATGTGTGTGTCATGTGGCAGGACTGCAGCAGAGGTGAAGGACAGGGAAGCATTCTTATCAAGCACAGATAAAAGGCGGATTCTCCCGGGGTGGCTCGCAATCCATTCCACGCTGGCTCTTGGATATGATAGCCATAGTGCAGGAATTCAGCATCTGTCACAGAGATGACTAAGAGTGATTACACTTGTGTATCAGTTTGCATCTGTGGCATACCGCAGATCTAGGGCCCCTACACAAACCGGCCTGCCCACAAATAGTGACGTCATGCACAGTAGGGTGTTGCCGATAGTTTTGAGGATAGGTTATCCAAAAGTAACCATTCTTTTAACATTTAATCACCGTAATGTCATTACAAATTTGGATGGCTTTCATCTGCATAACACAAAAGATATTTCGAAGAATGTTGGTAACCAGAGACATTTCTCAAAATATCTGTAATGATGCCAGAATTTTCATCTAGGTAAACCAACCCTTTAACTTATCCAGTCATATAGGCAAATTCGTCCATTATAAAATTTGCGATGTGCATGGTCGACTGCAGCTTTGTGATTGTGTGTGGCGGGACCCGTTTTCCGAACAAACTTTGGCTTTTGCGATATATGGGTGGTATGCTGCGCTCTAGTATCATGGACACACAAAATCCTACAGTCTGGGATGGTGTATGCGTGTGTGCGTGTGTAAAGATTAGTGTAAATCAGGCATGGCTGTCTTTGCATGCTGTTTGAGAAGTGCTGACAGCTCTTTCAGATGGATCTTCCCATCTCCTCGCTTTCAGTCCCTGGATTCCTACTGCCCTCCTCAATTAAATATCCCTCCCCTTCCCACACCGCACCAGGCTCCATGCTTCAGGTATCCAGCATCTGTCACCACCCCTCCAGTTGGATCAAGCTGTCATACTGAGGGTTATTCTGGAATGGGGAAATGAAATTACTTGTAAATTCCCACTAAAGTTCTTGTATGCAATGTTGCGTTTTATATCTCCTTTTTCATATTGTCATGGCGATATGTTTTTTGTTTGATTTGCGTGTGCTTGCCAGACTTAAAAATGAGGGTTCCAGGTCTCCAAAAACGATGTGGTAGGATGGCGCATATATACCCCTCACCTGTACTGAATCGTCAGTCTTAAGTGGACATGTGATGATAACTGGTTTCAGTGGATCAGCGGGAAGGCTGTTCACCTTGCCAAGTCCGGGCCGGAGTGAGCAGCACTGTCTGCATGTCATCACACACTTTAAACGTCCCATTGCTTTGGTGCCAAAACCTGAATCGCAGTTACCTTTTTAATTGGCGTTCATATGGTTAAACCAAATGTCTTGACCCAAAAGTGTTATGAAAATATTCACACACATTCATCCAGTTGCGTCGCTCTTTCAACTACATTATGAACACAAAAGAAGATATTTTGAAGAATCTTGAAAACTGAATAAGATCGACCTCATGAACACAAAATCGTATATCTAAAATGTGTTTTTTTATTGTTGTGTAATTTAATCAGTTTTTTAACATGTAGAATTTGTTAGGAATTAATATTTTAATAATTTTCAGTTTACTTATTTTTCAAAGTCAATGTTATTTGTGTCCCAACATTTGTCAAAATAGTTATTACAATTTGTGTCATATTAAGGCAGCCCTAATAGTTTTTTTTCCTGTTTACTAACCCTAATGTCCTCCCAACCCTGTCTTCTGCAAAACACAAAAAATATATTTTGAAGAATGTTGCTAACCAAATAACAACATCCAACAAATGTCCACAAAACAACTCAATCATTTCTCAAAATATCTTTTTGTTTCACCATGAGAATAGCCGTATACAAGTTTTGAATAACATAAGGGTGAATAAATGAAATAACTTTAGTTTGACGGGTAAAAATAACCTCCCATCTTAATCAGATTCTTGTGTTTGGTTAATTCTAGACAGGAGCTGCGTGTGTCTTTGTGTGTGTGTGTGTGTGTGTGTGTGTGTGTGTGTGTGTGTGTGTGTGCGTGTGTGTGTGTGTGTGTGTGCGTGCGTGTGTGGGTGTGTGTGCAGATGATTATTTGGTATGTATCCCCATCTGGAAAACAAGATTGAAACAGAAAAATGAAGGATAGTTTTTAAAGACTGACCTCTTTGATGTCTGTAGTGAAGGTTTGGAGGATGTGAGGCCTCAAGAATTGATTCCAGCTAATGAAACTCCAAAGCCTAAGTTTAAAATGCATACCCACACTCTTTGCAGAATTGAACGTGCATTTGTGACAATTTGCTTTATACTCATACATTTGTTAATAGCGAAGTCATCCAAATCTATGCAAAGGGATTTTTTACACAAGCGCGAGTCGCCGTCCCCTAACGATTAATTCATGATGCTGGTCTCGCTGCTCGCTTTATAAACATCCATTTACCTTTTTTATCGCTTTGCTATGACCTCTTAATTAAATTAATGTATTTTCCTGACACAAACTATGGGAAGCATAACAAACACAGATAGACACATTAACCCATCATTATCAGCTCTGTAATACGGACCAGATGGGCGTTTAGTTCAGGCATACCGAGCACAGCTCAGAGCGATTCATCTTCTCCCCCGTCCCTCTTGGCCACAACACGCCACCCTTTCTCCTTTTCTCATTGTGGGAAAGTTTTCCCCCCGTTCTGCATCTCAAAGGTGACATCACGATATCTGGTTTGCTCTTGAGGATCATACCTGTGATTCTCTCTGTTCCCTTTTTAAAAAATGACATAAGGGTTTTTCCTGGTGCATGCATTCTTCTATCCGCCTGGGTCGAGAATACCTGACTGGCTTATATCTTCCACATGCAGCGGTGAATGTCTCTGATTTTCCAAGCAGGAACAGGAGCACGCCGACAAATTCTTCACTGTCTTCTCCCGCTCAAGAGCCATTAGTCTCCCCGGACACCGCTTATGAAGTCAATTTTACGCCGTCCGCTTTGATTCCAGCTTTGGGACCAGATGCCTCCTGCGGAGAGAGGGTGCGTGCTCGTGCACACACGTGTGGGATCTGTGCGTTTCGCCAGGAAATACCTCGAGAACGAAAGAGAGGGGCTGCAGATAATAAGTGCTCTGTAATACTTCATTATACGTCACATTGTTGCCCATTACTGAGATTTATCTGGTCTCTGGACCGCGGTAGATCATGGCGAGCGAGGGATGGGTAGTCTTTAGTGAGCGCTACAGAATTCGTTTCCTTGCAGCATTGATTAGACACTTCAATGCATTCACGAGAGAATCCGATTTTAGCCATCGGTGTTTGCTCGCATGGGACAAAGTTCATCCGGGCCCTAATGTTATATTTTCCAAGTCTATTGCACCCTTCGCGCTTAAATGTTTTACGGCTGATGATTGAGGCGCGTGGATTTCTCCTGCCAGGTTCAACAGCTCTGCAGCCGTTCATTTGCGGCTCAATCATCGGGCGAGACAGAAAACAGCAATTCACTGTGTTTTTTTTTTTATAGATTTAGATTTACTCTCGCTCAGGTCATTAAACAACAAGATCATTTTTCTGGTCTATAGTTCGTGTACGTCTTTCTATTCGGCCCAGCCGAATAACCATCTACAGTGACAAAGGGGGGTGAAGCACGGTTCATCTGATATTCAATTTATGATGAAATGATGTAAGAGATGTCTGTCGTGCGTAATTTACGTTTCGGTCTAACGTCTAACAGACCTTTGTATTTCTTGCAGATGCAAAGTTCCGTTCAGCTCACCAATCCCGGAGTCTCCAGCATGCGTATCCGCGCCGATGGCAAGATCCTCTCGACAGCTGGATGGGACAACAACATCAGAGTTTTTGGATGGAAGACACTAAAGCCACTGGCTGTTCTGCAACATCACACCGATACGGTGAACACTGTGGCCTTTTCAGACCACCGGGACCCCCCACAGAGACTTTTGGCCGCGGGGTCCAAAGACCAACGGATCACTGTGTGGTCTATATATAGTGAAAACTGAGGCTCACTTTGCCTTATCCATCAAGCTGATTGTTGCAAATTACTCTGACTTTATTTACATACTCGAACCAAAGCGCTAATACCCTTCTCTTTGAAGGAAAGCTCTCCGAATGCCACTAACACTTTGGAGGTGAACCTACAACCATTAGTGTTATGTTTCAGCACAGAAACAAGCTCGGTTTGGAGAACGTCTCGCAATCCAAACACACTCCATCATCATGTTCGATGAAACACTGGTCTATATCTAAATATGTTTTATTGTCAAAGGCCGAGATTAGCCGTTCGATCTGATGTGTTTGCTTTACCGCACGGTAATGCGCCTCACTATGTGTGTTTGCTCTCAGAGTCGCACCTGAGAGGCAAAGGAATCCTGGTCTGTTTTTCTAAATCTGGCTTTGAGTTTAAGATCGCCCTCTGGACTGACCTGTATACATCACGCTGGGTTAATCATGAGGGCTCAGGCACCACAGACAGGCCTGTTTGTTAGAAAGATATATTGAGAGAGTTTTGTTGTTTCCTTTGAGCGCATGAGCTGATGAAGGAGCAGGAGGAGGATGACCTCTGTGTCGGGATGTAGCTGAAAGACAAACTGGTAATTTTGGTAATGTTTCATTTTGATTTGCCGATGAGTTTAACCAATGAGTATGTTTGTGCTTATTTTATAATTTTGTTGCCATATAACATATTCATGTAATAAACGTTTATTTCTTTTAGATTTTTGAGAACTCATCACAACTGTATTTAAAACGCCATCAGATCTGACACGCAGAAGGTTAGAAAGTGATTATTTATCATCGGTGTATATGTAATAGTCATTTATTGTACACAGTTAAGTCGGATTTCACGCATCTCCCAACATGTCGGTCGAAGATCAAACGGCTAACAGCCGTTCTGCCGCATAAAGCACGTGTCTCTGGGGACGTACCCAGACTGGAATATCGCATCAGACAGTACAGGAAGCCCGGGGAACTTAGAGGCCATCCTTTAAAAGGAAAAACAACAGCGGGCGAGTCGCCGGCTAGAGAGGAAGACAAAACAGTTAATTTCACAGTCTGCGTGGTCATTAGCTCGCCCCCTTGTACCTTTTGTCCGTGACCTCTGTAAAGCTTGTCCGATTGGTAATCGCTTCCTACTTCTTTGGGCTTGGCGGGAGCTGGCTTGGGGGGTACAACAAAGCCCAGAGTGTAGACCCTTCCATCCGTTCCGTGCATGAACACATAAGCACTGCTAGAGATTTGGCCTCCCAAGTCAATAATAGATCACTTAAGGAGTCAATATAAGCAGAACCTCGACACGGGCCACTGACAAAAACCTGCCGCTCGGAGAACAACAGACATACCCCAGTGTATCGCTCAAGGGGTCGGAGGTCATCTGACCATTCTACGCCAGCTTAAACAAACGTGCAGTCACCCACAATGGTGTATATGTGGTATGTGTTGCTAGATCCAAAGGCACCCTTGGGTCCCTATGCTTAGACGGGGTGAACAGATGTTAGTTTTGGGAAACCAGTAATGATCCCAGATGATCACAGAGTGAGGATGGAGCTTGGAGAGAAAGTAAAAGCTGGTGTGAGTAAAACAGAAGGAAGGATTGTTAAAAATGTAAAGGATGGAAAGGGTGTATGTTTTAGTAAAGACTGATCTCTATCTCTACTGGATATCATACAAGGTGTGTTGGTCAAACCAGAATAAGATTTTGAATGGTTTTCCAATAATTATGAATATTTGTGATGGAAACTATTAGAATTAGTTTTTCTTTCTTTCAGCAGGGGTTGATTTGTTTTCATATTTTGCAATGACAAATGGAGCACAAATGTGAAGCACACAGGCAGTAGGTAAACATCTTTGCCACCTTAGGTTTTTTTGGAGCTGTCATTGCATGTGCAAACGAAAGAAATGTACACAAACGATAGACTTGTCATAACAGATGTTCATATTCGACCACGTGTCTTTTCTACTCACCCGTGCATTTTTACTTTTATTGCAAGTCCTGACCGATCATGAAGTTTATTCTATTTCATATTTTGCGTATTTTTCCAAGCGTTTTCGGGACGATTTAAGCATTAATTCGCTGAGCTTGTTGCGCATTTTATTCTAAAAATACTTTATTTTTGAGATTGTAAAATCTAGCCCGCTTCATTTACATAATTATATCGTATAAAAATATCGAGAAATTAAAACAAAAACGTTGCTTTGTTCGTTTTAATAAATTAAATAACTGTCTTTAAATAAATTTCTGTCTGAAAACTTTTGATTTTAACTTGATAGAAAATGCAAAACTCCTTTGCGTTTAACCAATAAAAATGTTTAATTTGTATTTATATTACTACAAAAAATTCTACATCATATAGTTTATTTTTCTATACATGTATTCTTCTATAATGTATTATCCTTTTAAAAAACGAAAAATAATTGTTTCTTAGTGTTAAAATAATACCGATCTTTTCATCAGTAAATTTTCGCATTCATACGTTTTTTTTGTTTTTTTGTTTTTTTTTTAGCCTTGAAATATTTGTCACAAGTAATCCCTCAAATCTGTCACTGTATTTTCCTATTTTTGAAGTGTAGTATTTCCTTTGGGATTGAACAGCATCCAGTGGTCATGTAAACTTCAAAGGCAAATTAAGTCATAAATAATGAGCAGATTTTAAATGGGTCGGTTGTGGAAACAGCCATCACTCGTCATGTTTATGACGGCAGGTACACAGGTTACCCCCACATCAAGGAGAAGCGACACGAGAGAGAACACAGATGGGAACATCCCTAAAGGAAGAGTCAGGGATCCGGGTGTCCTCGTCTTCCTGATGGGCCAAACTCATTACCTCCAGCCGGGATCAGGCTCACGCAAGGGGAGGCCCAATTCTCCAAACGACCTTTTCCTGCTTTAAAGTACAAAATAACATCAAAACAATTATATTGCACTTCCTCTTAAATCCTTGTAATTAAGATTACGTTAAACTACAAAGAATAATTTTAAAACATAACATGGTATATAAAACTTTTTTCTGATGCCCAGTATTTTTGTGTATTGAATTATCCCTGTTAGTTTCTTTTTTTAGTTGTTATAAATATTTTATATATTTTTATCAGCCCATTATGAAACCACTCAATAATGTTCCGTCATTTAGTGGACGTTTAAATGGCTGGAAACATTGAGTGACCTTTGATACTAAAGAGAGTCTTTAGATGTCAGAGGTCAAATGGTGTGCAAGCCTTTCTTTCCTTTAAGCAAATCACACTGTAGATGAGAAGTGAAGTGTTTATAATGCAGTATTCATGTTACATGGTGAAAAAGTAGCTATATAATATCATGTTTTTATCAATTTTCCATTTGGTAATATTGTGTTATTTATTTTGTTTATATGTAATGAAAAATTGAAATTGGAAAACAAGTTAAATATTAAATGTGAAGCTACAGCTCTTTGCGTACTTTATAACATCAACGAAAAACTTTTCAAAAGTTTTTTTTGTAAAACTAGTTAAATATCTAATAGTTTTATCATGCTCTGCTTGTGTTATTTGTTTTTTCTTGTCATTCAGAAATCTCAGAGTTGACTATTTTCTTTTTACACTTATATTGCTTAATACTTTAGATTTGTTTGTATATTTGCTTAATTAGAATAGTTATTACAATAATCTAGCATACTTATTTTTCAAACAGTAATGATAAAAAATCATACTTCCACTAATTATTAAATGAGGTGTATGTATAATCAACATGGCTAAAATAGGTCTAAACATGACTGATCTCTTTTGTTTATTTATGATAATGCTTTAAAAATGTCTATCCTAATGAAACATCTTTGTGGGGAGTGAATCCTAAACTATTACTCTTCAGTGTTGCATACTGCTAAACCTGGGAGAACAAGTGAAGGTGATAACGGACATGTTTCAAGGTAAAATATTCAATGTTTATTTTACAAGTTCAGCACAGTCATTCTGTTCATTTATTTGAATTGCTGTAAGTCAGTGCCACGTTACAAGCTTCACGGACCGCTAAAGGTGGTCTACCATTTTCAAAAACAATTGAGTCTTAACCATAGAAACAAAAAACATTTCATGGCATTTCGGCACCTCCGAAACAGAGCGACATGCAAATATTCCATCTATCTACAAGCTCGATGGCTCAAGGATAATATATAATTTATGGCTTTTTAAAAGCAAAAACTAAAAGTGCATCCAACACGAAAAAAGTTCAGATCCAGTCCATGGTAATGCAGATTTTGTCCTCCTTGTTACTCTGAACACCAGTTATACTTGTGCCAATGCTTCTGAGTCACATCTCGGGTACGCCAGAGTAACCATCGGTCCACAGGGCTGATCCTTATGATCCACAAAGACATTTTCTCCCTTCAATAAATATGGCAATTTCTCTTTCTGTCCGCAGAAGCCAAGATGTCTGCAAGATGTGCCCAAACCTCAACATTTTGTGAGTGTGGTACACAAAGGTACGTCTGTATTTTTTTTTCATCTATGTTATGTCCCAAGTGGCTCTCGATTTGACTAGGAGCAAACTTGAGTCATTATCTAGGTCCGTAGTCATAGTTAGTAGGCGCGCTTGTTGCAGAATACATATTGGCTGTGGTTGGGTTCATGTGGTGGTGGTAACCGTGGCTTCTGATGCTCGGTGAGGGGTACGGAGAGGGCCTGGTTTTGGCTCCCAGATAATGTTCATAGGTGGTGGGATACTTGTAAGGATGGTGGTGAAGGGTATCTGGTGGCTGGGGGTGTCCTTCTAGGCGCAGTTCGTGGTTTGGGCTGCGTGGGCCGGCTGTGAGGGGCACGGCGTGTAGGCCGCCGAGGACAGGAAGGGCTGGGCTCAGAACTCTGGACATCAGCTGGTGAGTCGGGTCAGAATGGAGTGGTGTGCCACTTGGGTCTCGATCATACTCCCTCCGGCTGTCCTCTGCGTTGGGGATAAAACAGAAATGGTTGTAATCATATGCGTGGGGTGGATGCGATTTTATTAAACGATTTTATGAACTGTTGATAAGACACATGTTTGTGTACAGAAACAATGATGAGGAAACTCCAGTGGAAAGGCCGTGTAATTGAGTTCGCTTAAGGAATGAGATGTGCTGTGCTTGATTGGCAGGATAAGGCATAAGTGTCCTTCTGCCAAAGAGGCGAAATCTCACAGGAAATCATTTTACACAAAGCGCAGGACAGAAAAAAACTGCGTGCGGAGGAGATTTCAGTCTGAGCATGTCCTGCAGGCATGCAGCTGTTCAAACCTTTGTGTATTGAAATTTGCAGTGCTCAACTAGACAAATGTAACTGTTTTACTCGGAGCCATACTCGCTTTTATTTCGGCTTAGTGAATCGACCTTTATGTTGTATTAATGCATGCATACGTGTGTGCATTCCTGGCTACTACGAGCCATGAATCTAGAGTTATAATGTCATCAACAGGTCCATCACGACATGTTCAAATGTTAACATCGATTTTGTATACCGACCTTTCTCTGTGCCGTTCTGTTGTGGAGGGGAAGACATTGGGTTCCTGGTCCTGGCGAATGCACTCATGATTTGCAATGAACCCGGCCTGTGATTCCTGGGCCTGAAAGGGACATTTACAACTATGCATTATGCAAATGCTTAGCCACATTGCAGTGTGCTATACATTCATTATACATCCTCGGTATCAAACCCATAACAGCACTAGTGCCATGAATGCTCTAACCAACAGCTACAGGAAATTAGGTAAAACAATTGTGATGTGCTCAAATGCACTGTTTACAATTATTGTTATTTACTAGACTAGATCATATTGTGGTCCACATTCTTCTTTCACATAAATGTATCAGGTTATTATTTTTCTAGCTGTTGAATCAAATGCTTGGACAAAACACATTTTAAGACTGCATTTTACTGCCATGTATTTTGTAATAAATACAGAAGCAAAGAAACTCACCAGTCCTCCGGGTCACAATCCCTGAATCCTTTGGCAAACGGATTGCTGGCGATTTTCAGCTGTGTTATCTGACAGAAACAATAAAAATGTGATGTTAATTTTTGACCACCCATAATGCTTAATTTATTCTTATTCAGATTACGACATTGTTTATAGAGGTAATCATTCCTCAAAGTCCACATGTTATTATAAGACGATTTAAAATGGTAAACGCATTTTTCCAACGTGGTTACGCTTCAATTAATCGCGTATACACCCGTTTTAATCAAGGGGACGCATCGGCGCAATCCGGTCGATTTTGTATATTTGCATGAACAAGGCCAAACATTTATTGGCCGACAGATTTAGGCTATTTGTTAAAATCAAGACCCGGAGCAGTGTGCAAAGGGTCTGGATGAAGAGACGTGGTCGTGATTTTCCGGAATGAGTCGAAAAACAAATGTAAAGCCCGCGGTGAGAGTTAGAGATCAAGAGGTCAAACTGATAGAAGACAGAGCAGGAAAGACAGATGAAAAAAAGAAGAAAAACACAAGACAGCTGTGCTCGAGCATCAGTGACACCAAAGCATTCCGAATCCAGAGCATGGCCAAAAAAATATGCATTTCAATTCTGTATTGTAGTAACACGTGTACAGCAAACCCATGTGGAATATAATACATAAATAAAACCTTTAACCTGTACAGTAGCTAAAATCAATTCTAAAATATTACACGACATTTATTGTATTTTTTTGTAATGTTTTGCATTTTTTTTTCATGTTTGATAATAAGTAAAACCCAAGAATACAGTGCTTCATTAACATTATAGCTAGAATAGATTTAAACGATGTTTTAAGTTGAGATGACTACAAAAAAAATACAAGTAGTAATCAGTGTCAGAGATGAAGACTTACTCTGTGATTTTGATAGGCTGTAACGGCGGTGAATCTGGTCTCTTCAAAAACAAATGTCTTGTAATTTTCTTCGGCGTATTTTTCGCTGTCTTTGCGAGGATCCACGTAGACCACGTGGAATCTGGGCTGGTATCTGTGCATTGAATTCAGGATGATCTGCAAAAGAGAAACAAATAGGGTTTAGTTCGATCAAATGTTAAACTTATTCAAAGCGCTAAATCGGAGATAAAAGTTTTGGAATTTTATTCAAAAATGTTTTATTTCTAGATCATTCTATTTAGATCAATTAAAAAAAAAATCAAACCCCCCCATAATTAATTAAAACATGTTTGATTTATACAATACTTATTTGTGTTAAAAAAGTTAAAAGCAACAGCAAAACAAATCCCAATTGTGTGCATGTTGTAACTACAAGAAATGCGGAAACATCATTACGCACAACGCCAATTTTGCGTCGGCGACATAATCGCACAATTAAAAAAATAATTTATTCACGTTTAATCTATTATACATACAATAAACGATAAAGTAACGTCTTAACAGGCAAACTTCAACTAGTCTGTGCTGTTTTAAAAAAGAACAAATTTGCATAATGTTCTCCATCCACTTATTCGTTCCATGTCAAACTTATAATTCAACGTCACAAAAACAGAATTTTTTGGGGGGGTTCGGATACGCCACAAGTAAGTTTTATACTATAATCGAGTCGTTTATGAAGTGCTTGGAAAAGTTAGGTATAGAAAAATAAAAATAACACGTACATGTCCATTGTCGTCCAGAAGATTGTTGGTAAGTTTCAGTTTGTCGAAGGAAACAATCTGTTTCATCCACTGCGCTCCTTTGGCAGGTGAGTCGGGGTGGTAGTGAACCCTTCCCGGAGTCGCTGGATCGGCTTTGCCGGCCACCAGCCATGATGAACTATGAAAGGCATACCTGAACAGATCATAAATGGAATGAAAAACAAATTCCACTCATATAAACACACATTTTCTTTTTCCAATCAAATGCACAACGCTTATTCGTTTTGATGTTGTTTAGAAACAAGTGTTGATTGTGTACTGCATATACCTTGTAGAATAAAATGCCATACCTGTATCGTTTATCATCCACTGGAAGGAAATCCATCAGTAGCATGTAATCTGCCATTGGGTCCATTCCAAATATTTTGACTTGAAACGTAGGAAACATTCGTCTGGAGACAAGAATGCAGAGAAAGAGTCTAAACTTTCTGTACAATTTAACTTTTTCCAATCATGAATTTGTCTTATAAATATGTCTTATACATCTAAGTAGACCATTTAAGGTCGATAATTCCAGATCAAGGTTGGTCGTTTTGTAAATGTGATTTTTTAATATATGTTCTGCATTTTATTAGAAACAAGTTAAACAAGCACGGTAGGGCATCATTTAAGGCACGGGAATCATCTCCGCATTTCTCTTGATGCCCGAATGAATTTGCAGGACACAAGTTGTTTAAAAGTGGATCGACAAATTCCTTTGAACCCGCAGTAAGCTCCTTTAAATACAAAGATACCCTCTAAAGCTTCAGAACACCCCATGTTGCATGCCAGTGAAAGTGATCCTGGAATCATTGCTCAGTGAACCTGAGAGCCTTTCCAGGGCCATGGTTGTGGATAGGTGAAGCTAAAGTAGCTTTGAAAGTGCCTTTCCTTTGGATATTTTTTGGAATGACAGATGACCTTGTACACAAGCACATAAACAAGGCAAGTGGACATCCAAGGAAAAAATATTATAATAATAATAGCATTACGTTAACCATAATTTTCTACGTGGATATGGTTATCTGGGATGTCAAGTAGGCCATAATTTTACAGGGATCACTTTATGATTGTTAAAATTAATCATGCATTAATGCATCACCATGCATTGCTAATAAATAAGAAAACATGCAGTGTTATGGCACATTTGTTATTTGCGTTTTAATAATATTAGGAATATATTATTTGCTTACTTTTGTTAGGCATGTAAGCTCTTGTAAAACAAAAAAATTCAAAAAAACGAATTCAGTGTTTGATAAACCTTTAAATATATAAAGTCTAAATTTAAATCCAGCATTTAAAATACTTTTTACAATTTATCAGTTAATGTACAAATAATAATACATAAGGTGCAATTGTTTAGACCACCAGTTATTGCGAGGGAAAGACCAAACAAACAAGGGGAAAAGTTGCAATACAAATTACATTTTTATTTGCAACATCTGCCTTGAATCTGTATAGTATTAACAGACAAATGTTCCTAAAATATGAAGTTATGTGCTGGAAATAACGTTGAGCAATCTGACCTTTGCTTAAGGTGCATATAAAGATTTATGTTTTATTTTGAAGAAAAGCATGCATATTAACATCAAACTAATAGAGGAGATCTCAAAGTCAACATTTTACATCCAAGTGTTGAGTATTTTTATGCTTATTTAATTTTGATTTCGTTTCAATAGACAGAAGCTTTAAAAACAGAGGCCTACTCCTGTCCGAATGTACGTTTGTGTGATTTTCTCTGTGTTAACCTCGTGCACAGTTCACATCTTTGCCATATATATATACATTTTATTTAATCGTGGCTTACTTAAACATATTAAAATATGTTAAATATATGTTAAAATACTTTAATACTTTGGATGTTCCCCTGAATACTAGTATTCTGGTGTAAGACACAGGTCTTATTTGACACAGGAGTCCTATAGGACACAGGTGAGTTAAATATGTCTTGACTTCTATCTGCTTATCTTGTCTTATCACTGTGTAAATACACACACTGGACTGTTTAAACTTCATTGTAAATGTCCATGATTGTGCTAAGCTAACGCACTGTTAAGTTGATTTATTCAAGTCGTGTTTTCCATTTAAATAAAGAAAATAGATGTGATTCATAATCGAATAATGTTTGTTGACCTATCCAGCAAACTAACATAAATTGATTAATATAGAAAGTATCCTTAAATGAAAACTCAATTGAAAGCCATGTGAAACTTTCTATAAGTAAAAGTTTTCTAAGTGCATTTAATCTAAATTAAAACAAGATACTAATATTCCAATGATGTGAAAATATCCCATAAGTACAAAATTAACCTTATTGTACATTTATTGTAGTTTTTATTGTATTCCTATTGTAGTTACAGAACAAAACTCACCTCCCAGCTTTTGTGACAATCATTTCAGTTCCAAGCTGATTAAATTCATCCCACAGCGCCTTCATTTCCAATTGTACGTTAATGTTGGCCACTTTCGGGTTCTTTTTCACCAGAGTTTTGTTCGGCGTGGAGCTCGACGACGAAGACGAGCAGTTGGATGCCCCCGTGTCTCCCTGCGCCGGGGCCTGGGCTTGGTTGGATCCGGAGTAGCTGTACCCGTGCTGGGCTGCCGGGCACGGCTCGAACTGGGACTCGTGATGCCCGTACGGATCCCCGGGTGATGGAGAGAGATGGTAACTCCCGGGCGTATTGAGACTGCTCAGGCTGCTGGTCGTGAAGGCTGCAACATCGCAAAAATGGGACAGCTGCGTCAGCCACGGGCTCGATATTGCTGAAATCATTCCAAAAGTTGGATTTAGCTACAAGTTGCGCTGGACTCGGGAAATATGCAAGACAATGCAAACGGAGCGCCTATGGAACGTGGTTTCACGATGTCCCGACGCCGCCCTCGCAACGCGTAAGGGTTCCTGATTTTCACGAACGCATTCAAGAACTTTGGTGTCCGTTTGGGTTAACGCATATTGCCTCGGTTGGTTGGTGGTGGTGAAGCCGAATGCTCGAAAACCCGAGCAGGAAAAATGTCTCACTTGGACGGATGTTCGTATTGCCGCAAACTTGTGCGTAAAAAGCGCTCCGTGGTTTTAAAGCGTTGCGCACCGAACTGTCGGCTTCTCTGTCGCGCAAGTGCTGTATGCTAAACTGAAATCCAGACTTGTCTCTTATCTCTCACATAGGGCCTCCCCTTCGCGATAAAACCGGTTCTTATTTCTATTTAGATAAGGAACTACAGGTAATGCGCCTTTCCTCGCCTTGGGACGCGACTGATTGACAGTGAAGTGCTCCCCTTTTAATGGGCTTTCCGGCACCCAGTTACTTTTCGATAAGTGTATCGCCCTCCTCCAATAATAGATGGGTAGGCTGGCACTAACTTTTTTTTGCAAAGCAAACAAACCCAGCGCAACGAGGACAAACAAACAACGGACGATAACTTCACGTTCATTCTCTTTGTGTTTTCGGTTGTTTTTGGGGTGGGTTTTATACGTGATCCTGCCCTTGTGCCAGCCGTCCGTCAATACACCGGGCAGGAGCGCATTTCCCTGTAGTTTTCTGTGACACTGCTATTTGCATTAAACGCTTTTTAAACAGGGTGGCTCTTTACTTGTACTTGTACCCTGGGCAATTTTTACGACATGCGTTGCAAGTTCACACGAGATTGCGTTTTTTTAATTGATTAAATGACTTCATATCTAATGATCGCTTTGCGCAAATTTTATACGCAAAAAAAAGCGTGCGCTTGAATGCACCATTTTCTCGCGATGGTAGAACAAATCTCAAGGTTATTATCAACATCGTACCTTCCATCTCCCTCGTGACAGTGCTGTAATGCATTTTTGCGGATCCGGGGCAGTTTTGCGCCACTTGCTCGTCCAGGCCAGCGCGGTGCTTGTACGACGTTGCGTTTCCTGCTCGGTCCCTCGCTGAAATCAGAGAGGCAATACTGAAAGCATTTGCCTTTGGAGAAAGGGGACCACAGTCGTCCATAGACGAGAATCCGAGTCAAAGAGCGCAGTTCCCCCCCTTCTTCGAGCTCTACTCCATGTATGAAGAAGTTGGAGGAAACTTTACTGAAGTTACATTCGTTGGTGGTGGAGCTTTTGGCGGTGCGATGTTCAAAAGAAACTAATCCCACTGAATTTGGCAAGGCATGCTCGTTATGCCCCAACTACAAAGATGAGTTCGGACACGTCCTGTAGTTTTAAAACATCGGTCTTGCACGCGTAACGTCACCGGGGCTCGATAGAAGAGCGCAACGTCGGGAGAGCAAAGCTCCACGCCTCCCGTGCACGGCTACAAAAAAGTGTGCACGCTATGCACGGGATGTTTTATTTGAATACTACCTTGTCAATCACACTACCAGATTTGAATCCACTACCGAGAAAAAAACAAGCAGAAGAAAACGCGGATGTCCGGCTTCAAACTGCTGGAGCTGCTTTACAACAAACTACATGTTGCGCCTTTTTGCGTTGCTTGTGCAGAACGTTGCGCGCACGGACGCACTGATGTGTACACCAATGACTTGCGCGGAGCCACCCTGAAAGGTTCACCAATGAATTGCAAGCATGCACTGAACTTCTTGCTAAATGAGTCCAGCTTATAGCATTTGACCAGCTTTGACCTATGAGTACATTCATGGAGAAACAACATCAGGGGTCTCAAGTCCCTTCTGTATGGGACGTTCTTCATGCATTGACCAACAAAAACAATTGAGTCGTATGTTAAACGTTTTAGGGTCATTGCATTGCTCCAACATGTAATAGAGACAATGTCAAACTAGCATGCAAATGAATAGGGAATAAATAAATTACAGGGATGGTGGCAACCAAGTCTACTTAGCCATGAAATAACCCAAGTACAAGTAACAAGTAAGGAGCACTTGACCCTTCTCTCAGGTATACAATGTCTTGCTGGTTATCAAGGTTCATCATTAATGTATAGTAACAAAAGTTGGGTGATAGCAACCGGATTGAATCTAATTTACACTCAGGCGATTAAATAACAGTCAAACTCAGTGGGGTACTAATGAGATAACCTAGTTAGGGACACCACTGTTTTCACTGCAGCTTAACACTATTTGGCTTGGGATGTTTATCTAACTCCTATCATGCTGTCGTAAATAAACATCTGGGAGGATTTTCTTCTTCCTATAGAAAGTGTGGAAGTTTAAGTCATTAAAAAATTCTTCAACTGTTATGCTTGAATATACATATGTCTTATTGCAAGAATCTAAATGGCAATATATCCTGAATGTGCTTTAATGTATATATGTGTATGTATATCCTGAATGTGCTTTAATGTATATAAGTGTATGTATATCCTGAATGTGCTTTAATGTATATAAGTGTATGTATTTGGACAAAGTTATGTTGTTGTCATTACTCGGTTGGCTTTTGAAACAGTAATGTTGTTTTGTCTCTTTTAAGGAATTTGCGATGATTTTACGCCACATCAAGCGGCATACGTAAGTAAGTATTTCCTTTTTTTATCAACTTCTCTTGATTCCAGATCACTTCATCACTGACAAGCCGGAAACATCCTTTGTAAATACTCAGGTGATAACAGACGAAATTCAGGGCTTGATAAAACGGACAGAGCGCAACGTTTGCGCGCGCAAGAACACCAGGAATCTACAAGTAAAAAATACAGGTTTAGATTTTCCGGCGGGAAAATTGATCATCGGCCTCTGCATTAATAATAAATAGGAATATATTAGTCACGTGTGTATTTATTTCCCTTTAAACATGTTGATATTTTCGTTAGAGGTGAGTTTTATTCTTAGCAAGTACAAGTTCAAACGGATCCATCGACATCAGGTTTACGGGGAAATTGAATTTATAAATTTGTTTCTATTCGAAATACATTTAGGGAAGAACGATGTGCATTGTATTAATTTAACCCATCGTCTGCATATATTTTTTCTTATTATTACAAAAAAGGATTCTGTATACACATGCTTAAATTTTATTTAAAATATATTTTATTCGAAATGTTTATTTTGGTTCTGTTTGGCAGTACCAGGAGATTCAAGATGTTGTTAGATTATTGTTTATGACCAGTAATTGAAGTAGATAGTTAAGTTGTTTTGTTTCGTGTGTGTGTGTGTGTGTGTGTGTGTGTGTGTGTGTGTGTGTGTGTGTGTGTGTGTGTGTGTGTGTGTGTGTGTGTTTTGTACAAAAGTTATGTTTAAGTAAGTATTCATGACTACTGCTTTATTTTACAACACTAACTCTTTATATAAATTAAAAATAATTGGTTGTCGCCTTTGTGGTTTATATAAAGTCAGACCGGATGATAAAATTGGTTCCGACATTTTAATATGAAAAATCGTGCAATAACATTATTTGGGCGATTGCTGTCCCCCTATATTTAGTGTACCCATGTCTTGCGTGATATATAAATATCGATGTTTTCATACAGTACCGTTATCTTATTCACTGTATGTTAATGCAGAGCAAATGTTGTTTGCCATAGGCTTAATTCTTAATTTAAATAAAGCACCAATTGGAAAAAAAGATCGGATTCAAAATATAAATTATTTATTTAGGGAAAATATTTAACAGAAAATATGAAGTAAATGTGTTGAGAGAATTTATTCAGATCTTAAACAAAAAATCTACTCTTTAATTTTCTAAGATCGTAGCAGATCTTTTTAAATCACATTTCTTTATTTACGTCCCTTTTTAAACAACCAAATTTCGCGTTATTATTTTGACCCGATTATTTACAGATAGAAAATCTAACATCGGTAACACAAAAATCAGCAGAAAATGTCCAAATCTTCAAACAATATATTAGAAAATTAAGACGTTTTGCAAATATTAGAAATGCCATCTGTTTTTTAAAGCATTGATTTGTTTAAATAAAATCAATTTAATCGATCAAATTGCATACAATTTACGTATTTTTATGTTTAAAACATTAAGAAGTAATTTAACTATGAAGCATTTAAAGATTTAATTAAATACTAAATAACATCCTTCATTTTGTCATAATTTAAATTTAAATTCGTTAATGCGGTTATAATAATTCTTAATATATGTATGAATAAAAGTCTTTTTGAGCATCGTATAATATCATAAAATAATTGCATATATATATTTGCACCATTTTAACTGCATATCCATCCACATTAAAATGTAAACATAAAAGAGGTATTATAAAAATAAATATTTCTGAAATAAGAGAAAATAAGAGAGAGAGAGAGAGAGAGAGAGAGAGAGAGAGAGAGAGAGTACTGTGTGGTCCTGCGCTCCAGGTTTGGCTCATGTAGAAACACGAGATATGAGCTCGCACCCATGCCTCATTAGAAACCTCAAGAAACTTTCAGAAGTTGCGACATGTTCTGCACCTTTTCAAAGGTACGAGAATGATTGATCTGCGTTGGAAAACATTGCAAATACCAAAACACAAATACAAGCCTAATTTCAGGCCCCCTCTCGAGGCTTGGAGGGTTCTGCTCGGCTTTGGTTTTGCCTTCCATCAGCATCCGAGCTTTATAAAGAACATTCTTGCACTTCACTGCATTGCAGCTCGAGGCGTTTTTTGGTATCACTCCATTTGGAAAAACCATATGTTAATTACAACCAAGATCAATTAGCAGATAATAAATCATGTCGTGTCAGAGGAACGAGCAGCTCTGATTTTCAACATTCATACATGGAGACGGTGGATACAATTCTATACTATCTAAATATTAGCCCAATTCCCTAAATAAGACCCTCAGGAAGGGAGTATTTGACTGCTGGCAGCTGGGTTGCTGACTTGATGTCCCCTGATTCCCAAACTGGTTTCACATAGCAAAAGTGTGCAAATACACACGAGGGTGCCCAGACTGCACCCTAGACCTATAAAAAATCCAAATATTGTCTGTGCAAATACATGCACTTTCGATTTAACATGGTAAATAAATAGATATTAAAGCTGTTCATTTATGTTTTAAGTTATAATTCTAAATTAATAAATTGCTATTTTAATTTATAATTAATTTAGAATTATAAATTAAAACATTGCTATTTTAATTTCGTTTCTGTTGTTTTAGCAATGAAAAATTGCATTTTGCTGTTTTAAATTTGTAGTTTTGATCATCATCATCATCATCATCATCATCACTATTATTATTATTATTATTATTATTATTATTATTATTATTATCATCATCACTATTATTGTAATTATTATTATTATTATTAACAACAGTTGTTGTAAATCATAATACCGTCGGTAAATTAAAGAAACCCTAAATTTCACCAAATTAAATTAAATTAAAATTATTGTAGCGATTTTACATTATTCTAAATATTTTCTTAAATATTATCAATAGGTTTGTAAACGAAATCCTGCAGCAAAACTGTGATGCGATGTTTCTCGTCGAGTTTTGCTCAGAATCACTGTCCTGGGATCTGTCTTTCAGAAACGGGAAATGTGACAATAACTGGGAATGCGAACTGTAATAACATGTACAGTAAACACGCTTCCCTTTTGGCTCCAAAATTCAGGTTTCCTGTTAAAAGGTTCGTTTTATATTTTTGTCATTTATGTGAACGAGAAAACACAATGGCCAAGAACACAATGCAAGCGTTAATCCCTCATGTCCAGAGGACCACTAACCTTAAACCCATCATTGTCACGCACATTATTATACAATTATAAAACATTTATAATCATTAAATTTTAATGCATAAAGTGGTCAGCTGGACTGTTTCTTTCTTTCTAAATTCTAAATTCTGTTAATTATAGTGTATAGGTAAAATGTATTTTCCCCTACATTTTATTATTATTATTATTATTATTATTATTATTATTATTATTATTATTATTATTATTATTATTATTATTATAACCACATTGAGTTTTCTAACATTACAACATACTCAATTTTTGACCCAAATAATTTGGTGAATAACGTGGACCCCCTTTTTAATGTTTTAAATAATTCTTCTACAAATTCACACATTTTGTCTAATATCTATCTTGTCTTTTATCCATCTCCTAAACTTATAGTGTGGCATGAGACTTTATTTTGTGAACCCCCTCTGAGAAATACCTCCTCATCCTTGAAATACCTCCTCATCCTTGAAAGTCCTCCTCATCCAAGGCAAACATCATTCTTGCTGACTTCTCTGCATTCTGCTCTTGAATCATGGTAGGTGCTTTCAATACAAAACAAGAAAAACGAGGACACTTTTAATGTATTCAATCCTGGTACTGTTTTTAACGTACTTTACTTTTTGAGAGGTTAATATTAATTTAACATGCTGAAAAAATGTAGTTTAAAGTTTATTTTCTTTAACATTGTTGCAAATGATACATGGAGCCATTTAGTATATCGACTTGAAAGGATCATGAAAGCATATTTTGTGAAGTTCATTTTTCTTTTCTTTTTTCAAAAATCACTTCTCTCTTCTCTCTCCCCCACCTTTGTTTTAAAATGGGAAAAGCTTTTAGCTTTTGAAAAGTATCCTTTTCCTATCTGAGCAGAGGCTGCAAGCCCATCATCACCTAACCCCTCTCCAGCTCTCTCATTGGTCTGCCTGTAAATAGCTGACATTCCTGTTACAAAGAACTGATGATATGGAATCAGGGCAGCAGTGGCCTTCCAAATTAATTAAGACCCATTTTCCATCTGAAAGGGGTTGTATGCCTTTGTGCTTTAATTCACGGAAAGCTGAGAATTAAAATAGGATCCCTGTTTGTTACTGAGGCATGCACTGGTCAAATAGTTAAAGCTCAGGAGAAGGGTCTTTATCGTGTCCATTTCCACCCTGTTTTTCTGCAGTTGACCTCTTCACCGGCACAAGCTCGTGTTTATTTTAATATGCAAAGGTCTCATGTTGTTAGTCCGGGGAGATGTTAAGCTCATCTCTCTGTCTTGTTTCTGTTCTTTCGCTCTCTCCTGCTGCTACTGCAGACCCTCGGTGTCCCTTCTGTTACTTTACTTCATTTCTAGGAATAAAATCCCAGTGCAGTTTCGTGCAACAGTTTATTTCCTATATTTCATTATCACAATTTCACTTTTCTTCACTATCCCATTGTAAATATATTCATCTGAATTTTTTGTTGATCATATTACTTTATTACACTAGGCAGTTTATGGCTGTTTCAGTGTTCACATTTTGACCTTTAAGATATAAACATTTGGCTAAAGACACCCAGGTTTCCAAAATAATGGTCAGTTGTGATCCTATACGCATGCACAATAAAATCTCTATTACAGTTTCTGTGTTAAAACATCTCTGCTCTCCAGTTGAAAAACAGGAGATTTATTTATATGATCATGTACAAACTTCATAAATGTGACACATTTAAAATGATTCATGTTTTTCCAAGCATCTATGTTTTGATAATTATTAAGTGGCACAGCCATTAGAAAGAGAACACAACACATTTCGATCATTATTTAAGTTATCAATAATAAAATGTGATTATTTAAATTAAATGTAAAATACAATATAATCATTTTGTACACTGGAAAAATAGCTTGTTGGAATTTTATCATGTACGTTGGTTCCACGTGATTAAATGCAGTAATTATTTCTCTTAAGATTTTGAAAAGTGTTGGGTTAAATCCCCATAATTTAATCACTTTGAACTTAAATTAAGTTATTCCAACAACCCATTTTGTTTCAATGTATAAGACACCCTGGTGTCCAAAATAAATGTTGTGATTGCTTAATTTGATAATTTAAGTCATTTTAATATGCTTTTTTTTTTAAATAAGAAAAAAAGATATGTTAAAACAATTTAATTTAATCATGTGGAACTAATGTACATGAGAATATTAAGTAATTCCAACAACACATTTTTTTCAGTCTAGTATCATAAATTCAGGTATGGATGATCCTTTATAAAATTCCCAAATGCATTTCAAGTGTTACTTGCTTGCATGTGTTTTCTGTCATTCTGCGGCCTTGAGAGAGAGAAGACAGCCTCTCAGCCAATCAGATTGAAGTTCTATTGATAAGGAGGAGTGATTCATCATCTTTGTCCTGGCTGACTTCACACATTTGTTGTGATATTTTTGTGAAGTGTTTTCTGACAGTGAGGGATAAGAAGCCATATGGTCCAATCATAGATTTTGTGCGTGAGTCTCTCACCTCCACATGGCCTAAATGTACATGGAATGTGAGTTTATTCCTGTGCATTCATCTGTATAATGTTATACCTGGCTGTTTCTGCAAGTGTTGGGTCTTGTGTGTGTGCAATTGGCACGATACACTTGTTGTCCAGTACAATGTGGCGTACTGTCTTCGTTTGCTATATTTTCATTGGGTAATTCAGACAGACACCCTCTCACCATGTATGGACAGTTATGGGAATCTCATGCACTCTGGAGAAGGGGTGTTAAGATTGTTTACGGTTGGCCGTACGATTAGTGTTATGGGTGCGGTGTAGGTTGACCGCTGTGCCTCGCAAAATACGTAGAAGCCATATATTATGTTTGTCACACTGGCTTCTTACGTATCCATTAAGGCTAGTTTAGAAGTTAAAATGACCATTTAAGAGTGAGAAAAACATCACAGCGGATTATATTTCTTGTTTATTATATAGGGTTGAGGCTGTTGTGGCATTAACATTTTAGACTCTGCAGATCTTAAGTTAACCGTAATGTGAAAGCAAGCAGGATGGCTGTCTGTGTATTACGGCTATTAAAATAAGATGGAAAGAATTTTATGGCATCTTTCCCCGGTTTTATATGGTAACATTTGTGCTTAGTTTTGCAGTACCAAAGCTTATTTGATGATTAAAGCAAATCATCATAAATTGTTCTGCAATCCTTTAAAAATTGTTAACATTTAAAATTTTTGTCTTAATTTGGGACAAGCTTAATTGAAAGTATAATTTAATTTAAAATTATACATACTTTTTGTATTTTTTTGCATTGTATTTTGTGTTATATTGAGTTACAATGTAACAACTTTTGTAAATAGATTATTTACTTATATATAGACACACATAATAAATGCATAATTGTAATGCATCAGCTCCAGACAGTTGAAATATGTTAAAAAAAGAATATATGTGATATATTTTTGTAGAAGCTTTTATTGGTTCGTGTCTTTGTATTTGTATCTAGACTTTTACTTATTTTGATAGTATTGGTAAATAAACACTTACATGTAAAAAATAAAAGTTCATATTGCAGTTAAATTTTTTTATATATTTAATCTTTTTAAAAGAGAACAGTTTCTCATAGAGCAGAATATAGATTTATTTCTAAACTTTATTATTCTAAACTGATTTAGACTACTCATATTTAATTTAAAGCAACATTAGTAATAGCACATATGAATAATTAATTAGTAATTCATTTTAACGTTAAATTTTAACATTTGGCTTTCAAATAAGGTTTTAAAATAGACATTGTAAACCAGAAATGATCAGAGACTCCCTGATATTTTTTTGGTCTAGTTTTAGTTTTGCTTCATTGCATATGCTGTGTGGTGCAGGGATTAAAAGTGCTGTATAAATAAAATTGACATACCTAGCCCAACATGTGAGTGCAAAAATCCAAAAGTATCTTTTTAGTTTGTTTTGTCGGACAGCACAAATGGCCCGCTTCATCCGTACAACTCAGCATTGCTAATTTCAATCATCGCTCCCTCATCACCTGGGAAAAACAATGACAAGCCACCTCAATCCCTTCACTTCAGTGCATCCCTACAGACACTTCTGCTCTATCCAGAACATCGGTGGAAACCAAACAAAACCAAAGGGTTTCTCAGGATTTTCTTCTATTTTTACTAGTCAAAAGAATGGTGATTTGTACAAGCATGTTATTTGTTTTTGTGTCTCCGTCTCTACTCGGTCACACAAAACTCTTTTTACACCCTCAGCCGGATTGAAATATGGAGCAAATCTTGGGCGAGCACAGAAAAGAAAAACAGACAACGGGCCGAAGCCTCTTGCTCTTATGTGTTGTACTAACCTCCCATGTGGATAAGACGAGAGGAGTAAAAACACAGTAATGAGGCGGGGGTAAAAAAGAGAAGACCGTGTTTGGGTCCAGTTTCTCTTTCCATACATCTTCCCAACACTGGTTCAGTGTGGGACGTGGAACGATGGAAGATTTGGCACAGCTCTTGTGTTTATGCTCTTGATGTGTCATTGTGCTTTGCTTGTTTAGATCTCTGTAAGTGGTGATCTGAGATTTCTCGGCATCTTTCAGTTTGTATGTCCTTTGGTTTTGCAGTTGTGTGCTCGCATTGTTCAAATGGTTGTTGTCTTGGGTTTGTTGGTTTGGGTTTGTTGGCTTCTGAGTCCACGTGTTTGTGGGTAGTTTTCCTAAAAGCTGCAGCTCCCCTTTGTGGTCCAGCAGTGATCTGCACTGAGGTGGGATGGATGAAGTCAAATCCATAAGGAATGAGGAAAGTGTGATCTAGGTCAGAGGATCAGCCAGAATCGTATCAGCATTCCTTCAAACAGACACAAATCTAATATGTACGACATATCAGAATCACAATGTGAAGTTTTAATCACAAATCTTTTTGCATTTTTCTTCCATATGAGATGTCTTGTCTTATATGACAGAAAAATACAAAAAGATTTGTGACATACCATAATCCTCTCCGTTTTTTCTTATTCTGAGCTTGCATTCGATTTGATGAGATTCAAAATAAACCATTTACAGCTTGATTTGCTCTTCATGTTGAGATCACACACACACACACACACACACACACACACACACACACACACACACACACACACACACACACACACACACACACACACACACACACACACACACACACAAACTCTCAGTTGTTTGGCCGTGGCACTTTGGGTTAAGTTTGTGTTTGTGGTGCGTTTTGGTGTGGTGAGCATCAGAGGATGGTTGCGTCTCTAATGTTGTATCAGGTGACTCTGTGTTATACGTGTTTGGACACACGCACACGTTTGTGGGCTGCAGGCCTGAGATGTCACTCTCTCTCTCTCTCTCTCTCTCTCTCTCTCTCTCTCTCTCTCTCTCTCTCTCTCTCTCTCTCTTTCTCTCTCTCTCTCTCTTGATCTCTTTATCTCTCTCTCTCTTTATCTCTTTATCTCTTTATCTCTCTCTTTCTCTCTCTCACTCTCTCACTCCTCACTCTCTCTCTCTCTCTCTCTCTCTCTCTCTCTCTCTCTCTCTCTCTCTCTCTCTCTCTCTCTCTCTCTCTCTCTCTCTCTCTCTCTCTCTCTCTCTCTCTCTCTCTTTCACCCTCTCTCTCTCTCTCTCGCGACGGACCACTTCACCTTTCACACACCTGATGCTGCGACCTGGGTGGCAGGACACCGGTGAAGGATCATGTGTGCAAACACACTTTAAGTGCACAATTATCCTCTCTCAAACGCACACACACATGCCTTTTTCCACTTATATATGTCTCATCTATACTTCTAAAGTTATTAAACGTTGAGTCAGTACTTTGAAAAGGTTATTTACATCAGAGGTGAATTAATAAATGAAGCTGTGCCTTCCAGTAAGCATATTAGTGAATTTTTACCAATGCAGGGGATTCAGATAAAGCCCTGTGAGAACCAGAGGCGTCAGACACATCTTTTCTGCCCGATTGCAATTAAAGGGATAGTTCACAAAAAATGATTCACTCTCTAGTTGTTCCTAAAGAGTTTAACTTGCTTAATTTGGATAAACACAGATGGAGATATTTGGAAGAATGCTAGTAACCAAACAGCTCTTGTACCCCACTGAATACCATAGTAAGAAAAATTACAATTGTTGTCAAAAGTGCCCCAGTGCGGTTATTGTTCTACATTCTTCAAAATATATCAACAGAACAAGAAAATAAAAAGTAGGTTTTAATATGGCAGCTAAGGGGGTTTAAGAACTGCATGCATTGTATACCTTCTTTCAAATATCTTGCACTGTTTTTATCAGAACAATAACATTTACACAGATTTGGAATTCAAATGTGAAATACTAATGACATAATTTGTTTTATGGTTGAACGATCCCTTTAAAGCATCTGATTTTATTTTCAAAACCTTTTTAGCTTTTTCATAGCCAAGCGAGTTTTTCACCATGTTGGTAGTAGAAATTTTTTTGTGAAATGTTTAATTTTATATTACACTTTGCTTTTAATAATCAGTCATACTGCATGGCACTAAACATAATTTAGTAAATCACTGAGAAAAATAAAATAATTTTTAACCATGCAAAATGGGTATTGCATGATGCTTTTAATCTCTCACGTCTCTCAAAGGCTGCTTTGATGTGAAATCAAGTTTTTTTAGAAATTTCTTTTAAGATGCTTTGGATGAGTGGACCGTATAGCATTGCTGCGAGAAACATTTTAAGCATCTTTATATTTTGTTAGTTAGTTGGAGCTCCTCCACTAAATTGTTATTATATAAATTTGAAACATATTGAAATGCAGTGTTCAAATTAAACATAACAGTAGTCACATTACAAACATTCTATAAATGTATAGTTATGTGGCAACCTTTTTTTTACTTCCCATCAGTAAAATGATTGCAGATTGTCTGTCTAAATATTTTAATTGTCCACCCAAAACTGCTCTTCTGACTGTTAGTAACTACATGCCAACGCAACAATAATCCTAACCATAACCTACCAGTCTCCTTATACTATGAGATTAAATTTCGTCTAGTGGAAAAGTTTTAACATGTCAATATAAAGGTAGACTTTTCTTGGTCTGGCTGTCCTTGATAAGTCACAGATCGATTTTATTGCTCAAATGGTACTTGTAATTGATAAAAAAATCTACAGAATTTAAAAAGTAAAACAAGTTTATTTAAAAAAAAAAAAAATTAAATGTAACTATTTACTCAAGTGTTTCCATATATTTATATACAATCTTTATTCAATTTTACTTAATTTATTTTGAGAGCAACCTGTGATTTTATTTACTTTATCTCGACCTTTTCTACAAAGTGTGATTTATGGGGATTTATTTTTAACAACATAATATCAATCCATATAATGTAAAGAACAATATATAATATTGATATATTTAATATTGACTGAGCAAGGCCATATCAAAGTTTTTAATTAAATCAAATTAATGGCTAAAATTAATGATGCTCATTTTCTTTTTTTGTTAGATTTTCTCTTTTTCAGGCTCGGTCACATATATTTTTGGAACCATGCGTGCACAAACTGAAAAATCCACATTAAGCGACCCACCTGAAAACTGACGTGTGTGCATGTGCAAAATAGTTTCCAGTCTATTCTGTTTGTCATTCATTGTGTTGTGTTGACCGAGCTTCTGATCTGTGTCCTCATTTAACCTCGTAGGCCTGATTTGTAGTGATCTGTAGAACCGCTGGTTGGCTTGAGCCTCTTTAGCAGCCCATTCTCCAAAACTGCTGAGCACTGATGTGGTGGAATATTTTATGACAGTGCGTTGTTGGACTTCCCAGAAAATATTAAAAGTATTCTAGCATGAACATAAATATCAAGTCATATTAATGCACAAATTCAGCAACTAGAAGCATTCTTAAACAGCATAAGTTAACACACGTCCATGTCACAGGGTAATTCTCCTGTAGGTAAAGAATGTTTATGGCTTGTAAAACCTCCAATTTTAGGCCCTATAAATAAACCCGGGTGATGAATTGGTCTGTGATGGCTTTAGACGCTGTGCTGAATCATGGCTGGACTTTCAGCAGTAGTTTGGAGTGTTTATTCTGGCTCATTATTGCTGATGCAGATGAGCTCCTATGGCTTAAACCAGCAGCGGGTGTTTGCTTTCGGTGGCCGCGGCCGCCTCGTGTGTCGGTTTCTCGGTGGAGAGAGGAAGCCGGACCACAGAGGCCGAGAGCACGCTGAGAATGTTGACCCCGAGCGGCAGGGGTGAGTCCCTGGGAGGCGGCCCCCTGCCCGAAGGTTAGGATGTTTCTGCAAGAAAGAGTTTCAGAGGAACAAGTTCGTAAGTAAGACGCTAAAAGAGTCTGTCACTAAGTGTTTGGCTTGTACGAATGAACAGACAGATGATGCGATATAGGAAGGAAGTGCGAGATATGAACGTGATTTCTTGCAAGAGCAAACTGACACCTCGCCACGGTTTATTAGGTTTGGTCAAATATAAATTTGCATCGTCTCACATTTTCAATTTAAATTCCGTCGAACTCTTTCATAACCAAACGATTAAGGTTTAGATTTATAGTTGTGTAAACAAGTATTTTGTTTATGTGTTTTTCAAGAGAAAGTTCATAAATCTTTGGAGCAATGAAAGGGCTATAAAAGTTTCCTTCTGACTGGCAGAGATGTGGAGGTGTGGTTGTCTACCTGCATGCTTCCTCTGTTCTAATCTGGAAACGTGCAAGTTTTTATTGCATTTAAAAGGAAATGTAATTAAAGACTAATAGCTTCTCTCTCTCTCTCTCTCTCTCTCTCTCTCTCTCTCTCTCTCTCTCTCTCTCGCTCCAAAGTTTGTGCTGTGTTTTGCCAGGAGCAGTTCGGAGCCAACTGTACTGACGGTTATAAAACAAACAATCATGTGAATGTTAATGCATTGCCAGTCTTAAACTGTGTGGAATCCATTTGGGATTTCAATGGGAAATACATGTCTATGTTTCTTTTTGTATTTGGTTAGATTGATATTTGTTAGAGTTGTCAGCTATTCTGATTAAAACTTGATTTAAAAAGATCATTTATTAACCTACATTTCTTCAAATCTGTACATCATTGAAAGGAAAGGAACTTGAAAGGTTCTTCACTGTCAAAAGTTCTTCGAACTCTTCTGTATTTCTTACCATTTTATAACCTGAAGACCCTTCTTCGCCACAAATTAATGTTTGTTACACAAAACGTTTTCAGATGTTAAGGTATTTTATGGAACCTTTTAGACAAAAAAAATATTCTTCTTGGCATCGTGTAACACCATTATTATTTAAAAAATATAAGACTCTTTCTTCTGCAAAGAAATGTGCTTTCGTTTCCATACAGTGGAAGTCAATGGGGAGCCAATGTTGTTTTGTTACTGCCATTCTTCAAAATATCTTCTTTTGTTGTCCGCAACGGACATCAAACAGTCTTTGAATAAGATGAAAGTGGAAAAATAATGAACAATCCTATTAACTGAATAGTACTTTTTTAGTTGTGACAATAAAGTAAAATTGAAATGCAAATTTAATCGAGGGAGTGAGAGAGGGGTATACATGAGTTCTCCCTCCAGGTGTCTGTTTCTAGATGGAGGTCTCCACAGGGTCTCATCACTCCTCTTGCAGACAGTGAGTCGGTGGGTGGTCTCTCTCTCTCTCTCTCTCTCTCTCTCTCTCTCTCTCCTCTCTCTCTCTCTCCTCTCTCTCTCTCTCTCTCTCTCTCTCTCTCTCTCTCTCTCTCTCTCTCTCTCTCTCTCTCTCTCACACACACACACACACACACACACACACACACACACACACACACACACACACACACACACACACACACACACACACACACACACACACACACACACACACAGGAAGTGTAATACTGAGGCTCTGTGATTATGATCTACAGACACCTGTGCTGTTTGAGACTTTTTAAATTCCTAAAGTCAGGTTTGTATCCCACTCGCCCCGCAGCAGTCTGTCTGTGTTGTGAACTACATCTCTATTGAAGTTTGTGTGTACTGTATATGTTACATTTACTAAAGGATCCAAAAGTACCATTTAATCGATTGAGTAAATTTTCTACAAAATTTCTAAAAAATGTTCTGTACATTTGTTTTGTTTTTATTTATTTTATTTATTTCTTTTTAAATGAGTGCATTTCCTTAATCCACTTTTGGCTTTGTTGTCATACCGCCTATGCGTGGTGAGCAGAACTTTTATACCTTGCACATGAAAATGAACTTGAAATGCCAGTATCTGTAACATTGTTGCTGTTCCTCTCTCTCTATCTTACTCTCTCTGTCTCTCTCTCTCTCTCTCTCTCTCTCTCTCTCTCTCTCTCTCTCTCTCTCTCTCTCTCTCTCTCTCTCTCTCTCTCTCTCTCTCTCTCTCTCTCTCTCTCTCTCTCTCTCTCTCTCTCTCTCTCACTTTTGTTGATTTATATGGAAGACTGTTTTCTCTAGCCCACATGATCTTGGAGTTTGCATGAGGCTTCCTCAACCAGAACCGATGTCATTTAAATCCAGTTAAATAGATGACCCCATACATTTTCTCCAATAATAAGCGGGACAGCTGAGAAGAATGCCAAGAGAACCAGCGCCTGGTCACTGCGTTCTTCGCCATCTCTCTCTTTCGCAGAATTTGTTCCTGGAGAATAGATCCCTGGGGAGAGGAAGACGGCCCACCCAGCATCAGTATTCACTGGAGGCTACTAAACCTCACCACTCATGTGAGATTCACAGACGCTTGTCTACTTACTAGTTTAACTCTTAAACATCACATCTGTCTATCTTTCATTCTGCCTTCTTCTATTTCACATTGTCTTATATTATTTCTCCCATCAGGTGTTTCCGGTTTCAAGCTATTAAAGCAAACAGAGCATTATAGTGATCTTCAGATTAAGGGTCTTTTCCTGGTAAACCTTAGCAATTAGTTTAGCTTTATTAATTTAAAGGGATAATTCACCAAATATAAGAAGGTATTTTGAAGAATTAAAATGCGAACCATTCTGAGTTACATTTGTCTTCCTTTTAATGTTTCAACTATGGTTGTCAATGATGCCCAAGAAACCTTAATTGCAAACATTCTTCTAACTATCTTGCTTCTTATTAAATATTAAATTTCAATTATGTAAGTGTATAAAATATGAAAGTGTAAAGATAAAGTACATCTCATTAACTTTAACATTTCTGTTAGTATTAACCAAAAATGTTGATGTATATAAGACATATGCTTAATTAAAAATGAAATAGTTTTAATACTGCAAATAAAATGCTTTTCATTATATAACTGTAAAAAATATTTGTACATTTTAGAGAAATTAACAGTTGGATTGAAAAAAATCTTCATTTAATGTTTTTAAAAAAAATGTAGGTAAATAAAAGTTTTTTTTGTGATATAAACTGAGCGGCGTGAAAAATTTTTTACAGTTAAAACAAGAAATTCAAAAAGGTTTGGATTAACTTGATGGTGAGTAATTTTACGGGAACCATCCCTTTAAATTAGTCTTAATGTTTAGTTAGACAGGTAATGTTCTATCAAAACATTCAATTTATACATACACCATCAGCATAGTCTATGAGCTCACAATCTGGTTTAAACTAAGCTAAAAAAACATTTGCTCTTTAAAATGTTATACTGTTTAAATCATGACAGAATTACCATAATTATGACTTTCCACCTAGTAAAACCTGTTCATATTTTTAAAACTCATAATTACAAGTTGAAGACTCATCTACCGCTTGAACTCCGTGACTTCACATCAAACAAAATTTCAACAGTTTAAGGTTGCTATAACTTGTTATATATAACTTTCTTGACATATTTTGTCATTATAGAATGTATAGTGTTCTATCCTTGATCCTGAATATTCGTAGTTAAGCGATTATTCATCATCATGACTTAAGTTACAAACTGAAATCATCACAAACGTAACCATAGAAACTAATTTCTGGGTGCTGGGGTGTTATCAGCTCTTAAAACTGTCAACTCATATTGGCTGTAAATCTGACACGGCGTGAACTCATCTTTTCACATCCCGAATCCAACTGTTACCACCTTTAGAGGATAACATATACGTCGGGTAATTCAGAAGAGCTGAGTTGGGATGTGAAGACTATCGAGCATTCATGTGTGCACACATTTGTTTAGTGATATTTCCCAAGATTTCTGTTGCTCCCTGGCTGGCAGTTGAACGGCTTTCTGTGGCGACTCCAGTGTGGGAAACAGGAAATCTCAATATTTTCCCTGTTCACAGATCATAAATGTACTAAAACTGGAGAGAGAGGGATAAGAGAGAGAATTCACTTAGTAACAATTCTGCCCATTAACAACACATGCCCTTTCTGCATTACCGTTGCCCCAAATTCTTGTATCCAAACGGGACGTCCAAAATGTACGCAGATATGCATGCAGTGCAAATGGCACTTAATATTGCCATAATGCATTGCTGTACACAGTTACGTATATTACCAATTAATACCAACACAACACGTATTATGAATTATATAATTGACATAAAAATATACTTGTTTTTTTCTGATACAGATATACACACCCTGCTGTGAATGCTTTTAAACACTTGTATGTTTTATGCCGTGTGAGAGGACGGCGCTGGTTTCTGGTGAGTGCCCTGACTGTGGTACTGTGTGATCTTAATGACCCAAATCCTATAACTGCCTCTCCCGGTCTCTCCAGGGCTCCTTAACAAGAAAAATGGGTGAGTTACTTTTAAATGGGCTGGTGGCTTTTTAAAAATGAGCTTCTCGTGTTTTTTTGTGGGGTTGTAGTATGTTAACGTTGTGGTCCCGCAGTGCTTAGTGTGTGAGTCTGAGTGTTTTTGTTGTTTTGCTTAGTTCGTATTTCAGACCTGCTTCACTGTCTTTATTTTTAATAAATCTTGCAATTTCAATTGTATTTTTACTGTTTAGTTTTTTTATTTCTGTTTTACAGTGAAAGAAATGAATTGTTGTAATAACTTAATTTTTTTATGTAAATCTGTGTCATGTGATTAAGCTCTTTGACATGATTTCTAGTTATGTTAATCCACTTTAATTTATTCATGTGGAACCGATGCACGGGCTTAAATACAGTTATAACAACACCCCAACATTATATCTTTTCTATTTAATCCACCTTATAATTGGTGCTTTTCTGGACAGGGATTAAGACAACCCTATAAAAAAAAGGATACTTGAAAATCATTTTTATAAAGATATTTAAGTAAATATCATGTATGTGTAATTATGATTCATTTAGCTATTATACTAATATCAATGTGCTAGAAGTGTACTTGTTAGTGTACTAAAAGTACAATAAATACAATAAATGTTGATTCTGAAAACAAAAAGACGTGAAATATCTCAATATACACGATCTCAATGCCAGTACACTGACAAAAATGGGTTTTTGGAAGAACATAATTTTGATCATGTACATTGATTTCCACGTCATTAAATAATATTGTTTGAGAATAACTTTTTTTAAAACAACGTTAAAATAACTTAATTGAATTATATGAAACTGATCAACTTGATAAAATTCTGATCAACTTGATAAAAATCAACTTGATTGAGTAATTCCAACAACCCATTTTGTTTTTAAACCACCGGTCCCGGAAATGGCAGCAGTATCTCAATTTAAACTTGTTGACATTTAAGGTAATCTTTTTTATTTGCAATTAGTTTTTCGAGACCTATCATTTATTTGATCTCAGTGAACAGAAATTATAGCTTTATTTAACAGTGATAAAATGTTATTTGTGATGAAAAAGCTAAGAAAGAGATCAATTTTGTATTTCTTTCTACTGAATGATTCTTAATAAAACCAAAAATAGCTTTTCTATAACACCACCTTTTAAGTCCCTTTATTTTTAATCATATGTATGCAAACACCATGCTCAGTAATAAAACGCTGTAATGTAAATGACCTCCTAAAGATATAAACAGGGTTTACAGATCAGCAAAACCCTGCCAACCAGTTCCCGCGGTTATGAACTTGGTAGCATTTCATCCAAATAAAGTCCATTTTTACCTACCACCTCAGTGGTGTGTGGATGCCCAACGGAAACAACATTTAGCATAACATGCAAATGATTCTCCTATCTCGGCGGGTACAAAGAATGCCATTCAGGTCTGAACTCAGATGAACCGATGGCAGATTACAGGCCTGTTTCGTTTTCTATGTTTGCCCGGTCAGGCCAACACAAACGTGTTTAAAAGAGCCGTCCATACCCGGCTGAAACTGATGGAGAGGGAATCATGCTTTGCCACTCTGCAGTAAAGTGGATCCTGATGTTTATCTGTTACTCCAAGGGGAGTGTAGTCTGAGATTGTAGTAATTTTGTGGTAGAACACCTTTGGCGATATCCGCTTCTTGTGTGGTTAAGGTTATGAAGTTTGGCATGTAGCGTCAGTACAGACGGAGATGATTTATGTGTCACTAATAAGCAGTGTGTATATTTCAAGGAAATGTACGGAACCTTTAAAAATGAAAGGGGAGTGAAAGCAAGGAAAGACTCATAAATAAATGACTCATGCTGTTTTAGATAGTACAGTAAGTAATTGCTGTTTGCTAACGCCTTAGTTTCTCAAATTTACAAGCAAATACTTTTGTGATGCTTACCAAAGAACAAAATAACACATATGGCCCAAAACCCACTTTATCCAGAAACCAATGCCAGCGCTGGGGTTGTTGTACATACTGAACATTCGTTCTTGAGTAACTGCGGTGGGACAAGACCTCAGCGCTCAACGGGACGATAGAGTTACATTGACATGTCTGTGTTATTAAACTGCATGTGTTGCTTTTCAGGTAGCTAACCTATTGTGTTTATGACACCAATGACTAATGGCATGGGGTGAGTAATTACAGCATTTTCATTTTTGGTTGAACTATCCCTTTAAGTTACCACAGTTGTTGACAGTGGTTGACAGTGGTTGAACTCACCGAAAAGAGAATAAAGCAGACAGAAAGAAAGGAGTCTTGAGTCCATTAGAATTTACTTATACTCGTGCCATTCCTGGTAAATATGATTTATGAAGCTCATAAACTCTTTTAAGTAAGCTCAAATGTAAAGTAAATCTACCGGTTAATTTTACCGGTCGGAAGATTTGTGATACTTGTTCTTTCGTATAATGTCCACCTTTAAGAATAATAATTAATGCATGAAATGAAACAAATATTTGATCATCTTTTCACAAGAATTTACATGTGTTTTCTTGTCATTTTCTCAAGGAGCTTCTCAAGTTCTCACCCTGAGTTGCCTTTTAAAGAATTTTTCAAGGAGTCCCAGTCTATTCTGCACTTCTTTTTGCTGTTTTAACATTTTTTGTCATCGTCATCCATTTAAAAAATATTTCTAATGAATACTCAAAATCATATTTTGTCTTTTAAAATATATCAGACATTTAAGCATTCACCTTCAGATAATTTTTTTTTTTATTATAACAAACATTTCATTCAAGCGTCTTAAATCTTTCGGCCAGTAGAGAATTGCAAGTGTACAAGTGTATTAAGTGTATTTTTTAAACTACACTTAAAGTACTGTGTGCTACTAGTTTAGAAGATTTGATACCCTGTAAGTACACTTGTACGTGTTACTTAACATCATATTTTAATTTCATAAATTATATATTATGCTTGGACCACTGTTTCTCCTTCTACATGACATCATTGGGATCCATTATTTGGGAGCATGGCTTTTCCTTTCACTGTTATGCTGACGATTCATCCTGATGATCAGACGGTTTCGGCTCGTGTCTCGGCATGCCAAAGTGACATCTTGCTCTGGATGAAGAACCGTCACCTACAGCTAAAACCTTCCGAAAACGTAACTTCTTGTCATCCAGCCAACCTAAAGACATGTCACAACCTCTCTATTCCACAAGGATCATCAATCATTGTGTCTTCCAGGACAGCCAAAAATGTTGGAGTAGTAATCACTGATCAGTTAAACTTTACCTACAATTTAGCCAGCACAGCCAGATCCTGCAGATTACCGCTGTACAACATTAGGAATTGATTGCTGGACTCTCAGGGTTCACAACCAAACCTCTGCAGATGATACTGAATGCGGCGGCAGGAAGGATTCATAGAACCAAATAGAAAGCATGTCACACTTCTCTTGATCGAAGTACATTGGGTCCCCATGGCCGCCCGCAGAAAATCAAAGCTCTCCTTATAGCCTACAAGACCACCACAGGTTCAGCACCCCTTTCCTTAAAGAATAATAGGAACATTCTCTCCTAACAGGTTTGTCTTGCCTTGTGTGTCTTGGTAACTTTTTGAAGCAATTCTTCTCCTGTAGTTTACTTTGCTGTTAACCACTTCATCATCTTCCTTTAGAGTTTGCTAAATGCCTTAATGTTAATGTCAAGTACTTTTGAAGTATTTCTCAATAACAATAAAAAGTACAAGTACACCAAATATACTTAACTTTTCCCAACATTCTTCAAAATATCCGTTTCTGCAGAAGAAAGGGGTGGAAATGAAAGAAGAAGACACAATGATTATTTTTAGGGAACAAAATCTCTTTACCTGTATTTTTAGGTGTAGAGTATGCCACACTCGCTCTGAAAAATGACAAATTATCTCAGATCAATTAAAAAATGCCATCTGAAGACATTTTCAATGGCTTGTGAGGATAAAGTGATTCATAGTTCGTGTTATACAATGGTATCGGAACCCAAACAAGCAGAACCAGGTTTTTAATGTTAATATGGTGGCAGATTGTGAACTTTAAATCCCATTGGTTGTCGTGACTATATGTCATGTGATATTTCATCTTAAAACATGGTTCTGTGTCTGAATTTGCATTAACGACAGTCCATAATGTACTTTAACTCAGTATGTTCTGTATAATATCTACCTGATATCAACCTTAAAAATTATTTTGAAATTTGGCATCATGTGGCACGACGGGTATTTCCGGATATTTATCCACTCTTTCCAGAAATGCTAAAACATAATTATTTTCGCCTGCTATATAGTATGGAAGTAGGTAATCACAGATGCAAGGCCTACATCACCCTATATGAATTTAGCGGAAGGATCTTGCGGTGTTTGCGTAAATGTATTCACGCAGTGTGTTTGCAACTCGACTGGGTAACAAATCCTCTTTCGGCTGCTTGTATAGCCTGACACAAGCAATCATTACACGAACATTTTCTTTGTAGACTTTTCTTTACATACGGGCTAAAACATACTTTAGGAGACTCTTAAAAAGCAATAGACGGTTGAAGAGGGTGTTGTTAGGTTACTGGGTGAGGACCGATCACTCACACACTACAAACAGATCATATCCATGTTGGGTAAGTGTTCAGCGGCACACAATCGTTCATCCAGCTGTCCGAAGTGCTTTAAAGTGCCGCAGAGGACTCCGAGACAAGCTTTTAAACACGCAGACACGTGCAGGTAGACAAGGTTGAGAAACACACTGGGAATGAGGAAATCTGCAGGTGTGCAGTATGTCTCCAGACAGCTGTTCACACACACACACACACACACACACATGCACATACGCTTGCTCATTCATGATGCATTTTTACACGTTTACATATCGGCAGCAGCTGCTTCTCAGTCGGCAATAGCAGCAGGATTATAGGGCTTTTATGAGAGCGGATCCTGCATGTCTGTGCTCAGCCACCGACAGTATCACAGTGCATCACAACTCCATCGATTCCATAAACACACCGTTTGGCCTTCACATACAGAGCTCGGGGTTTAAAGATCACTTACACTCTCTCGTTTCATGTCTCTTGTGCACTTCAGAACGTACAAAAAGTCAGACGTTGAGTTAAAGTGATCGTTCACCTAAAAATAAAAATGCCCTCTTGACATTTCAAACCTGTTTGACTTTCTTTCTTTTGTAGAGCTCAAGAGAAGACATTTCTAAGACAGTTAGAAATTGACCAGCTCAAAACCAATGCGTGTGATGAATAAGTGCTCGCCTGCCAACGTTCTTCAAAATATCTTCTTTTGTGATGAAAGAAATTCATATAGGTTTTTAAAGATTGCAGGTACATGATGACAGAATTTTCATTTGCGCAGCCATAACATTTTTCGAAAGGGATAGTTCAACAAAAATGAAAATTCTGTTACCATTTACTCACATTTGAGTTGTTCCAAATCTGTTAACAGTTTTTCGTTCTAATACAAGAGAATGATATTTAGAACAATGGTTGTAACCAAACATTTCTTGGACCCTAATGACTACCATAGGAGAAAATATTTTTTTGTTCTGTTGAACTTAAAAATCTATATTTTGAAGGTTTTGGGCAAATTTTACTATAGTAGTTAAAAGGGTCCAAGTAGTTTTTGATAACAAGCATTCTTTCAAATATCTTTTTCTGTGCCTTAGGTTTAGAATGAGTAGAGATTTTTATTTTTGGGTTAACCATCCTTTTAAATTGATAGTCCATCTAAAATGAATGTATTTTTCAACTTGGGATAATGATTGTAAATAGGGACTAAGTACAGCTGTGGTCACCATTCACTTTCGTTGGATTAGGTACAACATGTGGGTGAGTAAATGAAAACAGATTTTTCATGTTTGGATGAACTATCCCTTTTATTAATGATCTGTAATTAATATTATGAAATGAGCGTAACGCTAATGATATTTTGTACTTTTTTTCTCCCAGTATGGATGAAGCCGGTAGATTGATGAAGGTTTTTTTCCAAAGAACAGCACCGCAGTGTGTGGATTCCTTTATTTACTTTCCAGAGGGATGATTAAGTCGACTGCAGCTGTTTCACAAATCACCGCTGGAGAGTCTGGCATGAAACCCATCTTTAGTGCCGGGTCTATCCCACAATCTCCAGCTCTGATGACATAATCAGAACAATTGTTCTGTAAACACTTGTAACACTTGGCTTGGGCACATAGAGGTATGAATTACAAAACTTTGGCCAATTTGTATTTATACCATGTTAAGAGTAAATAGTATTCATCTTAGTTTAAAATGAATGACATTCTTCTGTTTAAAGATATTTTGAAAAATGTCAGCAAACAAAGACCGCCGGACCACATTGACTTCTGTAGTGTGGATACAAAATAGTCAAGTGAATGGTTTTCTTTTACTGACATGTTTCAAAATATCTCAAAGAAAGTCATACAGGTTTAAATGACAACAGGGTAATTAAATAAATATAATTCGGAAAGCATCACTTTAAGGCAAAGTTGGACGGTTTAAAGAGTCCTGAATGGTTTTAGCTTATGCTGTTGCTGTGCTAAGATATTCTGTCCGGTTGCTAGGGTGTTGTCAATAGTCTTCGCACTTAATGATATTGTTGTCATAAGAAATCATTTTATTTTTTCTCTTAATGAGTCATTGAGTCTCCCTCAAGTCTTTCACAATGTTTATTCAATTTTACGGGCCATTGTCATAAGATTTAAACCATGAAGTGTTCATGTTCATATCGACTGTGCTCTCACAAATGTGATTCAGTTTCGTTTTAGACTATTTTCTTTGTTGTTTACAAGAGCAGATGTGTAAAGTTGCGTTACGAGCACAAAAAGGCCTTAACTGTATGTGTGTGTGATAGTCAGCGAGGTCCAGCCCGGCTGTGATTTATGAGGCTGGATTCTTCACGACTGCTGTGTTTAGTGTTCGGCTTGCCCCTGTCAGCTCACACTACACAACATCATAAATTATTGATCATTTAAAACAACAAAGCAAGGGTGTGTGTGGGTCCTTAAAGATGATTTGACTAAGCTGCGTGTATGGGTCAGAAAAGTTCAGATGTCCGCATCAAAGAATTGACTAAAGGGATTTTATGTCCATAGAAAGCAATTTGGATCTATCGGATGTAAGTTAAACGTCTGGTTTCAAGTTTGGTTTCCAAAAATTTGGTTGAAATTATTAAGCCGTTAATAAAATGATACTAAGTCATTTCTTGGTTACAATTGATGTTTATGTTGTTTTTAGGTTAAAGTCTTATGTCATACGTTGTACTTTTACGTTATCAAGAATGATCAATAAAATCAGAAATACAGTTACACTTCTTGTAATTTTTAATGAATAGGCTTTTATCAGATGTTACGTAGGCAATTTTTTCATTTATGTTGAAATCAACCTTGCACGTGGATCTAACTATCTCCAGACGCTATAGAAGTCAAAAATACGTAAGCAGAAGTTTCTTTGCTTTTTGCACTGAAATACATAGAGAAAAGACTTTCCCCTCATAAAAACACAAGAATAAAAATATTGTTCCTTTCTAAGAAAGATCTTGTTCTGACTTGCAAGACCCAATAAAAGATTAAGACAATTAAAATCCCACAGATATGCAGCACATAGTTCCTCAGGTGTTTGTGGAACATGTGAGTGTGTGTGTGTGTGTGTGTGTGTGTGTGTGTGTGTGTGTGTGTGTGTGTGTGTTTCATGTAAAGCGACACCACATTGGCAGCTCCTTTCTGGTAGGTGGTCTCATTTTTGCAGAGCGGCAAATGTGTGAGTATGTGTGTTTCTATATGTATATCAGTTCCGGGCGAATGTGTGCGTGTGGGTTACAGCATGTTTCTCCACAGTTCTCCTCCGGGACAGAACTGCCTCTGAGTCTGGCTGTCTCTCAAAGACGGCTTTTTCCTCGCCTACCCTGAGGGAGTCGTCGCTCCTTCCATTCTGAAATTTATGCAAAGACAATAATCCCTAATTGCCGTATCACGTTACTAGGACATTCTTTCAAAGCCCATTACAACCTATGATGATTTACAAAGCCAAGATTTCTCACAGACTGGAAGAGAGAGACAGAGATTATCACAGTATGGGAGAGTGATCCGCCTCACCCACTTCCATGAGCGGCGAATATTACTATTACTAATGCTCATGCTATTAGGATTAAGGCTTTTTCAAAACGCTTTTTGAAAAGAATTAAATGTTGGCGTGCAAGGCATCCTGCAATGCTTGTGCTGTACAGACACGGATGATACCTTAAATGATGAGGATTGTTGGGATGCGCTTATACTTTTCAATGATGTCAGACAATAATCCTATATGGTTAAGCTGAGGGAGGAACCTGAGCCACATATAGAGAGAAGAATTACAGTTACTGTTGTGCAGACCCAAACATTATAACTGCTACATACAATCAAACAAATGCATTAGATTAAAGACTTAAAGTTCAACCATGCTTTTGACATTTCCAAACCAAACATTTCCTTTCTTCAACACAGAAGAAGATATTTTGAATAATGTTGGTAACTTGGGCCTATTCGTATGCATTGGTTTTGTCCATTTCGGAGAAACTATTAACTTTAAGTTATGTTACTGTGTAGATTAAGATATAAAGTGACTTTTTAACATGTCAATATAACACACAAAGCAACCAAAATACACTGAAATTGGGTTGTTGAAATAACAAAGTTTTCAAAGTTTTCTTTTTCTTTCTTTTATGTGAAACAATTTACATTACACAATGTAAATTTAAAGCGTTGAAATAACTTTAATATACAGTAAATATGTGGTCTATATGTAAAGTAAAATAAGTAAACCGGATTCACTCAAATATTTTTATTTGAAATCACCATAAAATCGGTGTATATTACAAATATGTGTTTGTTAAGAAATATTGTTTTCATTACATACACTTAAAAAATATTTTTGCAGGTAAAAAAATTAAATATTTTTTTTAATATATTCAACTTAAACATCAATTTAATGCATCTAGAACATTTTATGAAGTTAACACAACTATAAACTTTTGTGATTTTTTTTAAAGTGTGCTGTACCAAAGTAAATGATCAAAACAGGTTATTCCAACAACCCGTTTTAAAGTGTATGAGACTGAAAAAGGGAGAGATGGACATGTAATGAGTGGATAGAAAGAGACTCATCTTTAAAATACATTAGCTTACATTTCTATAATCCATAACTGGATGATTCAGACATTGTCAGGTCTGCACACTCAATCGTCTCCTGGATCTACATGAACGTTTAACAAAAACACAGTTGTACATCTTTTGTGATAAAAAAATCCCGTCCCACAATGTTAGGACATGTTAAAGGTCGTCTGGGGACAAAGAAAAGGGTTTATCCTCCCAAAATCTGTTGGCTGTTTGCCCCATCCACCTCAGATGAAATGGTAAGGTTAAATCTCACAGCACACAAACTTTACCACTAAACCACACGCCCTGGCACAGACACGTACAGGTGGGCACTTCTATGAAACATTTCTTTTCTCTCTCTCTCTCTTTCTCTTTCTCTCCCTTCTTAAGTGGTTTCATGATCAAGATTGCTCATTTCAGATGTGATGCTTGGCTGAATCTTTTTACAGCGTGGGGGTTTTACGTGTCTTTGTCCTCACAAAGCTGTCTAAACACACAGCACCTGAGAAGCGAAATGGATTATGGATGTTGGAGGGTGGCGAGAGCACATGTGAGCGCCTGATCTAATATCGGACAGTCCCGCTCATCTAAGCCTGCTTTATTATAGTTATTCTGTTAAGCTTTCGGCTCACGGTGTGTATGTCAGGATGGGCTGATGGATGCAGTGTTTTATATATTTTTTGTTATATTTTATGTTACTTAACTTGCAAGTATTAAACTTTACTTATCAAGATTACTGGATAAGTAGTGTGTTATAAGGTTTCATTCCAGTGTTTATCGATTCAGAATAGCTATTTGTTACACTACATAATATATTGTTAATAATACATAATTATATTGTTAACAATTAATATATAATAAATCCATTACAAGTCTTAATGAGTGTTTTTTACTCACTTTTGTCATATTTTTTTATTTTAATTCTTAATTTTATTATAACAGATCCGAAAAGAATATCAAGTATTTTATAATTTATTACATATAAAACAATGATATATTCTTTAAAAAAAATATTGAAATTGAATTGCATTGAATAAATATGAATGAGTATTAAACTTAAGCTTTTTGGGTGTACTGTTTCATGAAACATCCTGATCCACCAATAATTTTGATCCTTTCTTTTCTCACCCTCTGTTTTAACGGCTCTGCGGGCAGTAGATGTGTTTATTAAGACCCACAGAGGCCCAGCAAAACGAATCGCTGGACCTGGACTCAGCGCCGTCTGCCCCCTGATGCTGCTGCTCCGGCCTCTCTCTGACTGTCTACAGCTGCGCTCCTCACGAAACGCAGAGGGCCCTGCCAATCACGTACCACTGTACTATTGTTTCTAACACAACCAAATGTCATAATCTTTTACTTCTGAAAACACATCCTGTCTGCTCTGTGTAAACGGTATTGTCTTGTTTGTCTTCGTATAACCGCCGGTCTCAAATGTACTCATTTGAGTAGTTTTCTGCCTGGGTTGCTCAGTATGTGGCCTTCATGCATGGCAGCTCTTCAAACACATGGGAAAACAGTCATTGTCCTAGTTTAAACGTAAATGCCAGATCTGACAATGTTGGTGTGTGGGAGTTGAAGTCAAGATTTGATTGGTTAATCTCATTGTGAAATGGGTTTGCAACAGCATGCAAGACGGTTGAAGTTAATCTCATTGATCTTTAAATTATGTTTAAAAATACTTTAAATGTAGTGTGAACTGGGAACATTTTGTGAAGATGCTTGTAACATTTTTAAGTTTAGTTAAATTTAGAAATTAAGTGAAGTTGTGAATTGCAACCAACAGCTCATTCGACCTATCCATTTGGGAGCACAAAGGAGATTTAGGAAATGCCTTCTGTAGGGCAGTTTGTCCGATAAGGGTGACTGTAGATACATGGCGGCGAATTCCATGTAGGAGGACTCAAGGTATATAGGTAATTCCACCGATTTAGATGTGACACTGTGTGTTATGGGCATGACATAGAAACACAATTTATCCGAATATAATTGTTACCAGTAAACTGAACCAATTGTTTATAATGTGCAAAACCCATGTAAATAGTGTTTAAAAATCAGAATAATATCAGTCTGATGTTTGAAACATCAGTTCTCTACAGTTTTCTACTTAAAATTAACCTACGTTGTGGACGTTACAAATAAAGTTCTCCGTTTTGGGGATAACAAAATTCTTATGATTTATGTGAATTAAAATAGACAAACCAAATTGAATAATTTCCAACATATGGCCTGTTTAGAGAATGTATACGAATTACAAAATTTACAGTTTCATGTATTTATGAGTAAAATGTATAGTTATGGATTTTACAATTCTGATATAGCCCTTACTTGACTATATCATGCACTAAAAATAAAGATGATGCTTTAATTATTTAAAGAGATACATTACATGAGTAGCTGAATCAACAAATGTTAATGTACGTATAAAAAAATCTGTGGTGAAATCCTAATTTTCATGTTAATGTTGACATTTTCATGGATTTGCCCATATGTAGATAAAAATTGTTAATTCTAAGGTAATAATAACACAATTGTTAGGTCTCTGAAGACATAGTTATGTTATACATAGTTATAAAAAGTTTAGTTATACATATTAAATAGTCGTTCTGTCTATAGGTCCTCTTAAAATTATACTTTAGGCCTTTAAGTGAAAATGAAAGAGCACCTTAAATGTAAAGCTAACGTCGACCAAAATGACGAGAATTTTACATACATAAACAGAAACCTCACGAATAAATCACCTCATGCATAGTTATGAACTCCTATGAGATTGTTTGTTGAAACCACTGTAAAAGTTAAACCCATTGTGTTGATAATATAATGGTTTTGCGTTTTTCTCGTTGTCAGACTTTAATGATGCTCCTACACAATAGAAATCTGAACACAACCGTGCTGCGTGTTTGATGAAGCTTATAAACTGTCTGAATAATTTGTAAAAAGATAAAATGCGGTTTGGAAAAGGAATGCGCTCGCATTTGTGTATTTGTCATGTGTGAAAAAGACAGATGACTCTAGATCTAAAGATTAGTTTGAGTACACTGTATCAAGATTTGTCACTTTCAGCCGAGCGGACGTTCACAATCCATCAGGTATTTACTTTCAAAGGTGCTACACCTGAACACACTTGTACACACAACACCAGCTTATCTGTGCCAGTCTCTTCAATCTCTCTAAACATTTCACATTCTTAAATATGAATTTAAACACTCCAGACTTGTAAACGGGGAGTTTATTCTCTAAAGCTAGCTATTACACAAAGCAAAGGATGGATAATATCAGCATTAAAACAAGTGCAAACGTGTGTTTCTTCTTTTGCTTCTATTTTACATTTTTAAAGAACCCAGCCTGGTCTCACAGGCATTCGTAACTATTGTACGAGTGGGAAATTTGAATTAGTTTCCATTAAATGAATCGTACAAAACTATTATAAAGCCCTAAACCTATCCATCAATGGCACTGCGTTGAACTAAACAATGAGCTGTTGGAATTACTTAATTTTGTATGTTGGTTCCACTTGATTAAATTAAGTTGTTTTAACTTGTTTTTGGCATGCATTTGAGTAATTTCAACAAAATTTTTTCAGTGTACTATAACCACAGTTAAGTTCACCTTGTGAATCCATATAAAATATGTTGTACAAAATTATATAAAGAAGCCCTATGACTTAACCTTCTCTAGGACTATGTTTGCACTATATTTTGCTACCATATTGTATCATAAACATAGTTTAGTTAAGTTCATTAAAATGTTTGAGTAGAGAGATTTATGTGCAACAAAGCTGATCCTCAATCAAAAACCCCTTTAAATCTCTGTGCGCTCCAAAATTCAGCTGGGTAAGATTGATGAGCGCCAACGCGTGTGTCATTTTCGCATTTTGCCCCACAATATCATAAAGCAATGATCGGATTTGTGTTGGATTGAGCTTTTGACGTAAACTGACAGGGTGAAATCTTTAATATCAAGCATGTAATTCGTCGGGCCCAGTGTGGACTGGCACAGGTCTTACGCATCATGTAAGAAATCAAAGCCTGGCATTTCTACTTAATTCTTGTTAAAGTAAGAATAAAGTCATTGGCCTCTGGCCCTTCTCCTCCTCAAGAAGCAGAATACAAAAGCACGGCAGTCAGAACGGGTTCTTCGGCATTAAACAGGTTGCCGAGGCTTGCCAACTGCCGTAAAAATATAAAGCAGGAGGGAAAAAAGATCGCAATCGTAAAAGAAAGAGCAGAAAGGGCACGGATGCCGGGCCGAATATTATCCCCAGAGTAACACAGGCGCGCCTTCTAGAATGACTCTGCGACTAGGCACTGTTATTTTATATGGATGACAAATTGCAGGTATCTTCTCTTGGCTTCCACTGAGAGTAGATAGGGCATGCTGCCAACATCTGCGTTTGGATGTGAAATCACCATCTGAAAAAACACACACACGCATACACACACACAGCGTGCATCTCTCTCAATGCTTGCTTTTACATGTCTGGCCCATCAACCCATGAGAACACCAGACAAACCTGAGAGCAGAGAAACAATAGGTCATGACTTAATATTTTTAAGATTTGATTCAGTACTAATGCTTAAAGAAACAGGACTAATGTGTTTGTTCAGTGATCATGTATACACCAAATTGGAATGTGAATGAGATAACAAACACATTTGTTCGGATTTGTTTTCCATTTTGAGAGCCTCATATTAGTTCATAACTACATAGTCATAACTCTCGTACGAATTTGTGTCAATTTACAATCTCATATGTGTGTTCTTGCTTTCGTGCCAGAGAGTAAAACTTATATTTAAATCTGACATAATCACAGTTGTTGTACACTCTTGCATTTCTGTTGATGAATGACATCACAGATGTCATATTCTGGAATGTTACAAATTCTTCGAGTGTTTCAACCAGTTTGAAAGGCTTTTGATTATACCTGACAATTGTGTAGGTTGTTGGTATCTTGACCTTTTTTGACGATGCATTGATGCATAAAATTCCTGAAGTTCTTGCGTGTATGTATTTAACATTTGTAACAAAGTGCCATTGTGACGATGTTTGTTTATTTTTAGGCTGGATCTGGTTTGGGCACTTCGTTAACACAACCACAACGACCTTACAGTAGTACACAACAGAGAAATTACAACTACAACACTCAACGGTTTTGTCTGCTAAAGACCACCGGATATTCTGTAATCATGTAGCCTTTTCCATATATAATACAATCATTAAAATGATAAAATTATAATTTTATAAGTAATTAAGAATATAAACACACGTCAATTGTGTCTTTACACACGCATGGCAAATTCATAATGACATTAGGTAGTCTTACCTAAAGTTGTGTACTTACAGGTAGTTTGTACTTATGCATTCAGCTTATTTGTTGCACAATAAAGTGATAGTTCCCCAGAAAATAAAGAAGACAGAGAAAGTAGGTAATTAAAAGAATGTTGGTAAAAAATACATTGGTACCCACTGATCTGCACTTTTATCATGCTAATAAAATAGAAGTAAATGTGGTTCTTTTGTCAACATTTGGCAATTTATCTTCTTTTTGAGTTTGGCAGAATGAAGAAAGTCTCACAAGAGGTTGAAGATTTGGAGTCAACCATTCTTTAAATTCAATCTCTTTTCTTCTGTTCTTTAAAAGGAAGAGCATGCAACTATGCCAAGGTCACGGGTTCAATCCTAGGAATAGTGTTGATGGTATATGGATCTTATAGATTGGCATAAATGAAGGCTTAAATGTAAAATACTCTAAATACAGATGAAATATTGGAAATATTGCTTTAGATAGCTTTATATTTATACTGATATTGTTAAAGTTTTCAAAAATTTTATTTGATTTCTATTTCTCATAAACACTGCTATCTACATTAATGGTTTCTTCGTCTATTTGTTTCTAAACCAGTCTCATTCTTTCATAGGTGGCACACATTAGAAGATATTTGGAGAAATTGAGTTTCTTGACCATACAATGCAAATCAATAGTGACATTGTTGTTTGGTTATGAACATTTTTCCAAAAATCGTATTTTGTGTTCTATAGGAGGATGTGAGCCATGTTTATAGTGATATGCCGGTAAGTTAAAAAATCCCTATAGATATAAATCTACAAATTGTTATTTTATGCTGGAATAATTGCATCCATAAACCTCGTGATTGATGAGATCTGTAAGATGATACAGTCAGTCATCCTGTCAGAGTCATCGTGCATTCTGAAGTTATAAAACATAAGAAAGATCTGGATGTATCTGGCTCTCATGATCGAATATGGCCGTCGGATTTCTGTTGGCAGACCTGGAACTCCCTCAGGCAATGAAACTCTCTCCTCTCTCCTGCAGGCCTCTTCTCCACGCTCTCCTCTCTCTGCCAAACCACACTGAGCCAAGAACTCAAAAACCAACAACTGTACTCTGCGATGAAAGCCGGAACAGTGGGGGGCTTCCCATAAATGCCTCTCCCACTCCTTCTGCTGTCATTCCCGTTTCCACAGAGCACCGTTACATACGTCGCTCTGCCGTGAAAGCCATGCTGACAACTTTCTTTGCACGTGGGAGAGGGAGTTTGTCTGTGTATGTGTGTGTTTGTGTATGGATTAGTTCAGGTGTGTGACACTTGATAAAACTCCTCCGCTGTTGAAGATGTTCATATTGTTTTTCTAGTGCAGGGACCATCCCCATTTTACAGCTTGTGGAGGTCATTTTATTCTCATTGGGATTTAAAAGAAAAAAGTGCAATCTTAAAGCAAAAGGGAAAGCAAATCGTAAAAATTTTAAGCCAATTGAAAATGACTTTATTTAATTAGTCCTTAAAAGACTTCTGCATTGCAAGAAACATTTAAAATTTGCCCATTTATTCTCTCCTTTGGATAAAGGCATCTAATAAATGTAAATATCAATGATAAAGTAAAACCCGTGAAAAAAATCATTTTTAAATTTAAGTTTATCAATGCAGTAATATTCTTCCACAGTGTAGGAAGACTCAAAATATTATATGTGCATAAAACTTTTCTGTGAAATAAGAAAACAATTCAGAAAGATCCATTTGACATAAGTAAAAAAGTACAAACACATTTCTCCTTGAAATAAAACAACTGTGAGAAAAGAAATAAAGAAGTTTGAAATATGCACCATAAAACCAATATAATAAAACATAAATAAGTTCAAATGTACATTTAAAGGCAAAATCCTGAACCCTAAACCCAAGGAAAGTCTTTCACAGTGCATTCATACAGATTGCATTGCATAACACCTTCACAACTTTCCCAACCCCCAGCGGTCTCCATATCAAAGCAGGAGCACTTGCCGACCAATGACTTCCTGTTTGAAAAGACGTATGGTTATGCAATGCCCCAAAAAGAGCAAATAAATACAGGCTGTAACAGCCCGGCATCGGCCTCCCATCTCTCCTCTTACTCATTCAATTCCAATGAGAGCAATACACACAAACACTCTCTCATTCCACGACAAGCTATTTGTTTTCCTCCGGCCCAGCACGTTTGTTCTGGTTTTCCTGGAATGATGAGGGAAGGCCTGAAAAATCTACGCCGTCCGACTCGAGCGCTTTTGCACATGGAGACCATCACATGCTAAATGAGCTGTTAATGCTGCATTAGACAAGCTGGAAAGAGCTTTACGTTCATCTAGAAGACGTGTGTAATTTTATCCCCAAACCAAACTTCGAGCATCTGGGTGAGTTTTCTCCCACAGTCGAGAAACTCTGAGTATTGTGACAAGGGATGATGTTTAAGATCTCGTGATGATGATGATGATGATGATGTCATAGGATGTGTTCGTGGGGAAAAGTGTACACGAGGTGGGCATGTTTAAACTGGGCTCTGATGTCGCCGAGGTGGTCTCGCCCCCTTCCTCTGGAGGATTCAGTGGTAACGCTGGTCATCAGAGACGCACACAGAATCAAAGTGAGGTTTCATTTCAGCCTCAGGCTATCGTCTCTGTAAGTCAGGAAACATTAGCGGCTGATTGTGTTTCGACTCAAATTTGGTATTTCTAGAGGGACTTACTATGCAAAGAGGTGGAGCCAAACACACCGGGTTTTGTTTGGTGTGCCAATGCAAAATAATGCAAATTGTTTACATGTTAATATTTGTTATCAATAGCACCAGTATCACTTCCATTTTACATTTGTCTTGACATCAAAATTCAGCTTGAAACTAAATTTTGTATTACTTTGAATGTTGAATGATGTCAAACTGACATTTCAAGTGATATCAGCTTTGGAAACGACTACATATTTTCATTTATCATATTACAAATTGCCGTTTTAGGTTAACAGAAGGAAAATATTAATGCTGATATCAAATTATTAATAACTTATGCACAGATAAGCACAACGGATCTACGAATGACATTTCATTGAATTACTCTAGTTCTTCCAAGCCTGTATATATTACGTTATCTCGTGAACGAAGATGAAGGCATCCGAAGAAGGTTTTTAACCCAAATTTCAGAAGCAACATTAACAATCATAGTACAAACATTACAATGTTAGTCAAAGGTGCTCAAGAATGGTTTGATTATTACATTTAGCAGAACAAAAAATTGCTTCGTGGTTCTAATAATCCTCATGAAGTTGTTCACGTTCTTCCAAATATATCTCCTTGTTTTAAAGCTGAGAAATTCATGTCAGAATCTGTTATGAATTGATTGATTGTGATAAAAACATTTTAGATTTTACACTTACACGCGTACACTCAGAAAATAACAGTCGTGGATTTTTTTGATCCGTCATACCTTGGTCTGCACATAGGTTTTGTATAATCCTGTAACCTGAAAGAAAGTCCTGTTCTTGACACCTTTTATAAACGTAAGTTGATCCTAGTCATCGCCGCAGCACGTGTGGGATATTGTTAAGCAGTGTTTGATCAACCAATAGAACATCCAATCACATTTTCCCGTGTCTCAACCAATGAAAGACATTCTACAATTATTCCTCCGTGGAACAGAAAAGATCTTAAAGAATGTTGGTAAACCGTTGGTCCCTATTGACTTTTTGTCAATACAAAAGAAGTCAATGGAACCATCAGCTACCTAAATTCTTTGTTTGTGTTCTTCAGAAGAAAGAAAGGCACACAGGTTTGACACGACATGACATGAGGGTAATAATGGCTGAATTTTCCTTTTGGGGTGAACTCTTCCTTTAGTATCTTATTCGGTTATGCATCTGCATTTGCCATGGGAATTATACCCAAATTCTTTGTGTGGCCTGATGTTTACCATTTTTTCTTTTCACTTAATTGATTTGACTTATGCATTCCACAGGTGCATTAAAGAATGAATCACTGTCACTGTGAGTAGAGACGCTTGTGAATTACAGTTTGATTTATTTCATCCTCTTAGCCTCTGCTCAGCCGCTGTGAGTGAGCTGACACAACTGATTGATGGAGACTTCTCAACTTAGCAGGTTTGGCTGGGCTTTAGCTCTTCGGCTGCTGTTGTACAAAAAATGTCATTAAAATTGTGGTATGTACATGATTGAATTGTGTAATTCCAAGTGTTTTTTGTTTTGTTCAGTATGTACATATCCAAGGTAAACAGAAATTTAGGCCTAGAATGCATACATTATATTGGATAACCTTGATCTAAATTATATTAAAAGGTATATTCATCCCCCAAAATCACAATTATGTCATCATTGACTCACTTTTGAGTTGTCCAAAATCCAGGAAAGTTTAGTTCTAGGATCCTATAGTCTACTGTGTTTATATATGTTTAGTGTTTGACATAATATGAGATGTTTTAAGGAATGAAGTAAAGCAAAATCGTTTTGTTGTATTTTTTTTATTAATACTACTGGTAGTCAATGCGATTCAAGAACTTACCAGCCTTTGCCCAATTATATTTCTCTGTGTTCAACCAATCAAAGGTATTTATTAGGGTTTTGAACAACTAGAGAGTAAGTAAATGATGACATGATTTAAATTTTTGTTTCCACTATCTCTTTTTGAAGTGTATTTCCCGAGCTGCTATTCTAGTAGGGCTACATTTAAAACCACAAGATTAATAAACACCAAAAAGGAATATTAAGATTCTTGTGACTTGCTAGCAGGACAAAACTGTTGGTGAAAAAAATAATAAAGAGTAAATAGTATGTTGCATATAAAATATCTGTCCCCCTGTTTTATTATCTAATTCTTTTTCTCTTTTTTAGTTTCCACATTGTTCTGAAAAATCCAGCGAGACGCAGCTGACCGCATTTGTAACAAATTCCTCATGCTTTGATGACATGTGCGGTGAGATGTTTCTATGGCCTCGGGTCTGTCCCAAAGGTTTTACATTACATCCATGTGGAAAAGTCCCAAGCAGAACCGGGGGCAAGAAGCACACGTCCTTATACGCTCTTCTCTTTTTAAACACAGACCGAATGGCCCAGATTTCTCCCCCAAATTGGCTTAGTTGTTATGTTGGTTTTTCAGCCGAACAGTTTCAGAGGACATCGAAAGACAAGAGTGGTGTTTTATCACAGTCCACCATCATCGCAACAAATGTGCTATAGTAAAATTGGTCTCAAAAACAACTCTGGATGCCAAATTCCTACCACGAATAGTAAAACTATCTGTTGTTCCTGGCTTTAAACCAATGCGGTTTTATTGCTAGAGTAGGAAAATGACGCCACACCCGTAAAAGTGGTTTTAGTTAAGAGCGGGATCTAGTACTATAGGTATCTTATCTTTGCACTTTCAGGGCACATAAGAGAAAAAAATGGTCTGTATTTTTTTTTTTAACAAAGATCCCTAATGCCAGGCTTTTGGGCCTTTCAAGATTTTAAAAAGTGCTAAAAAGTGTTTATTCCTACATGTAAACCATGTGAACCAGGTTTGACTTTTATCGCTCCCTTGAAAACTTAGGTGCATGACACCTACAAATGCAAATAAACAACCACTTCATGATTCAGTCTCTTGTGCTGAAGCTTCGCCAACTGCATACCGAATCCATTGCTTCCATGCCAACAACTGCCCATTTTGGCCTTCGACTGAAAATACACGTCATTCAAATTCCGTCTCCCCTTTTATTATAGGAGCACTGACACATGCACAACATTGTCGCACGTGCATTCAAACCTTTGGGCATTTGCATATTCCTTGATGGTACAGTAAATAACACCTGAAAATATTCGGCGGGATGCCTCAGGTGCATTTCGCGTCGTGTGTTTCCTGCAACTGCCAACAGACATGAGATAAGCGTCTTGTCAGCCAGCTCCTCTGTCATTCAGAAAAAAACAAGACATGCGATCTCAATCACACCTACAACATGTCAGTCAACACCTGCGGGGGTGTGTCAGGAAGACATGCATCCTCAAAGAGAAAACATGCACGAGAGAGTTGCATTCCTTTGTCGCTGGCTTTGTGCCATTACATTTCCTCAATACTGAGTTTGTTTGTTTGTGTTTTTTTATGTTAAGCTTATTCATTTAGTTCAACTTCTGGACCTTTAAAAGGTCTACACATTACACGCTTATAACTGTAATATATGGTAAAACTTTTACAGCCGGGGTTGGCAGTGTTTGCTCCAAAATTGTCGAAACTGATCCCCCTAGAATCAATAAGTGGCACAAAAAGTTAAATATACGTTTCCGGATTTTACGACGTTCATCTAGTCATTAGACTAATGTTCAACCTGTCGATCAATCACGCTATGATGTTTATCAACCCTGACGTTTATTATTATTGGTTGTATGACTGTCCTTATATTGTCTGTGCTTATATTGTCCTGTAATATTGTCTGAATGAGACGCTAGGTAACTGACAGGAGGTGTGGCCTTGAAGGGAATTGGCATCTTTATGGTTTCAAAGCTACATTGCCTTTGCAACGTCACTGTCTACGCCTAGCTTAAAGAACATTTAAAGGGATGGTCCATCCAAAAATGAGAATTTTGTTATGAATTACTCAACCTCGAGTTGTATCATTTCTTTCTTTGCACGCAACAAACGATATTTTGAAGGCAGTCTACTGAAGAATGTACACAATTTAATAGTAACATAAAACGAGAGTAATTAAAAGATTTCAAATTCAGTATACTGTTAAAATTTTTGTTTCATAAAAAAGCAAGTAAATCTGATTAACTTAAATATAATTATTAAAATTCACCAAGAATATTTGTATTAATTACATTTAAACATATAAATTATTTATAGATTGCGTGCGTGTGGGTTTAGTAAATACTTTTACTAAAAAAAACATTTCTGTATGTCCTACTTTTAATCAATTTTTTTATCTGAAAAAGGTTTTGAATATTTTAATTTAACTGTTTGTTTTCCTGATGTTTTCTAATCATAACAAAAAAAATATATTTTTTACTTTTAAGCAGCTAACAATTCTGGGTCAATATTGACTACCATATCAGAAAAATATTGTTATGCGGTGAACACTAAGGAAGATATTTTGAGGTATGTTTGGAAATAAACAGTTTTGGGGAATGCCATTTAGAAAATGATCTGCTATACTAGTCAAACGTGCTCTTAAAATCTAGAAATTGCTAACATTCTTTCAAATATCTTACTTTGTGTTCAACAGAACAGATACATTTATACAGGTTTGGAACAACTTGAGGTCGAGAAATTCATGATCATCACTTTAACTCTAAAAACACCCATATTAAGAATTCTAGCTGACAAAATGTCTAAATGGTTTATTAATGTCTGTTTAACCCTGGTTATAATATTTTTTTTGCATTCAAAGTTGTTTTTTAATTGTGTTTGGATAGACAGATTTAAACAAAGTGAAGGATCCTAAAGAGCAGATGAACTCTGACCTCCACAGACACCCAATGATAAGATATCTGAGATGTGCGGTTCACAAGTCACCACGCAGAAGACACAGTGCATGTCAAGACCTTCACTATCTCTCTTTGTTTCCTGCAACATTCTGTTCTTAAGCTACATGAAACAGAAAATTCTCATGTCCAGTCTAAGAGAATGCCAAAATACTTCCCGTCAGCAACCCATCTTTATTTACTTTGCATGGTAAAAAAAATCTACATTCGTTTATTCTGCAAGGGATTTGCAATGTTTTATTGTCGTATTAAATTACCTAAATAATCCATAACATGTTTTTCTCTGTTTATTTGTTTTGACATCTTGAATAACCGAGTGGAGTGAAAAAGAGGAAGCAAATGAGACTCAAAACCACAGTTCTTGCCTGAGCACCAACTCGCAACCTCAAAAGCATTTATGTCAACCCCTACACCACAACATCATCAGGTCAGTTCATTTGGAAAATCGACATCACATTATGAAAAAGTTTTATGTTGGGACTCCGACTTGAAATGTAAGTTCATCAAATATCTTCTGGTAAGCTGGAATGTTTCCAGAAGTCTTGGCTGATTTATAATTTTGGCCTGTTTTTAAAGGCAGGCGTTGTTTGTGCACGCATGATCTTGTGTGTCTCTTGGTCGCGTGATGCTGTGAATTTATAGGCTGGCTTCATACCTCTGTCATTCATGGCAGGTTAGAAAAATAACAGCTTTCACTTTAATTTGATTGATTGTTAAATAGGAGCTTCTGCAGTTTCAGTCAAAACACTTCTAAATCAAATGTGTCACAAATTTCCGGATTTAACGAAGGCATCCCGAAGTCAAGCGGCAGAGAGACAACCGTTTATTGTACACACAGATGTGTACACGCGCACAAACGCTAGCATGGCCAGTTTTCCTTCGTAAACATTTGAGAAAAATGTAGCTATCATGTTCACACGCTCACACATGACTCACGCCAGCCGGTGTAAATATACGCTTCATTGTTGGCTTTTTCATGCAGATTGTTTACATATATTTGAGATCACTCATCTCGGGGTATTTCCCCACTGTGGCAAAGAAGCCGTAACAAGGTGCGAAGGCTTCTCGATTCTATAAAGTATTGAGATCGTGTCAAAGGTTTTCCAGTGTGACTTTAATGATCCAGAAGGGACGTTTGCCTGCCGAGCTCCTCCAATAAAACTCAAGGAATATTAGAATGGAAGGGAATAATGAGAAGCACACACAAAGACGTATGCCACCAGTTCAGCAGACCTTTATCTTTAATGGACTTTAGAGCCCACCTGGACTTCATCATCCACCTCTTTGGAGCAGCTGTTCTGCTGTGTGTGTGTGTGTGTGTGTGTGTGTGTGTGTGTGTGTGTGTGTGTGTGTGTGTGTGTGTGTGTGTGTGTGTGTGTGTGTGTGTGTGTGTGTGTGTGTGTGTGTGTGTGTGTGTGTGTGTGTGTGTGTGTGTGTGTGTGTGTGTCTTCAGACAGTCTCTTACCATGATGGATCAGTATTCCCTTCACCCTGTGCCCTGGACTTGATCCATTAGGAAACAAGTGTGTGTGTGTGTGTATGTGTGTGCGTGTGCATGCACGTGTGTGCGTACGTGCATGTGCGTGATAAAAATTAATGCGCATCTTGTTGTTTTCATCAAGAATTTTTACGCACTACACAAAATGCACATTACAATACTGGATGAAAACCTTTTGTACACTATTGTCGAAAGGTTTTGGGACACTTCCTCACTTATGCGTTCTTACTTGCACATTTCATAATAATGATACACTAAACAAATTGTTAAATATAGCAAAAAGGAAATCACATGAATTGTTATAACAAAAACTTCTTAAGGTCTCACCCTGTGATGCTTTGTAAGGAATTTTGAAGTAGTCCTTGTGTATTCAGCGCCCTTATTGGCCTTTATTTTTTATTGAATAAAATGTAAATATTTTTGTTATGAAAAACATTGTTAAACTATTTTTCGGTCCATGAAAATAATTTCCAACTTTAACTTATACACCTTTAGTTTTAATTTGTTTTTCAAATAAAGAATATCATTTCACTCAAGTGTCCTAAAACTTTTGATGGGTGGCGAACAGTAAGAAGAATGTGGACATGTGAACATTATGCAATAATGCTGTAATGCTCTGTAAATTTAAGATAAAAAAAAACAAAAATATTTTATCTACAAAATCAAATGGAATGCAAAGGCGTTATACCTTGGTTTCTTTAAAACTGCTCAGAATTCCTATAGAAAATTATATTTCCAAGGTGATGATTTGTAGATATCACATATCACATGGTTAACTCATAAATAAATGTAAAATTGTTATTTTTTACAATGAACATTTGTGTGACAAAACAGACGTCAAAGAATCTTCATGGAAACTTTTTTAATTGAGTATTTTGATTTTTAATTTGAGTAGTGAGTGTTTAAAAGAATGTATAAATTTTTGTAAACTAAACATCCAACTATTCCTGATAGAAATCCAGACAGCCTCCATGATATCAAAACTCCAGGAGTTCCAGGTCACAAAGAGTGTTTTTAGGACACCGGCATCTGTCTCCAAGTCCTCCAGCCATCAATTCTGCAGAAAGACATCAGGGTGAGGAATTTAAGACACATTTGGGTGGACCATTCCTCTAGTCGGTTAGAAGAGGAATCATGCTCAGACTTCTAATTATTCACATACTTGCGTGAAGCATTGTATTATTTTCCTTCCTAAAGACCTGAAGACACTTCCATCATGTGAGTTTATACCCAGGGTGTCATTCTCCGAGCTCATTCATTCAGATCATTCAGTTCTCTGATGCATCATTCATCACAAAGTACTTCCCTATGCACCACAGTATACATTGAAATGTATTTTTCTTTCATTCGTTCTTTACATTGGCCACACCTTGGTGTGTGTGTGTGTGTGTGTGCGAGCGAGCAAGCGAGCATGCGTGCGTGCGTGCGTGCGAGCGTGTGTGCGTGCTGTGCGTGCGAGCGAGCGTGTGTGTGTGTGTGGGTGGGTGAGAGATGTCAGTTCTCAAGGTTTGTTTTGCACGTCTGGCCTTCTAAGCATGAGGCCCTGATCTAACAGTACTGTATGTTTACACTTCACTCAACATATTAGCTCTGCATTCTCTTCATACCCTCATGCTGGTCTCCAAGACAAGAGTAGAAGTTGGATGTGTATTCACAAGTAAGGCGGTGGATCGTGGAGAGACAAACCAGAAAAACTGGCGTATATCCACTCTCTCTCTCTCTCTCTCTCTCTCTCTCTCTCTCTCTCTCTCTCTCTCTCTCTCTCTCTCTCTCTCTCTCTCTCCTCTCACTCTCTCTCTCTCTCTCTCTCTCTCTCTCTCTCTCTCTCTCTCTCTCTCTCTCTCTCTCTCTCTCTCTCTCTCTCTCTCTCTCTCTCTCTCTCTCTCTCTCTCACTCTGATGTATCTGAGCTTATCTTCCTGTCTAGCTCTGATAGTAATCACTTTGCACACATAAATCTCATCCAGCCATATCTTTTCACTCTTTTATGATACACTAAAGAAGATATTTTGAGAAATTTCTCCATACGATGGAAGTCAATTGAGGTCATTTTGTTTGATTACTGGCATTCTTCAAATTATCTCCTTTTGTTTTCTGAATACAATGAATACAGGTTTGAAGTAATGCAAGGGTGAAGAATGTCGTGTATACCAACCTGTATTCCTTTAACAACCAGCCCAGAGCTCCAAACATAACACCACCCATGAGATGTATATGAACGGCTTCCCGTTTACATCACATCCATTAACCCCACGTTAATTATTTTTGTGGAAGCTTGAGTGGCTACGAGTGTGTTCCAAAATGACCCCCCGTTCCAATTTCTCAGGTTTCAAATGGATGTTGCTCGTCTTAAGCTGACTGGCATAAAGCAATAAACAGGGCACAATGCTCCCGTGCAACCTCATCTCCTCCTCGGGACCAAACCTCAGGACCATTTTGATCCTAACAGTATTTAAAAACTTACTGTTTGTGGTTTTCTCCATTCTTTTCTCGGATTCCTGGAATACCTGCAAACATGCGGTGCACGACCCGTCGAGGCCACCGGTGGGCTGAAAACAAGCTTGAAATCTCCCGAGGCCGCGATTGTATTATTTAGTATATATCTGTAATTGGATCTATTTTTCTACGATGCAGAGGTACCGGAGCGATTCATTTGTCTTGTGCCACGGCTCGCTTTAGGGTGGTCTTTTTTGTTTGGAGGTTGGTTGCCAGCCCTTCAATGTTTGAATGGTCATATCTGGATGGAAAAGCCCCCTTGAGCCCCTTTACCCAGCATGCTCTGATTCATGTGGTCTACAGTTGCAGCTGCCTCATATGGATTTTATTGTCGAACAGTGTTTGTTTTCATCTTTTTCTTTATGTAGGTATTAGGAGATGAAATGTCGTGGCTTAAATATGTAATATTACCAAATGTTAGTGCTTTATTGACATGCTGTTTTAATCTTTTTGGGATGTTAAAAGCCAAGCAAATGTATGATCTCTGCCGTGACATGTGGCGAGGTTTCATTTCTGGTATCTTTTTCAAATAATGTGCCAGCATGCTTTCAAAGCTGAATTGAAGGCACGTGAATGTTCAAGAGAACACACACCGTCTATGCATATATATTCTCTTTTCTCCTTTTATTTTTTACACGCGCACGCATGCATGCTCGGATGACCGCAGACTTACGATGTAAAATTACACTGTTCCTGTCATACAGACTGTCAAGACACGTTCAGAAGTAAAGCACACAGGACAAGAGACGGAATCGTCCTGCACCCAGAAACTCGATTCAAGTCCCGCTATTGTACAGTTACCAATATTCTTCAAAATATCTCCCTTTGTGTTTTGCAGTAGAATGCCATTCATAAGATTATAAATCACAAGAAAAGTATTTTCATTTTTGGTCTCCTGAGCTAATAAAGAGCAACCTCTGATTAACTGGTAAGATATAAGTATGGTTTATCGGGAAAGAAATGGCACAGCTTTAGGAAGCTATCTACATTTTTCTAAATCTCTTCCCATTCATCTTTTTCAAAATGATTTATAGAGTTTCATATTGGCAGAAAGTCTCTTGCGTTCATGATTAATTGAAGTAAAAGAGAAACTTCATGCTCACCGCTCACCTTGGTCTGGTGTTCATGTAATGAAACCTTTTTAATTTCCCTCAACTCAAAACAGAATGTAAAAACAACACGGGAAGAAAAGGATCATAAATCACGTCATTGTAAACAGTGCTGACAAGAAGTCTGATCTGAATTTTGATATATGCTTCAGTCAACTTAAAACACTGAAGTTACGCTCCGTGTCAGCACACCTATAGTGTGTGTGTGTGTGTGTGTGTGTGTGTGTGTGTGTGTGTGTGTGTGTGTGTGTGTGTGTGTGTGTGTGTGTGTGTGTGTGCAACCTAAACATGTGTTTTAACGTAAACTCTCTTGCCTCGTCTGTGTGCATTTGCTCTTATACACATATGTAAACCCACATTGTACACACATGCTGTTGTATTAATTTGCTTTTATTGGTTACAAATTGCAACACTTTCATGTAGAAACACGATTGACATTAGCCTAAGGCCTGCTCGTATCACAAAAGATCTTTGTGAACTCATGATTAGTTGACTAACGCTGATTTTCCATGAACCATAATCAGTTTCTGTATATGATCATTGAGAGACATAGCTATTCTAATAAAAGAATTGTTTTTAGTTCTAAAAACCATAATATGTTCGTCCCTTAAAATGGTTTTGTTTGTGCTGGCTGTTCTGTTGGTCAATGGTTACATTGTAACGTCAAAAGAAGTTTGCTCTTTACTTAAACATTTCGATTTACGTCATTTGGCGGTTTGCGAGAGACCAAAGAGCTTTTAAACTGATGTGTGTTATTTTTGTGTGTTAAAATACCTTCTCCTTTACTATTTTAATGCACTGAAAATGAAAGCACAGAGGCTCTGTGGTGCTTTCAAAACATTACTCGGTTTGTTTGAGCTGTGTGACGTGCCAACTTCAGCCTTATGGGTGAGTTTGGAACCCTCTTTATTTTTGTAATTCCGTTTGATGCCAGTAGCGGTACACTTTAGCTTGCACATCTTCACAAACCCAAAAAGTTTCAAATTAGATTTTATATTATCAACAATAAGCAAAGATGGTTAATGGTTTAAACCAAAAACTTAAGCTCAAATGGCTTTGGATGAAAGTGTTTGATCAAGTGATAAACACATATAGTGTGTGTTTATAAACCTGTTTGGCTCCCTTTCTTAAACAGAATACAAACGGATATATTTGGAGTAATGTTGGTCATTGAAAATTCCAACTTGCTAAACGTTATTTTCCAAATAGTTTTTAAAGTAACGTGAACAATTTACTTGAAAGAGTCAAATAATTATTTTGCATATACAAACAAAAAGTTTTTGCGTTGAATGGACCTGGAATGCCCAACTCTGAACAATCAACAATAAGCTTTAGTTCTCGGTTGCATTGCAGCATTTTCATTCTGTTATTTTATTTATTTTTCTTTTAAAGATTGTTTTCTAGTTCTTGATGGCATTTTATACCTTAACATTGTTGTATTGTTGGTTATTTATTGTGTTTAAAGGTTTTCTTAAAAATCTATGTTTTCTATTTGTCACCATGGATGAGATCTATGAGTTATGTGTTGAGATGTAAGTGCATGACACAATGACACTGGCCTAAATGTACTCATCACAAACTTTAAAAAGAGTTAATTCATCAAAATGTTGGACTTTCTAAGGAAGAAAAATGTACAGTGGTAGGAACGGTCAAATAATTGTGTTTGTTTTCAATAAATTAATCTATATTTTCCATATATGTACAGTAAACAAACAAAATTAAGTTTCATTAGTAAACTTGACTTTTACTTAATTTTTTCACTCACTTTTACTCATACTTCATTTTTATGTTAGGTGGACATCAGTCTCTGTTTGTTGGGCTTACTCAATAACATACTTTTTCAATATCATTTTTAATTCACTTTATTTTTACCTTCCACAGGCACACATTCGTGTCTATTTTGCAAACACAAAATATAATGCAAGTTCTCAGGTTGCACATAATATTGTACATCAAAATATCTTATTTTGTTTATTATGAATGAAAAAGAAACTCGTAAAGGTTTAAATGTCCAGAGAGTGACTTGCCGATGACAGAATTTTCATTTTAGGGAGTTTTATGATGTAATGCGACGAAAATCCAGAACAAGTTCATTTATGTTTATGGAAGGATTCATAAAATATTATCCTTCATTTTTTTCCTCGCAGAAAGGTTAAATCACTAAAACTTTCAGTGACTCATTGTTCAAAAACCTCAAACATGCATTAACAAAGAAACAAAAAGACCATGTGATGCTATTTAATAACGCACATCATGTGTTAACCTGTGATCCTGTCTGCAGATGGAAGTGACTATCATTTCAGTCCTGATACTTCATTAATCTGGAAAACCACATGCTAGGATGCCATCTGTCAGAACTTCCGTGTTTCAGACAATAAACATCATTCAAGAGGTCACCGCTCACCTTCCATTTGTCTCCCTTTATACTTCTCTAACCATCACTTTCCTGTCATCTCTCACTGCCTTGACAAAGTGTTCCTGGTTTAAAATGTCACATGGGAAAACTGGAACTATTTTAGCCAGACTTTGAGTATTATGAAAAGTGGTGCAATGATCAAGAATTCTCTTTTTGTCTTCTTTTTTGTTCTCTACTGCCATTCAGGATCCATCAATCAACACTATAACTACTGCTGACCCCCAATTGAGAGGTTTCCTTTAACCCTGCACATCCTCAAGCGCAAATCCAACATCACACAGTGACTCTTTCATTTATCGTTAACACACAGAAATATTTTTATTCCTCACCTGTGAAAATATTATCATTATGTGTAACTTTTTAAGCCAAAAAAGAAGGTATATGAGAAATGTAAAAAAAATGGCAACTGTTTCCTCTAGGGACCTTCCAGATGCGCCGTGTCACAGCTAAGACGCTTACTTGAGGATTTCGACAGGCGCCTTCATTCACAGCTGCTGATGAGAAAGATGAAGGCCATCCGGTCACACAAGGTCTGTGTTCTTAATGCAGTCAAAATAAAAAGGCAGTCTTGACATCTAAATTGAGTCGATTTTGATTACTTTTACGTGTATTCATAGATCAATTCCCTGAAAAAGCAAGTCCTGATCATTTCGGATGGAAATACCACCAAATGCAAAAAAATGTTAACGCATTCATGCACAATTTCCAAAAGACATGATGTGTGACACAAACCCCCCCGGCAGGAAAACTTTAATCGTGAGAAGAGTTTGCTTTTCAAATAGTCTCAGTGTTTCCTGGATGGAGCGCCTGGTAGGCCGTTGGCAGCTTGCTGTTTGTCCGGGAAGTGTGTGTTTGTTGTGCTAATGGCCACATTAAGCATTCTGCGAGGTGGAAGAGTAAATGCTGCTAATTAAGATAGGATACACACTGTTTACCTTCCAACGCATCCGCTTATTTCAGATGAAGAGATAAGAATGGTCGAGAGAGGAAAAGAGGAACAAGGAGAGAAGACAGAGAGATGGTTCACCTGTAGTGGTGATAAAAGCTGTCACACATAGTCTTTCTCTCCTTTTCTCTATATTTGTCGGTTCTTTTATAGAAGAACTATCCATTCACATGTCTTCAGTCTCCTTCTAACACCTGTTGATAAAAGAGACCTATCCAGGAAACCCAACTCCTGTCATCACCTTAATGTCTTGTGTCTGTCCTCTCTAAAGCGCCAGTCCCTCCTACTGCAGTTCAGTTCAGTTCAGTTCAGCTCTCTCTCTCTCTCTCTCTCTCTCTCTCTCTCTCTCTCTCTCTCTCTCTCTCTCTCTCTCTCTCTCTCTCTCCTCTCTCTCTCTCTCTCTCTCTCTCTCTCTCTCTCTCTCTCTCTCTCTCTCTCTCTCTCTCTCTCTCTCTCTCTCTCTCTCTCTCTCTTTCCCTCTTTTTCTCAAAAACTTTACCATATCCCAAACACATGTCGTTAAGTCCTGGTCCTGTTTAAAAGACAACCTTTTGTGACAACCCTTTGTAGAAACATATCCCTAATTCTGATTGGTTGAATACAATGTTGTCAAAGGATCAACATAATGACATCCCTCCCTCTTCATGTTACAGAAGACATTTTGATTATATTTTTGAAAAAACCCAGTAAGCCATTTCTCAAAATATTTTTCTGTAAGAAGAATCATATGCATGATTTGAACAACATTAAGGTGATTAAATGACAAACTTGAAACCGAATAAAACAAACGTCTTCCATGTGTATTTTTTTGAATGTTTATTTTGAAGTCTATTCATGGCTTAGCTACAAAGAGAAAAACACAGGGCAATGTTGTTTCTACTTAAAGGAATGCCAAGTCAGTTTGGATGTAACATGGCCAGTAAAACATGCTTTAAAATGTATGCATGACTTCAGAACAAAAATACTAATTATGCCGAAAGTGCCTCGACATGTTGTTGGGTTATTTTAGGCCCATCTGTAAATCCCTCCAAAAGTTCACAAAAACATTAAGAAATTCTAAACAGTTTAAGTATAATAGCTGATCCAGGATCAGTCCGCGTAGGCATGGTGAGTTGGCGTGTTTTTCTTTTGTTTATCTTTTATTTATCTTTCTTGATAGGGCAAAAGAATGAGGTGCCGTCCTCTGTTGAGGTTGGCAGGTAGACACAACATGGCATGTTTGTTTGAAGTAAAAGTTTTAAAACATAGAGAATGCAACCTGCGGCGATTCAGAGATATGCGGTGAATGCATGTTTTGCACTTTAAGATTGATATCTGGGCATTGTTTCCTTGTGGTTATCTCTCTTTCGCACAGACTGCATTTCTATTTAAAGTTTGCTTCACATTTTTATGTGTGTTAACTTAAAAGCCGTTAGTATTTAGTTTTTCCATGCAATTAAAACATTTTTTTGAAATGATTAGTTGAAAATGTTCATCCTCTTTAAGCCTTGTTTATATTGTTATCAAAAGGTGGTTTCTTCTTTTTCGAACCTAACCTATCATATCACTTGTCAATCATGTATAGACAGGAAAAAGCAGGTTATCTTTTTGATACTACAGTGCAAGGATGTCAGTTAAATAAAAACTTTGTACAATTTTAATCATTTACGGTTTAAGAATCTAAAAATTGCGTTCTTATTGTGGACATTTCCATACTCTCAAGTCAAGTTGATCCTAAGGCACCGCTTTTTCCCTTCAATATTGAGCATGACAGGCCAATTTATCATCCACTTAGATCTCAATATAAAGATATTAAATGTTTGCTTCAAAATGTTTTGAGAGTCGTATGGGTTGCACATGGAAATGACAAGATGATCAATTGCTTAAACTTTGACAATGTCATGATGCTTAGTGTGTTGTATTGTTTCAGCTGTGCGTAGAATAAACAATCCACTTTTAAACACGAGTTGTTAATACATGTTACCACCATTGTGATTTCCGTCTACATACCTTTCTTCAGTATTCAGATGTGGCATTGACAGCCTTCCCATTTTTCTCTGCTTGTGTTCGCTCCTTGGAGACGTCTCGTTCCTAATCCTTTCTTTCGTCCACAAAACACAACATCGAAAAAATGTTGGGAACTGACACCCATTCACTTGCATTGGTCTTACGTCGATGCAAGTGAAGTGAATGCGAAGTGAGTAATGTCGCCGTTCGGTTACAAACAGTCTTGAAAATATTTTCTTTTGTGTTCTGCGAAAGAAAGAAAGGCAAAGAGGTTTGAAATGAAATCAGAGAGATAAGACTATCAATTGAGAAATATCATCAGGTTCTCACATATGTATCACTTTTTGGTTTCTGTTTCTTTAGAATCCTGGCTTCCCCTGAAACTTTAAAATGTCACTCCTCCCACTCCGAGAAACCCTGATGCCAGACAGGTAAGACAACCACCCACTCAATCCTCAACAGAGAGAGAACCAGAGATAATAAATATTCCCTTCACATGGGGAATGTGGTAATGTAGGCCTTTGAAAGCATAGACCGCTCTTATCCATCATATTGCATCATATCTCAAAGGCAAGGTTGACTCCTTCTCTGTGCACAATGTCAATGTGAACTCATACCTCATTTCTCAGTAAAACCTGCTCAATGCTGATAATTAGTCATTCACAAACCTCTACGAGACATTCTGAATGTGTTACTTCTCAAACCCATGGGAATTTATAGGGACGGTGGGTTGTGGAGGATATTAACCATTGCTGTGACTAAATGAAACACAACAAATCTGCAGCAAAATATACTGAACTGTTTTATGTAGTTCTTCATAATTATATTCACCACTTTTATTAATTAAAGACAAAAAATGACTCTACATACAATATTTAAAGGAGAAATATCACAGACAGTTTCTGATTATCTCATGATAATCTTGAGTACCTGTTGTGTAGAATTGTGTCGTTCATGTCTTCGAGAAAGTTTTGGTTTGCTCACATTTACAGAAGACAGATGCTGCTTCATGGCTGTTTACGGAAAAACTGAACTTCTGCGGACCGCTCATGAACAGCAATGGTGATCAATCTCCTTACATGGGCTTCTTGGGGACTGTATTCACTGTTATCACAGTCATCCATAATAATTGGTCAGCGGCTGTGATTTTAAAATGTAACGGCCAATAAATAACTCGTAACCAATGGCAAAAACTAAACAATGGCATCTAAGGTCGAGGCTATGACTTACAATGTTCACTGCACCAATTTTTCTTTAAGAAAATTACAGTGGCTGAAGCCGGTCAAAGATATCATCCAGTTCTTGCTTTTATGCCAGTTTTTCCATTTGCCCACTTGTGTAGACACATGACCCTTGCTGTACGTACTATAGATAAAATAGCTCTTATTCTATAATAAAAAAAATACCATCTGTATACACCACCGAATTCATACTGTCGTTGTTTATAATATTTTGTATTTCTGTCAATAGATCCTTTAAATTGTTTCACATTAAACTCTAAATTTAGAAAGCAGTGGCACAGGAGCAATGTAATCTTCCCAGATCCTTTCTGGCCATCTGAAGCACATCGGACTGTTCTCACACCACATTTTGTGTTTGCATTCAAAATACCAGAGACTAGAGATCCAGATTTACCCATTGTTTTATGCTTTTCATAAATATTTACAAACGCTGAAGCAGAGAAGTTTGAGCTAAATGGACCATAGAAATATTCTGGGCTCTGGGAGAAAGATGGTCCCATGAGGGCCACAAGTTGTTAAAATTCATGTTTGTGGCAGAGAGCTAAAGAGATTACAGCTAAACGCCATGAAAGCTGTTGTTTTTGGTGGATGCTATTTTGACGAAAGGTTCGCTGCTCTCCCAGCTGAATCTAATACTCAAAGATTTCTGTTTTTTTAAGGATTGTGTGATAGTAAAGAGGTCTGTGGGAGGTCCGGTGGGGTGTATTTGAGTCCATTGGCAACACGTTTTTATTCATTTTCATAAATCCTGTTAATGCTGATGAAGTCATTTTTAAACTCACTATTAAATTCATATTTCTCATTTTAATTAAGGTAGGAGATATCTTAATATGTAATGAGGTTTTTCATGCATCGAAGACTTCAAATATACTTAAAGACCATTCACATTCATCACTGAAGGTTAACTAAACTAAGAATGAAGGTAGGGTTAAATTAACAAAAAAAAGTCGGCACATTGAAGCTCTGAAATATAGCTGTCTGATAAAGAACATGTGTGTCTTTTTATTTTTAAGCTTTGGTGTGCAGACTTTGTATATACTTTTCACTTGTTTTTGGTTAAGCAGCCATTTGACATGTAATATTTTGCTGTTTTTTTGCCATAGGGTTGTATTAAAAGAAATAACAGATCATCCATTCTTAAATTGGTTGAAAAATTAATGGGGTGGGTACAGCAAAAGACAATTCAATTTCATGACTGATTACCCTTAAAACATCACGAGACAACAGCATAAGACAGTCATTAATAACAACCACAAGGGACTTCTGAGCTTGTTTTTCCTTATATGACATCATCATAATGGATGTGATCCGTGGTAACACATGGAAACCCCTAAAATATGGAATGTCATTTATGATCCAATAATCGTTCATCAATACAATTTCGCTGTATCTATACTGTAAATAAGTTCTCTATCCATGCTGAATGTTTGTTATTAATATTTTAAATATTATTTCTAAATATAAACATTATCAAAGGTAAAGTTGCCCAAAAAAATAAAGAAAAAAAACAACAACCTGGCCACAAACTACCGGCTCTTAGACTCATTAATATAATTATTCCACTTGCTGTCTCTCCTTCTCTCTGTCATGAATTTATTGTCTTTGGCTACCAGAAGACACTTTAAAGCCAACTTTATCTAACAGGCCGATTATTTTGGTTCTGAATCAGCCCGGCCTTATATTGCCAAGAGTCCTGACCTCTGAATTAACCCATGATAGTCTCCAACATCTAAACTACACGTGTCAAAGAATCCCTTGCATCTGCTGAGCCTCAAGAGAACTTTATCACAGAATATTAATGACGGTTTGATTTACCCAAAACATCAGCGCCTCTCTTTAAACTATAACCCATCAACATTATCGGGCTTTCTGTTTTCTGTCTCACAGACAGCCTGTCAGAGCCTGTAGGGGGGGACCTCAAATCTTTCTTAATAAAGCTCAATATCAGATCCAAGCCGTGGTACCTTGATGGAAACTAAGACAAATCGTTTCCCCGGGTTGAGTGTTTCATATTTATTGGTGCCTGCTAAGGGAAGCATTGTATTGCTTGTTTCAAAATGAGCAAACCCATCAACTCTGTATGATTGAACTTTAGTGCGTCTTGTAATCTTTCCCGCTGGGTTTGTACTACAGATTAGAATATTATTACAACTTTGTTGCTGATTACATAGAATGCTGTGTATTGTGGCAGCATGATTTGCCAAAGTTTTTTACACTTGGAAATGTAAAAGTGAATTTCAAATGGTTCTTTTTTATTTCCTTTGTATATTATTGTGTTTTAAAATTGAATTTCAAGGGTATATCTTCAAGTTGTCAATTTTCCAGACTTAAACTGTGAGCCTCTACGCACCTTTGGACCCATTTTAAAGCTGCCACACACCACCGCCTCTTTATCGCCATCTCTTTTTGAAATATAAGATTGTGGAACCACACACGATCTTTTCGACAAGACAAAATTGTCAAGGGCAAGATATGCAATCTATTTTTACCCTGATAGGTCAAATTAAACTTTTTCACATTTTAAATGCTTTGGCTGCAACTTGTTAAGCTCATTTCTGCTCAACTTAACACCTTCACCACATGTTTTTCTTGCTGTTAAGGTTATATTACTCGATTATCATTGGTCAGCTGTCAAAGATTCGCTTGACATAGGTCTTTTTTTGACATTAGAAAAATCAACTTTCAACCTAAAAAAGATGATCTAAGCTGCAACGAAAGACACCGGTTTTTCCTAAGAACATAACGCCCTAAGAACTAAACAGAAGGTAGCGGAATCATAAAAGATGCCAAGTGTGAAAAGCCTAAATTTAGAGGATTTTTATTTTTTTGAAGAGTGAAAGCAAATGATGTCGAACTGACGTTTATAGTAAAATTGTACAGGACAGCATCATTTTTGGAAGCTTAGTATTGTGATTATAAAATGATTATGAACAACAGCAATTTAATATAATTGAACAATAGTCAGAAAATCAAGATATTATGCATGATGAGAACAAGGGTACTTTTAAAGTGACATTACCCTTTTAATGCTTTTAAAGTAAATACTAGCCTAAATACCAATCTTCCACCGACATGTCTTTCTCTACAGAATTGTTGTCAATCCCATTGTTGATTTAGTGGTCTTCAGGAACCATCTGTTTGAAAGCTTTTGCAGTGGTCTTTAAAACAGACATGGACATGCAGGCCTTCAAGCATGAATCCATGTACAAACTATTTCTAAAGCCAGTCTGACAGCACGATTTGATTTTTTAAGACACCTTCCGCGGCAGCCTCCCTAGCCCTTCTTTAATAATAACAGATTACTGGTAATCTCCTCTATTGAAGCTACGCGGAATTTCACGGCACTAAAATGTTCCTAAGGCCTGTGGGAGGGGCCGGGATGGAGAAAAATCCGCCTTTTCATAGAAAAACAAATCTGGAGAAGCAATGCTAATTTCGGCAGGTCCCTTTAATGTTCCCAAATCAACTGAAAGAAACATTGGATCTTCGAGCGACTTGTTTCGTTTGTTTATATAACATCAAATCTGTGTTGTTCGTGGAGTTATCACTGAAGTGCATTCACAAAAAGTCAACACACTTCATTTACAAGCCACAACAGGCTTTACTTCAAACGGCGAATTGAAAGATTGAAAAGCCTGTTTTCAGCAGGTCGAATATCATGACATGATCAGCTTTCAGACAAGATTGTGTGCCTGATATGCTTCTTTTTATTCATTCATGACTGATTGTTTGCAATGGATCTGATCCCCCCCGAGGCTTCGGACAAGAAGAGAACCTTAAGTTTCTCTTCTTGTTTTACGGAAACGTTCTAATCATAAACAGCTAAACCAGATGGAGGTAGGCCTGTTACACTTACAAAAAGTATAACCCGTGATTTAGTTTCAGAGGAGTGTGAGATGCGTTATAATTAACCTCATCTATGTTGTGATTCACACATAATTGCACTTTTGCAGGAATCTTTAAGAAACTGCATGTTTCTAAATGAAAATTACTTTGTAAGAATTGCATGAAGTGATTTTTCTTGTAAATACCGAAAATGCATTTGTCATGTTATGTTTAGAATGTTCAACATTTATTTTCTCAAATGGTCAACATGAGTGAAATAAATGCTGAACTATATAATATAATAATAATAATAATAATAATAATAATAATAATAATAATAATAATATAATCAATAAAACACTAAATAAACAAGGATATCTTTATGCGCAAAATACAATACCAATTAAGGTATTTATGTGTACCTTTTTTATTAATATTTATTCACAAGCACCCACGCTGGAGATACAGTATGCAAAGGCCTAATTAACTTCTTCTGTAACCTGCACCATCTGCACTTACTCTCTTCAGGATGGCTGATTTTAACAACTTCAATCTGTCACTCCATACTGAGGACACATAAAGGAGCACGTTCTGTCATCTCTGGATCTGCTTTGGCCGTGAGCCTGAACCACTTTCACAGCCCGTGTTGCCGTCCGGCCTCTGCGAGCTGCGCCGGGCTGCTGTTTGGAAACGGCTTACCAGCTGTCACGTCTCATGACACCCGTCACCCCGGCACACTCAGCTCAGAGGAGAGCAGGATTATTGAAAAGGCCTGAACATTCCTACCGAGAGAAATAGGCTGTGTCACAAAAGGAAAGTTCAGATGAGATGGGCTGTCAGTCCCTCATGTTGTAGTCTGAAAAAACATGACATAATTCAAAAGCTTTTTATCAAGTCATAAAACTTGTCATCACCTGTCTTGCTGCAATAGACAATTTTTCTGGAGATTCCCAGTTGGTGCAGATTTAACAGATTGTAAAAGTGCAACATGATATATATCATTTTTTTTTGTATCTATCTTCCTTTGATAAATGCACTATATCAACCATTGTTTTGGATAGTTCTGTTAACATTAAACATATGGGAAATTGTTGAAATAAAAATATAGACATTGTATAATTTATGTCTTTCAAACACAAGAAACCATGTAAGAATTATATTTATCTATAATTATTGTCAGAAAGAATCTTATTAATTATTTTATTTATATAGTTAAGTTATTTTGAAATACTTCACTAATTAGCATAAAATGTTTGTTACATTTACAACTAATAACCCTATGTAGATATAAATGTATAATTTGTTTAAGAACTGTTAAAATGACTTTTATATAATGAATATCCATTTTCAATTATGTGTTTAGCACTTTTTTAAGCATTTATTGTGACATCTAAAATCGTGAAATTAAAAAAAAATGATATAAATGATGAAACAATAATTACAAAAAATAACAATAAATAAATAATGCTGGATGTTTTCACGCACACAAACCAAATTATTCTATTTATTTATGAAATTTATTTAGGTTACGAACAACAACACAAATTTATGTAATATTTTTACTAACAATATACATTTGCTGTAAAGAAATTTGTTAAATTAATAAAGTAGACATTTAAAAGTGAGCGTATTTCAAAATGTACTGTATACGTTTTAAATGTAAAGCAGCGCTGCGCAGATTGATCCTGCTTTGACATAAAATACCGCGAGAGTAGAACACTACATGAGGTTTGGCTATAACTCTCGCGGTACTTCGATGTCATTTGTGTATCGTTGTGCAGGGCGCCGGATGAAGCACACCGGTGAAACACACCTTGAGTGAAAAACTTTTCATGAAATGTAAGACAGGTTTGTCACACTTCTTTACCTAAATACTGTTATAATTATTTTAAACGGTCCAAATAATCATTAGATTCTTGTTCCTGTGATTGTAAGGTTATAAAAGGATCAAATATTGTCGTTTCAACACACAACTGAGACACTCTTTGGATTGTAAAGCTTGTCTTGTTTTTGGAAGACTGTGCAGTATGACATGGTTTTTCTTCCCATATGTTTTGGAAAGAGAAAAATGAGGGCTGTTAAAGTTAAAATGAGTGACAGTTAGCCAGCGGGGTCTTGTTTGATGTGTAGAAGAAAAGGAACAGTCCTGTCAGGTCTTATGAGGCACAAAAAGCTCAATTTGACATACGGCTAACCACACAAGATTCAGGTTCAACAACGCTGCCGGTTCACTTTCCCTTCTTTACACGCTTTCCCTTCTTTACACACACTTTCCCTTCTTTACACGCTCTCCCTTCTTTACACGCTCTCCCTTCTTTACACGCTCTCCCTTCTTTACAAACACTTTCCCTTCTTTACACACGCTCTCACTTCTTTACACGTTCTCCCTTCTTTACACACACTTTCCCTTCTTTACACACACTCTCCCTTCTTTACACACACTTTACCTTCTTTACACACACTCTCCCTTCTTTACAAACACTTTCCCTTCTTTACACGTTCTCCCTTCTTTACAAACACTTTCCCTTCTTTACACACACTCTCCCTTCTTTACAAACACTTTCCCTTCTTTACACGTTCTCCCTTCTTTACAAACACTTTCCCTTCTTTACACACACTCTCCCTTCTTTACACACACTTTACCTTCTTTACACACACTTTCCCTTCTTTACACACACTTTACCTTCTTTACAAACACTTTCCCTTCTTTACAAACACTTTCCCTTCTTTACACACACTTTAACTTCTTTACAAACACTTTCCCTTCTTTACAAACACTTTCCCTTCTTTACACGTTCTCCCTTCTTTACAAACACTTTCCCTTCTTTACACACACTCTCCCTTCTTTACACACACTTTACCTTCTTTACACACACTTTCCCTTCTTTACACACGCTTTACCTTCTTTACACACTTTCCCTTCTTTACAAACACTTTCCCTTCTTTACACACGCTCTCACTTCTTTACACGTTCTCCCTTCTTTACAAACACTTTCCCTTCTTTACACACACTTTCCCTTCTTTACACACGCTCTCCCTTCTTTACACACGCTTTACCTTCTTTACACACACTTTACCTTCTTTACACACACTTTACCTTCTTTACACACACTCTCCCTTCTTTACACACTTTCCCTTCTCTACACACTTTCCCATCTTTACACACGCTTTACCTTCTTTACACACACTTTCCCTTCTTTACACACGCTTTACCTTCTTTACACACGCTTTACCTTCTTTACACACGCTTTACCTTCTTTACACACACTTTCCCTTCTTTACACACACTCTCCCTTCTTTACACACACTTTACCTTCTTTACACACACTTTCTCTTCTCTACACACTTTCTCTTCTCTACACACTTTCTCTTCTCTACACACTTTCTCTTCTCTACACACTTTCTCTTCTCTACACACTTTCTCTTCTCTACACACTTTCCCTTCTTTACACACACTTTCCCTTCTTTACACACTTTTCCTTCTTTACACACACTTTCCTTTCTTTACACACGCTCTCCCTTCTTTACACACGCTCTCCCTTCTTTAAACGCTCTCCCTTCTTTACACGCTCTCCCTTCTTTACACGCTCTCCCTTCTTTACAAACAATTTCCCTTCTTTACACACGCTCTCCCTTCTTTACACGCTCTCCCTTCTTTACACGCTTTCCCTTCTTTACACGCTCTCCCTTCTTTACAAACACTTTCCCTTCTTTACACGCTCTCCCTTCTTTACACGCTCTCCCTTCTTTACACGCACTCCCTTCTTTACACGCTCTCCCTTCTTTACAAACACTTTCCCTTCTTTACACACGCTCTCCCTTCTTTACACACGCTTTACCTTCTTTACACACGCTTTACCTTCTTTACACACACTTTACCTTCTTTACACACACTTTACCTTCTTTACACACTTTCCCTTCTTTACACACGCTTTACCTTCTTTACACACTTTCCCTTCTTTACACACGCTCTCCCTTCTTTACACACGCTTTACCTTCTTTACACACACTTTACCTTCTTTACACACAGTTTCCCTTCTTTACACACTTTACCTTCTTTACACACACTTTACCTTCTTTACACACACTTTTCCTTCTTTACACACACTTTACCTTCTTTACACACACTCTCCCTTCTTTACACACTTTCCCTTCTCTACACACTTTACCTTCTTTACACACGCTTTACCTTCTTTACACACACTTTCCCTTCTTTACACACGCTTTACCTTCTTTACACACACTTTCCCTTCTTTACACACACTTTCCCTTCTTTACACACACTCTCCCTTCTTTACACACACTTTCTCTTCTCTACACACTTTCTCTTCTCTACACACTTTCCCTTCTCTACACACTTTCCCTTCTTTACACACTTTCCCTTCTTTACACACTTTCCCTCTTTACACACTTTCCCTTCTTTACACACTCCCCCTTCTCTGCACACTTTCCCTTCTTTACACACTTCCCCTTTTCTGCACACGCTTCCCCTTCTCTACACACTTTCCCATCTTTACACACACTTTACCTTCTTTACACACACTTTCTCTTCTCTACACACTTTCCCTTCTTTACACACTTTCCCTTCTTTACACACTTCCCCTCTTTACACGCTTTCCCTTCTTTACACGCTTTCACTTCTTTACACACTTTGCCTTCTTTACAACCTTTCCCTTCTTTACACACTTTACACACTTTCCCATCTTTACACACGCTTTACCTTCTTAACACACTTTACCTTCTTTACACACACTTTCCCTTCTCTACACACTTTCCCTTCTTTACACACTTTCCCTTCTTTACAAACTTCCCCTTCTCTACACACTTTCCCTTCTTTAAACGCTTTCTCTTCTTTACACGCTTTCCCTTCTTTACACACTTTACCTTCTTTACACCCTTTACCTTCTTTACACACTTTCCCATCTTTACACACGCTTTACCTTCTTTACACACACTTTCCCTTCTTTACACACACTTTCCCTTCTTTACACACACTTTCCCTTCTTTACACACACTTTCCCTTCTTTACACACTTTACCTTCTTTACACACACTTTTCCTTCTTTACACACACTTTACCTTCTTTACACACACTCTCCCTTCTTTACACACTTTCCCTTCTCTACACACTTTCCCATCTTTACACACGCTTTACCTTCTTTACACACACTTTACCTTCTTTACACACACTTTCCCTTCTTTACACACACTTTCCCTTCTTTACACACACTCTCCCTTCTTTATACACACTTTACCTTCTTTACACACACTTTCTCTTCTCTACACACTTTCTCTTCTCTACACACTTTCCCTTCTCTACACACTTTCCCTTCTCTACACACTTTCCCTTCTTTACACACTTTCCCTCTTTACACACTTTCCCTTCTTTACACACTCCCCCTTCTCTGCACACTTTCCCTTCTTTACACACTTCCCCTTTTCTGCACACGCTTCCCCTTCTCTACACACTTTCCCTTCTTTACACACTTTCCCTTCTTTACACACTTCCCCTCTTTACACGCTTTCCCTTCTTTACACTCTTTCACTTCTTTACACACTTTGCCTTCTTTACAACCTTTCCCTTCTTTACACACTTTACACACTTTCCCATCTTTACACACGCTTTACCTTCTTAACACACTTTACCTTCTTTACACACACTTTCTCTTCTCTACACACTTTCCCTTCTTTACACACTTTCCCTTCTTTACAAACTTCCCCTTCTCTACACACTTTCCCTTCTTTAAACGCTTTCTCTTCTTTACACGCTTTCCCTTCTTTACACACTTTACCTTCTTTACACCCTTTACCTTCTTTACACACTTTCCCATCTTTACACACGCTTTACCTTCTTTACACACACTTTCCCTTCTTTACACACTTTCCCTTCTACACACACACTTTACCTTCTTTACACACTTTCTCTTCTTTGGTCTTTCCAGATTTTTCCCAGAAGATCAGACTGGCATGGTTGTACTTTGGTGTTTTCTCTTCTTGCTGAGATTTACATTATGAATTGATCGAGACTTATCATTTTTAATATATTTTATCTTATCTTTATAAAGTTGAACATGATTGTAATTTTCAATTGATCAATTTGTCTTGTTGTGTAGTTCACACTTAGTTTGCATTAACATTTATTCATTTGGCAGAGGCTTTTATCTAAAGCGAAGTCAATTACCACTCCAGAGCAAACAGGGGTAAGATGTCTTGCTCACTGACCCCTAAGTCATTGTCTCCTTGCACTGGGATTCAAACCCACAACCTTCTGCTTACAAGTCCAACTCTCTAACCACCAGACCACGACTGACCTCCTGGTTCTGGTTTGGTTTGGTTTGGCTCCCTTGGTTTTGATCCGGAAAAAAGTAAGATACATCTTTGTTTGTGGTTTGCTTAGGGTTAACACTGTTGTTTAACAACAAACACAAAAATGTCCTACCTTACAGCCTTGGTATAAATTAAAGTTTTTTGGTACATAGATATGTTGGTATGCGTTGTAAATGAACTTATTATTCATGAACACATACATGTATATACAATTCAAATATTTTGTGATGTATTTTTTAATTTAAATAAATCAAATTATACAGTGACATGTTTTAAATTTGGTATATATATTAAATGTTTGCATGTGTGTGTTTACATCTATTTAAACAGAAATAAAATGAACAATGAAAACAAAGTCCTTGGAGGGTTAATGTTTGGTGAACTCAGAAAATGCAAATTCCAATTCTTGGCTGATAGGACATCGCTTGGTTTAGAAGTCACATTTGTTTTGCACAGTTCCACAATCCTACACTGAATATTCAAACTGAAAAGGCTGTTAAGTTGGTTTTAGCACATATCTGCTCATCCAATTTTTCAAAACTCTGAGTTTTTTTTTTTTTTTTAAAGCGTCTCGTGACTTCTGTGGTCTAATGTAATATACTCTGATGTAGAGTTTGCATAGCTGTGTATCACACCCTGTGTTAATGGCTCAGCTTTTAATCGTGCCAATGCCATCATCCTATTTTTTATTTTAAAATTCTAATTGCATTCCTGGCTTGTCTTGATTGCTGAAGTGTTAACAGTGCCAAGCAATACGATTTGTCGGTAACGCAGATTCTGAGCAATAGAAACCGTATGTTCTCGAGGAATCTCTGGCACTGATTCCTTGCAGGAACTTGATCCAGGGGCTACTGCCTGTGTTAAACCGCTCTGTTAGGTGTAAGAAAACTCAGAGACAGAGTTCTTTGTAGTCTTCGCGCCGTATTCCTGGACATGTGGCGTGGCAAACGCACATAAGACAAATTGTCACCTTACCATATTGTGCTATTCAGCATTTGATCACGTACGCCTTTGCTGAAATGCAAAACATTTTACACTCTGAAAGGCATCTAAGCTACAATGACCCATGAGAATGTCTGATTTTGCATCGTTGTGCAGGAATGAGTGGGAGTCTGCCATAGTGGTTGGCATTCACTGCCAGTCATTAGCAGGTCACCACCTGGTCAGCCAAACCACCCACCTCAGCTTTCCACTTTTCCACATCCAGTTAACCATGTAAACGCTCAGTAAATACTGTAAAGGTTATACGTTTTTTGGCCCGTTTCTGCAAAGGGGCTGAATAAAGGCTCTTTCTTCTAGGTTTTGGCAGAATGGTGGTCAGGTTGGAAGGCTGAGTCAAAGAGCTCTATATCTATAGCAATGGCAATGAGCTCATGCAAGTCATTGGGCCTGATGCCCTTCGCCGGCCCCGTGCACTTGTGCATTTATTTGTGCCTGCCCGGTCACAGCTATAGCAGCTGCTTTCACATATCTCTTCTAATGAAGGGATTCATTTCATTTTGACCTCATCAGCTGTACTCTGCAGCCATCCTCTCAAGCTCTAAACCTACATATTTATCCCCTTTATTTTACTGTCCAGGGCAACCCTTGGATTGTATGTATTTCTTTTTATCGCTCCTTCTTTTTGGCTCCATAATGTTGTCCTCTCTTTTACTACATTGTCTAAAAGAATGTTAAATAAAAGCGAACTTTTATTTGTAAATTAGCTAAAACAAGATTTTTATTGTTAAAATGTTAAGTAAATATTTTTGTTTATTTTTGCGGCTGTTTTTTTAAATGTATAATAGACATATAGCTCTATAATAGACAATGGTGTTCATTACAAATGATATTAATAGTGCCAAAAAAATGTTGGGATCCCATGGATCATTTATGTTTAACTTTCCAACAATTCTTGAAAAGTAATATAAATATAGTAGAACTGTAGTCGATTTATTTTATACATGAGGTTGATATAATAGAAAAAACAAACTGCGCGTCCCAACATTTTTGCTATGAAAAGATGTGTAACGAATTTTCCTCTTTCACAAAAGCTCACGCAGACCCTTCTCATCGCTCTCCCCGCAGCCATGATGAATAGAATCAGTACTGTTTTAGTTAACCCCCTATGATTCGTCATCATTATTTGTCAGCATGGGCCTTTTGAAGCACTGCTGGAGAGCTATGCTCGCTATTTTTGGGCACAGCGGGTCTGGACCGGGCCTTTCGATAAGCTCATTGCTAATGTCGAGCCTCTGGCTGTGTCAGTAAGTGAGGGATCACCCTGCCATCGCACACCACGGTGGTTAATTTGGTCAGTTGCTCTGCAGCTGTGATCAGTCATCCCTCCGGTTAGCCACAGTGAGCAGGCCGTCCTGTTGCTTTAGTCTGGGAAAAGTTGGAAAGAAATGCATATTCTGTTGGCGAGTGAAAACAGATAAAGGGAGCGAGAGAAATAAGTCAAATTTAAAGTGAAGAAAGATACAAAAGGTAACATGTGAAGACCGAGTGGTAAAGTGGTTACGTGACTGTTGGTTATTTGAGTGCAAGCTGGTCAGAAAGACCAAACAAGCTTAACCGTCTAAGCGAGAGGCTAGCACACAGAGGATTCGTGTTTTAAGTACCGAGGGTAAAAGCAGGGCCTCTTTGTGTGGGATGGCAGATGAATATGAGTACTTTTCACTGATGCAAGTCCGGAGTGACCGAGGCTGAAAATATAAACATGGCTGCAAAACATTTGGTTACCAGGTAACGGCTAGCAGTGGCAGATCGGCACTACGTGGGACAGTGGCACATGACTTGACTCATGGATTCGGTTTCAGGGTCTCATAGGGGAATTAGAGGCAGGACTGAACACATCTGTCCCAAAATGTCAAACCTTCATCTGGGTGGAAAGGCAGCAGTTTTGAGGTCCGACAAGGTCGAGGCGACCTTAATATTTTTGGTATAACCCCCCCACCCCTTTTCAAATTTTTGTTTAACCCATGTATAACTCATTTAGGAAAATACATTAAATGATTTTTTGTCAGACAAAATAATGTGTCGTTGCACTACTGTTTTGTCTCTAATAATTTCTAAATGAACAAAATAGTTTACAAAAGTAAAAAAAACACTCCTTACAATATATTGCTTTTTGAAACATTTCCCTTATTCTTTCACGCTCCTCGCTTTATGTCAATGGGCACATTGACCCACACTGAACTTAAACCCAAGCTTTACTAATGGACTGAAGTGCCACATTTTTAAGTCCTCTGTCTGTGCGCCAACAGCTTGAGTAGTTCATGGGTAATATGTCTCAAAGAGTGAGAAGGGGGCGATGTGTAATAAGACCCTAATGTGAATCCTCTAGGGAAACTAAGTTGGCTGACTTGTGCCATCAACAACACGTATGAAAGGCACCTGTCACAATGTGAAGCCATGCAGCCTGTTGTCCACATCCCATAGGAGCCTTCCATCTTACAGACTCATCCAGTTAGTGTTGGTTTCATCCGTCTTTCTCTGCACCTTTATTTAGCTCTGCGAATTTACGAATGGGTCATGTCATGAGGTGTTTAGAAATAAGGCAGGGACCAGTATAACCATAACCCAAAGTTCCTGTTAATGTCGACATTGAGTAGGTCTCTAAAGTCTGCAAAAAAGAAGTGACGTGACACACAGCCAATTCTGATACACGGCCCGAGGATAAGTTGCGGGTTCGGGGCCTTGCTCAAGGGCACCTAAGTCGTGGTATTGCCACCCGAGACTTTAACCCACAACCCTAGGGCTAGGAGTTTAACTCTCTAACCACAAGGCCATGACTTGAAGTTTGATTTCCATTTCAATGTTCGATGTCAAGTTTGATTTTCTTTCCTTTGTCAGTCTCACTCTCATATCTCTGCTCAATACTTTTGCCGTTAGCCACAAAAGATTCGGAAAACAAATGACCTGTAGGCTGACTAATTGTTGGTGTCCACATGTCCCCACAGGTTTTCTGTACTTTGACCATGTACTTATGGAAGCCAGGGTTTGAAATGATTACCTCTGACGGAGACAGAGACTGTGTCCATGATTACAGTATGAATAGCTTGACCAGGTGTGAGCTCAGCCTACTTGAACATTTAGATTATACTCAAATACTTGTCTAATACTTGAGTTGCTTAAATGCAGTACTTTTCTGGATATTACTAAATAAAACTTAGAAAGTCAATTTTTCTGAAAGGTTTTATTAACCAGGAACCCAAATTAATTTCATAAAGTGATCAGTCCTTCCTACTTTAGTTGAGAATGAGTTGTAAAATAATGCATTGAACATTTGTGTTACACTCTCTTTTTGTTTCATTTTATGCCCCCGAACATATAATTGTACAACTGTGTTTTATGATGATGACAATATAGATCCGATTTTGCGATATTACAGTTAAGCTGTTATTCCACATGACCCAGCCCTGGTTTTCAAGTTCTAGAGCACAGACTTTGGCTGATTGCCTGTCACTTTGAATGACTTCATGAAAACCAAAAGCCATTTAGAGCACAGTAGCCAGGGTAATTTGTTTTGACATGGGCTAATACCTCTCTTAAACTTGGCCAGGTTTGGGTTCAGCAGCCCCATTCAAGCCCGACTAGGACAGAGTGGCCCTGTCTGTTGCCCTATGTGAGAGGAATGTTTCTGGCATGTGTCAGGGAAATCTATACAGAGATCAAGACAAGACTAACATCACTGCGGCCTGTCTATCCCCTGTCAGCTTTCTAAAATGTTCATTTGCACATATCGTCTGAGGACATGGTGGGAAACAGCCACAAGTCTGCGTTAGCCATTTGATTATCAATTCAGTTTACTGTACATGGGACTGGTTCTTCTTAGAAAAATGAAATCACAGTCTGACAGAATGATCTTACAATGTCTCATTATATGTGTGGGAAGAGTGAAGGGTTTATCTGGGCTTTGTCTATCCTGTCAAATTCTAAAGAGGGCAAGGTAAACTCCAGAAAACCTTTTAAATGAGTCAGACTAATTGAATGGCATTTGCATAACTCTTAAACATTTTAGAAAGATAAATATCCCTCACCCATGTTCCAACTTGGCCCAAGCTCTTGCTGAAGGTATACACAGCCTTTTTAGTTCACTTGAAGGAAGTAAGCAATAGGACATTAAAGAAAACAATTCCATACCCTTTTGGGTTTTTAATACTTAATATGTATTTTCTACAAAGGGAGAGCTCTTCAAAAAAATGAAAAATCCCTTTATCCATCCTTATGTTGATAAAAGCTTTTATAACTCTCTTTCCTTGACACTTTAATACAACATCCACTATGGCGAAGAACTCTGGCCCTAGTCGATTTCCATTGTTTGTGCAAAATGTCTTAAATGTCTTTTTTTTGTATTCTTCAGAAACACATTTTGAAAGGCATAACATGACATACTCAGATAAATTATGAATGTAGTGAATAAATGATGACAGAATACATTTTGGTTAAACTATGCCTTTAAAGTTAAAATGATCTTTAAAATGAGGTAAAACCATAACCAATGTCTCTTTTTGGTGGATGGCCTGGTCATGCATCATAGATTGGGAAGATGGTTCTCCTCCATAGTCATTAGTGCCATCTGTTGGCCAACACGGCTGCTAACAATGTGTGTTTATAGCTATAAAGTGTTTCTTAAATGACAATTTTTATTGACTGTGTCTAAAAACAAGAAGACTACAATATGCCAATTTGATTTGTGTCAGTGGTTAGTGTAGGATATTGTAATTGTCTTTGTATTCTGCACAGAGAGGGTGGACAGGATAAAGAGTTTGCATTCACATTTCGTCACCCAGTATTTCCAACAAAGTTTTTTAGTCTTTTAGGTCCAATTTGAAAAACAAACCAAGTTACACTAATTGAAATGGACAGAAAAAATACACTAACGACTTAGTAAAAGTTTTAGAAGCTACCTTGGGATAATCCTCTGTCATGTCTGCTGTTTTGAGTGTGTTCGGCTCCAGATGCCTTTGACTGCATCTGACAGACAGCTGTTCAACTTGTCTTTTGTTGTGAATGAGTGTTTTACTGTAAATACCATTATCTTGGTATGAAAACCATAGAAGTGTCAGTGAGGATCCCTCATAGACGCAGGTGTGTGTGCACATAAACCGCTTTAAACATTCCCCCTCAGGGTCTTTGGCTTTAGACTCGTTTAAAACAGGTTTATTCATAATAATCATCCATGCAGGTAATTCTAAAAACAGTGCCATATTGCATGTGGAATACGTCATGCAAAATTTACGTAGGTGATTTCTGGTGCCGTTTAAAAGGTTCTGTTGAGACTCTTTTGCATTGAAGCTTCAGCGTCGCATTGTTCACTTATGACAAACCAACACCTGTCTAGTCTTCAGATGTGATCAACATCAGGTGCTCATGCCAGGCAGACGCTTTTGTCCCTGCTGACGAAATGCTTGTGTTTCTTAGTAACATAATTACATGTATCAAACATCAAATAATAGGCGAGTGGCAGCTGGCCTTTGGTAGTGTGTGCCAGGGCAATAACTCATAAACATTGGCGTCTTTTAAAACAATAAACTAAAGGCCAAAACAGACAAAAAAAAGAGTATCGTTTTTCATAAGCGGTGGTCAAACATCACGTACGCGTAAGAACACGGATCGAGCCCGTGGCGTAAAGGGAGAGAAAGGCAGTTAAAAGGAAGGTGTTGATACACTGTATCCGCTAGCGAACAATTCACCTGCCCACGTCTCTCACCGCAGCCATTGAACGGACAGCGTGCCTTTCTATGTGCAAATTGACGTGTCATCGCTTGACTGTATTGATCCAAACCTCAGGTGCAAAGTGTGGCGGCCTGCTGGACACCTTTCTGCTTCATTTTTGTTTGTTTCGCCTTTATATGGGAACAGACCACTGCATGGGTGCAATTCAGAAGTAGGCAAACACTTTGCAAGCTGTTTAAAAGAGTAGACAAAACAAGTCTAATTTTAACTGTATCAAGCTCTCAGGTCTGTACAAACATAGGTTAAGGGGTTCTGTAGAAGAGACCACGCTTAGCATCCTCGCTGTGGTACATGATGACAGCTGCTGTTAAGGGTCTTTTGTGTGGACATGGACACTGTAGACAGGAGAGCTCAGTAACGCACACAAAAAACCTGCCGGACTGCCTGCAGCTGCCTTTGGTTACCTCTGAAGTCCCTGCTTTTAGAAACACTGAACCGATCGGGTCAATGGATGTCAAAGAGAACAGACAGTAGCATTTAAACTGAGAAAAAAGGTTGATATTAATTGTTACAGTTTCAGAAAAGTATTAAGTTTAAGTATTAAAGTTTATTTTAGGCGAACAGTAGGCTTGCTGTGAACAACCGGATGAGTGTTATTTACCTTTATATTTATATTTTGAATCAGTTTCAAAATATCCACAGATATTTATTGACACCATATTTATTCTGTTGTGTAGTTTACATACTTGTATATTTTATATTTTGTAACATTTATAAAACATTTAAAATGTATCTTTTTCTGTGCTTGTATATTATATATTTGTTATAGATATACAATTTTAGAATGCAAATGCAACATCAAATGTTAAGATTAAAAGGGGAATAGCCCTTCTGCAAACACAATATCTTGTTTCACCTAGATTTTAAAAAGTCATGATGTTAATAAACATTAAATCAATAAGATATTATCAAAACATAACTATTTATAATGCAAATAAGGTTTTTAATTTTTAATTAAATTGATATCCAAAAAACATATTTGCCCAACTATGTATATTGTATTTTTGTGTGCATATACGATTCAATTGAATCCCTTTTGTAAGTAAATAATTGAGATGAATAGAATTAAGACTGCTTAAACGTAATAAAGAGGTTTGAAAGCAACATTTATACATTTGAATGTTCAAACAGAATAAATAGACCTCTTTGTATCATGTTATATTATGCAACCGTATATTGAGTTATGAAAGACATATCTTACTTGTCATCTGATCTTTTCCTAGTTTAACTATTTAACTTTTATTTAATGTTATATTTGTTTTGGCATCAAACAGTTTTCTTCTTTTCTTTTTTATACAGATTTTAAAAATTGTGGTGCGCTTTTGTAAATTAGTTTAACAATGAATAAAGTTTCTGTTTGCTGAACACCAGAATCCTTGCTCAAATCTTAGTTCAATAATTAACAAAGTTCTTGTCTGAAAATCAATATCTTAACGCGCCAAACACTCTGCTCATGTGTAAGGGATTTCAGGCACAATTAAAACATTCATATAATAAGAAGGTCATTAAGGTCGGGCAGACAGAAAGCGCATTTATTCTCGGTGGAAGTCCGGTGTGGTGGAGATGACAGATGCCGGCAGCTGATTGGCCGGTTCCTGCTCGGATGGGACTCTCTGTCAACAGGTCCCAATTAGGCCAATCAGAATGGAAGGAAGTAGCTCAGATGGGTCACTTTGTTAGTGGCTCTGTTTGTGAAGCTGAGATGAAAAACAAAACACAATTGCCTGTTCTTTCTTTCCTCCCTCTGACCCGTTACTGATTTTGTGGAGTCACAGTGACAAGGGATTTTGTCTTGTTTTGACCTCTGTTTTTGACGCACTATGAAGCCATTGAGTCATTGTTGCTTTTAATGTTTCTGATGATATAAATATTGCCCAGCGTTACATCTGTGAATTTGAATAGGGGTAATGGGTGAGCCAACATCCTGGTTTAAATGTGTCATCGAGACCCATTCAGCTAGCACACATTCGAAACAATAAGGGATAAAATTAAAGCTTTTGTAGTTTTTCCGGCTGAAATCACAATCTAGTAAAACTAAGCAAAAATAGTATTATCGTAAAAATCTACCACAATACTGTGAATTTAAATTTTCAACTGCAATATTCTGTATTGTGAAATGGTTAATATGATCTCAATACATTTTAATGCATACTATTTAAAATGTATGGCTGAATTTATAGGACACTTCTGTTAAGGATGCCATTTCAGAATGTAAACATACAAAATACATTAATCCAAGTCATATGTAAGGGTTGACGCAAGGGTCAACAATGGAAGAATCTGCAATCCAAACCCTCTTTCTGTGATGTGGGATGTATTTTGAGGTTGTCTGGACTTTTAAAAGGACAAGCAATATTTTTGTTCAGCTTCTAGCGAAGCATGATGTTGTGAATGGCTTAAAGGGCAGACAGAGGCCTGTGCGCCCCTCTCTAGACCGCGCCAAAGACCCCGCTGATGAACTGGAAGCCCTTTGATATAACAGATGTAAATTATGTAGTCTGCATGTGTGTTATATGCATGTATTAGTGGTTTCATTAGCACAAATAAATAATAAAGTTTATCAGCCACAACGATGAAGTCGTTGACTTGAAACTTTCAACCTAAAAGAGATTCAAAACTCACAGCTGGATTACTTATTGTCTTTTCAGTTCTTTTAATGTATTTATCACTCATCGAATCTAGGTCTAATATTTCTGGTTGTCTGAAAAAGGCAACAGATAGATTCATTAGAATTTGCTGTGCCCCAAGCAACCCACACTTTGAAAGCAGTTCTCCATCCACTGTTGACATAAAGTTCGACACTCTTGCTAGAGTAAAACAAAATCGAGCATCTCCCAGCGGCCCCTGCTTCTTTTCCCATGCTCATTAATCATACACCCTGCAGGGACCAATCACACAGTACCCTGCTCTGCCGAGACTCTCTGTCAGCCCCTCTCTTTATGTCCACACTGGTTTCTATGAGCCAATGGTGCACTCCAACTAGCATTGCTCCTCAACAAGGAAGAAAATTATGAGCTCCTTTGTCAACAATATTAATTACCAGCGGCCTTCATCCCTGAGCGTAAGGGTCGTGTCCATAAAGATTTCCGAAACATTAAACCCAAGGCATCTTTTGTTGCACATTGGGTGGTGTTACACAACCAAAGAGAAACATATACGATGCCTCTGAGATTTGCTCAAAGCAGCTTGCTTAACAGATTGAAAATGGCATTTCCTTTGGGGAGTGAACTGAGAGATTTCTATGTGGACTCCTGCAGAAGTGCTAACTATGGTGAGATTATCACCCGGGCCTTTGCTATCCCCTTGCGAAGATGTTTTTTGGACTCGGGAGAACAGAATTGAACGAACTGCCATCGCGTGAGCCAAAACTGTCAGATGAGTTTTCCTCATTAGTCGATTGGACGTTTGGACTCGCAGCACATTAGACAGCACTTTTCACCGCCATTGTGCCGTAACGAACCATTGCGTATGTGCCGAACGGGACAAATACACAGTAAAAGCAAAGCTATGGCTCATTCACACTGTAAATGCCTGTTCTCACATTTCAAACCAGTTTTAACAAACAGTTTTTAACATCAAATGCAGTGCCAAATTTGCACTGGAAATTGTGATGCAAAATTATATTTCAGTGCTGGTGTGAGGGAGGATCACAAGATTACTTTAACATCTTGTTTTTAAGTTTAAATGTTTAAGAGTATATTCCACCTTAAAAATGTAATGTCTGTCCTGAAAAACTCTTTTTTTTTAACTCAAAGGAAGATATTTGGAAGAATGCTAGAAACTAACAGTTTCGCCATTGACTATAGGATGGAATAGTTATTGCAAGGCTCCTGAAATAAAATATTACCATTAAACCTTATCAACTGTTTTATATACACCCCTTGATGATAGTGTTGAAACATCAGAAAAAAATCAGTGTATGCACAAGTTTTCTATTTAAAAAAAAGGAAATAAACCAGCATTATGGATTTGACACAAAAGGACATTGCTTTTGGGCGACAACAAACTTCAAAAAATTTTCACGTGTCAGTTTATGAGCAAAATATAGCATTATGGCACACATTGTCAGACATAAACACCTACAGTCAGGAGTATCTGAACAACGACCATCAGCTTTCACAATCTCTTTATAGTTTAGACCACAATATGGGCCTAATTTGTGTCTATTGTTAAACCGATAGGGATATTCTGAGTCGCAGAGACTTTCTTCAAGCGCTGGCCACACCACGGAGAAATCGTCTGCACTTTAGACCACTGTATTTGATAGTTTATTTTTACAAGTTTAACACAAAATAAGATATTTTGAAGAATGTAGGAAAGCAAACAATTCTGAGGTAACTTTTTATTGTTTATATATTAGTCAATAGTGCCCTAGAAATGCTAACATTCTTCTACATTTTTTTAATTGTGTTAAACAGAACAAAGACATTTATTCAGGTTTGAAAACATTTGAGGGTGAGCAATTCAGCATAAAATTTTCTATACAAATAAATGATAGACATGAAAAAAATAGACTTAAAATTAAACTGAAGGTACATAAAAGAGCTTGGTCAAAAGCTTATGTTCGTATTCATTCAATGAATTCATTGTATTTTTTTTTGTTTTGTAGGTCAAAAAGCAAACATTGCTGGGAAAGAACAATATAGAACTGACATATGTGTGCATGTGTATGCAATCATCATGTGTTTATGCATCAGTGCCCCTAACTATGTCTTTTGCTTAGGGCAATTGGGCCGGGGAAATGTTCAATCTGGACTTAAATTCCACAATTAAAGTGATGGACCCAATTTTGAAATAACCTTTGATGATGGGGACAAGACATCAAACCAAAAGCTCTCTGTAGAAAACTCTCTCAGAGGCCAAACATTGCTTCTGCCAATCAAACTTTCTTTGAGCTGATGAGTCTAGAAGACATGTAGTCACTCTGAAAGCGCTGCCTGAAGCACAGGAAACTTTCTGTATGTGTTGCATACAAATGATCTTGATGTGAAGTTTCACTGCAATGGTATACAATTATTAAAAATCTCCTTCGTGCAAGTGTGAGTGTAGTAGGTGCGAGTATCTTCTAACCTTCTTACTAGGAGTCTGGAGGTGTGATTGACATCAGAATTGATGCTAATAGTTCCCTACGCTCAGCTAAAGCATGACACAATATGTTTACACTGCAAAACCATTGAACCTAAAAGCACTTGCTTCATACACGCGCAGATGCACACACATTTCACACAGTTTCTGTGATGCATGCATTTGCCACTTCTTTAACTCAAAAATATACTCAATCCTACATTTGGCTTTGCGATATTCATAGTTAAATAATTTAGATCCCCGAGGTATTTTATTCCAGTGATTTATGTTCTAACAAGAACCATTGAGACAAGGAGTTATGGCCTGTGAATTGCTTGTTTTGGCTGTTCAGTTTTAAGCATCTTGTCAGTTACAATGAAGATGCCGGTTAAGACGCAGGTCAGAGGTTTCAGGTGGTTGTGTATGTGCGTGCACAACTTTTAAAATCGTTTCATATTTTATGTGAACATCTGTGTGTCTGTGCATGTATGCATAAATGTATTTATGATTGAGTGTGTGAGTGAATGTGTACGTTGGACGCTTCACTAGGAAAATCAGCTGCTCTCCATATGGGTGGCCTTTTTCCTTAACCCCTAAAATACCTCCCCTCCCCATCACTTCTTCAGGCCCCTATGAGACTAAGAAAGTCAAGCAGTTTTAGTGCTTGTCATAAAAAATATATTTTAATTGTAATATATATATTGTAACTTAATTTACACCCAAGGTAAGATGTTTTGATGCTCTCTTTCAAAGTTCTATCCAGGACCACCAATGCCGCTGTACCAAATATTCTTATTATCATGACTGATAGGGTGACAATGAAAGATCATCCTCACTTTCTCCCAAGAGCCTGCCATGAACTTTGATGAAGCGAGGCCACCAACATATCTAGTTTCCCTGCAAATAGCCACCGAGATGCTCAAAATTCACATCGAGTAATCTCAACATCAATATTCCGCCGAGCATTCGTCGTGTACATACCGATAACATGTTTTGACTCAGTCGTGTTTATTATAGATTTAATGAGGGATAGATTCATGCTTTGTCCCACGATGAGCGCTATACCAAGGTCGTGAAATCCAGCTTGACTTTTTCTCAGTTAGCCTTCATTATATCCAATTATACTTCAGCTGCCCGTGCACTTATAGTCTGTTAGTGCCAAATGGCCTGCCCTTTCCCTGGCCCTGTGTTTTGAAAGTGGAGAAGCTTTCGAGTGGGCAGCAGGTGGTCCGAGATTCTTCCATGTCTTGCCTAGGCCACATTCCCACAGTGGTATCCCGTTAGATGCAAAACATGCCTTCATTTTAACGGCAATGATAAAGGAGTTTGCTTGGTACATTATGCCTAGTAGTTGTACAAGGCTTCAGACTGTCCTGGTCCAGATCCAGATATGTAGAGTGTAAAGAAGGTTTCTTGGCTGTCCATTCCCGGTAAGCACTTAATGGGCATTGAAGGGAAATTAGCACCATCTGTTTGAATGACGTGCAAGGCGACCTACAGGAGCTAGGGCACTCTTTTAAATCTTGGTTTTTCACTATCCAGTGTTCTCTCTCGGGCCGCCAGGTAACAAGGATCAGTGAAACATGGCAATGCTTGGCCTTTATTTCAAGCTGTGAGTAGCATGTTAGAGAGAATGAGATCCAAAGATGAAGAAACACAAGGCTATAGTTACGACAAATTGGTATTTCCAGTGCCTTTGTTTTAAGAATTGTAATAAAAAGGAAATATTTTTTATGGGATGAACTGTAGTAGCTCACAATGGAGACATGCCAGTGTTCAAGCTGCGATTCAAACTTTTTACCCAAAAACTTCCATCTATAAAACAAGCTCCAATAGTTTACATAGTAAATTAAAGGTCTCCTGTGATTCCTCAGTCAACCTCAGACGCCATTAAGATTTGCGTACGTCCAACGTTGTGTGTCCCGTGTGGTTATATCTTGCATTTTAGTGGTGGGAATCGTCCCTTATACTGTGTTTGCTAAGTGACAGCGAGTCAAGGAAGCAACACAGTACGTGGTTTTCACATTCGCTCCATTTGCTTATTTTCTCCTGTCTGTTGGTTGGCAGACGTTCACATTGCTGGGGGTCTAACCTCCAAATGTGGAGTCCATGTAAACACATAGTGCCATGCAGACTGGGCCAGGACAAGCAGGCAGCCAAATAGTACAAACACAAAACATGCTGGAAGCAGGAACATCTAGAATGGACGAGATTATTTTTGTAGCAGATTATTTTTTGTTAAGGCCTGGATAAAGCAGGGGGATGTGTATTTCAATGTCAGTTTTGATATTTTGTTTTTGGTTTATTCAATGTTGTAGTCTTGGAAGTCCTGAAGGGATGCAAACAGTGGTCAGGTATAAGATGTCGATATTTACATTTACATTTACATTTAGGCATTTAGCAGATGCTTTTATCGAAAGCGACTTACAATAGTCCAGGAGACAATGAAGGGGTAAATAGCTGATACAACAATAGTTGAACAAGTGCTACAACAATGTTACCAAGTTACACAGAGCGAGATAAAAACCTGAAAGTAGAAAAGGTAAAATTTTTTTTTTGATAGAGTGAGTAGGTTAGAAAAGAAGGTACTCCTAGTGAGTTAGGTATCAGACGGTGAGTTAGGTATCAGACGGATATCAGATGTAAGACTTTTATTTGAAGATTTGAACTACTAAAATTACATTGTTTATATTGTTTTGTTACAATTGATATTAAACATAAATATTTGTAAAGATAAAGTGTTGTTAATAATTAAGTCATTTAATCTAAATAGTTCAAACTCATGTTTGTGAGTCATGGTTTTCTAAATAAAATCACTTAAGAACATTCTATTTAAGTGTCATATTGATATCTTTAATATATACTGCATAGAGTCCAAAAAATAAATCACAGTAAATTAAGCTTTTTTGAAGTTTAATATGTCAGGATTAGATATTGTGACTTTTGTTTTTTTTATGGATTAAAGTAAAAGTAAATATTTAAGTGAAAACAAGAGTAAGAATAATATTTTTTTGCTGATTTAAAATAATTAAGTTATTTTTTGGCACACAGAGTTATATAAAATTTTTTAGAGAACCCTAAAGGGTCCTGTCCTTCATCTAACCCTTGTTACACATGTTCTGAAACACTACTCTATCAGATCGTGTTCAGGGCAAGAAGTCACGAACGTCTCTTTTGAACACAACATGCTTCCACATAAAGGACCAAAAGCAAGAACTGTAAGAGAGCCGCAGGAGAAAAACAGAAGCCATCTCTTCATTCTCTATGAAACATTCTATATGTCCATGGCACATAACAGTATCGGGTAGAGCTCTGGACTATTTATTTATGTACAATGACTGCTGTCACATTCTGCAAAGATTAATGAACCCACACTAAATGTCCAGTGGCCTTCTAGGTATACCATTCCCTTTTTAACATAGCTTGTTTGAGTTATTTGGTTAATACGTTTAAGGGATTTTGATTTTAAGACTAAACATTTATTAAAAAAAACGTGATGACGCTTCTTATGAAAGTTCATGGAGGTGGATGATATCATTGTAGACATGTTACACACTGAAGTGTGTACCTGGATCTGTATAATGAAATGGTAGAACAAATCTTCGAAATTGTTAATTAATCTGGCAAAACTTTGTAGATCTCAGTGCCAAATCTCAGGAAATTACTTATTTGTTTTTCACACAGCACACTGGCAGACAGATTTATGCTTGACAGAGGAAATCACCGTGTTCTACATGTTGAGCATTGGCTCTCTGTAAACTAACCTCTGGTCAGTATATCAGATTATCCCGTCCCCGCAGGACGCTAATGCGTCAATCTGTCCAAATTTCCAGATGATAAATTGAGTTTCTGTACATATCACCTTTGCATGGAGCAGCTCTGTATCTTGTTTCTCATAGCGCTTTGCTTCAGATGTCAAGGTGAACACAACTGACCGTTGTCAGCCCTGAGCCACTTGTAACCATTAGCAAGTTTGTGGCAACAAAACACCCAGTGTACTCAACACATGCATAACGTCCTGATTGTGTGTTTAGCACAACAAACAGCAAAGCGACAAAAGCAAGTGACAACATCTTTCAGCGGTCATACACATGCTGCATAAACTCTATAAAACTGCATTCACCAGAACTAGGTTTAGTTTATATGTGTGGTCATAATCAACCCCCGTATTCGGTGACACCATGTACTTAAAATAAATACTATCTTTGTTTCAGGTTTCTTGTGACTTTGGATTCAGCAGCGCTGGGCCTCAGTACCTGGTTGGTGGTGCGAGATGGCTATCGCAGGTGATCTATCAATGGCAGTGGAAAAGAGGGCAGGTAATTACTCAGCCTCAATGGGACGCTGTGTTATTCTTGCCGTGGGTGAGATGCCTATCTACTGGTCCTTAGGCACCTGGATAAATGAACCAATCGCCGCTGCGCCTGCTCTCTATGTGTAATGATGATCAGATATTTGTACCGTCTTGAGCAGATGTGTAATATGAACAGTGAAAAGTGCCCCCAGTTCAACGCTACGTTCCCCCCCATAAAATTATTATATATTACTACTACATTCAAGCGTGTGCCATCCGTTTTTCTGATTATGAGCCATAATTTTTGCTTCCTGTAGTTATGGTGTAGGATGCATGCATGTGTTTTATTGTATACCAGAATTATGGTTTACTCTATTGTTTTGACAGATTTTGGGATGGGCTTCGTTTTGAAGTTTAATTTAGCAAAGTCAAGCCACACTTCAATATTGTCATTAGTCTGCAGCAAGTACAGATATTGTTACCTTGCGTAAAAAACAAAAGAAACATCACAGAAATTTTAATAGTTTAATTAGTTTAATAGTTGTTATGATTTGTTTAGCAAATTACAACATAACATAATTGCAACTGCCATGCGATTTAAAAAATTGTTTTCCTACATTTTATTCCCATGACTGCATTACACTTGCAGAAAAAACATAAATTAAACAGAACATCCAAAAAATTTGATAAAATGATTATTATTTAGATATTTTATAAGCTGTAGTATACAAATATATTTTAAAGTTATCTGAGGCATTTCCTGTGTATTAATTACTTAAAATAGTCTATATTGAATGTAGTTGACTCAAATCCAGTCATTTTATTTTATTATGTCATATATTTTTTATTTGAATTTAATCTTTAGCAAAGGGATGAGAGGAATGATCTATGTCAAACATGTCAGAAATGATTGTTTTGGTAGACTCTATAATATGGATGTTTTTTATTGCTTTGGTTGGGTATGGCACTAACAATGACATGCATTTATTTTACAGAAAACACTTCAATCAGATTCATAAATTTATTTAATATTTTAGTTTTTTCTGTGGCTTATAGGTTATTTTAATTTCAACATATTTAAAAAACCCAAGTCTTACTTTTAAAAACAACTTTTGTTTTACCCTTTGTCACTTTAAATGGATTTTAGGAGAACGCTATATTTTCACAGACCAGGATTCAGATTAGTATTCCACATGTACTATGATGTGCACCATGAGCTGATGTGCTTGGCATGCAGTGTTTTTCAGCTTTTCACATCCTACGTGTCTCGCTATGAATGTGAATTTATTTGTCTTGTTTCTCAAGGAGATTAAAGCGTTGATGCCGCCAACTGTTTTGGTTTCCGTGTCAGTGCCTGAATTGCTTATAGAAACCGCAGGATAAGAGGAAAAAAGGAAAAACATGTTTGATATCTGTTTGGAGCAGTGGCAGGGGTGACTTAATATTTTTGGGGTTTCCACTTTCTCGGTTTTTCGCTCAGTATGGTTTATCCTCAATCAAGGGCCCTTCCTGTTCAAACTCGGTCTGAATGGTGACCCGGGCCGGTTTTTGTATGCGTTTGTCAGACCTGTTGTTCCTTCATCCTGCTTTCCAGTTGATTGAAGTGGATTAATTACACATGAAAGCGTGTTTAATCACAGAAACTCAGCTCTTGTAGATTCAGAGATATGAAGTGTTTTTTCCCTTGAAAACATGTATTGGAGTGTTTGTTTTTGGAATATATAGTCGGTGATTATTTATAATCTATGTGCCAGCTATTTAACATGTTTTATCTTATTTCCTAAAGAATAATTTTGATTCAAATGTGCATTTAGATACACACATCTGTTGGCCATAGGGCTGTGCAAGTTCGGAAACTTACACATGGGCCATAAATATATCTAATTTCGTGCTGTATGTCATCTGACACATGGATCCATTTCATTGTAACAAATTTTTACTATGCAACATCGAATTTAATATTAAGGGCTACGATTTGTTATATTTATTGGCTTTTATTAGTGCTCGCAATTGCTTTGGTCACACACTTTTAACATCCCTTTCTCCCACTTGAAAATACGCGCAACACATGGCCTGCACCGGCAACAGTTTAACTCTGCGTTATTTTACTGTGGCTTTTATTTTACAAAGCCATTAGGGCCCGATAACTGCCTGTTAGCATAGAGAGAGACCTGAAAGCTGTGTGACCTTTTACCTTGACCTTTGACCCCCTGCCAGCGAGTGCCTGCTCCCCAGGGCAGAAGGGGAGACTCCTGGGTCTTGAGTTACTCAAGCATGTGGATTCATTAACAAATATCTGTCTGTTTGCCCCAGTAATAACGGAGCATTTAAACACTGGAATCCCAATCGCTGTAGCTGCCTGTGTCACTCAGAACCAGGTTCATCTGAAGGCCAAACATTTACCTGCTATTAAGCCTGACTCTCATCTTAATATAGAGGTTTACTGCTAGGATACTGCATTAATGGAGTATATTTTGGATGATTTGAAAACTTGTGGTTATGAAAGCCCTGTCCACTTTAGTGCTCTAGCACCCTCTTATGGTCATATCAGATTGTATTGTTTTATGTTGTTTCAAGGAATTCCTTTTTTCTTGAAACTCTATAATTGCAAAGTTGTTTTTCTAAAATGCAAAAAATAACATGAATATGAAGGAGGATTGATGAATAAGATGCATACATAAATTACAAAATTTATGGTTTCATATTACATGAATATTACAGTTTTTCTTGATATAATGTAGATGTTGAATGTTGATTGTCAACCAAAAGTATATTCTATTGTATCAAGTTAATATAAAGTTGTTTTTCTACAATGCAAAAAATAACATGAATATGAATGAGGATAGATAAATAAGATGCATACATAAATGAAAAATGTATGATTTCATAAAACATAAATATTTTTCTTGATATAATGTAGACTGATAAATGTTTATTGTCAACCAAAAGTGTATTCTATTGTATCAAGGTTAATATAAATAATCCTTAAAATCCTAAACATCATGTTTTATTCACCTTGTTTTGACAGTTATTATTTTCTTTTAGTTTTGGTCTGACTTAATGTTTTAAGGTCTTTGCTTTCTCTTTAAATGGGTAATTGGCCAATATATGTAATATATTTAAAAATAAAATATTTACATAAAAATAAGTAGGATATATGATATTTATAAATACATAATAATACAGAACGGATATGGAATGGAAAATTAATATTTAAGTTCTTTCTCTACGGAGGTATGAGTGTCTGAGTGACCCCAATGTCTTTTATTGTGCACAGTTAGTTTTACTCCCCGCTGTGGAGTTAACTTGGGTCTTGTTTTATTTTTACATCCCTTAATTCTCCTCTGCAGGCGCTACCTAATGAGCCATTCATTTCTTCATGGTAGTGCATTGATATGTGGGTTTATATGTGTGCGGCTAGCTGGGCCTGTTGCTGGCCTGCCGGGGTGCACAAGGGGGGACAGACCAGACCTGAGCAACTGTTTGTCCAGGGCAGGGAAGGGAAGCTAGCCATGACACTATCTGATCGTGGTCCCTAGCTTTTGGTGCTCCAGTGCCAGGGGCCAGTTAGGGGCGGACAGGCTGTCAGTAGGGACAGAAAAGGTGAAAACAGGTATTTGTGTTTGCGTTGTGATTGGGCCAATAGATAGCGCAGGAAGAACAAGGTCTTAACTGATGTGCGTGGATCTAATTTTACAAGAGCTTTTGGTTTCGGAAGAGTAATTTGATAAAGAAGCCTCTTGATTTCCGTTAACGCCGGGGGCTGTGATGGATTGAAAATGTCGCGCTGGGATACACACTTGGAATCAATCTCCTCTGAGCATTGCAGACCAAGCTAAACCAAATATTTCATGTAAAGTGTAAAACATGCTTGCTGCCATAAACAGGCTGTGTTTTGAAACACAGAGGAGTCGACGCTGAAAAATGATTTTAACCAAAACTGTAAGCTTCCTCTCGGAGCAAAGTTTATTTACCTAGATTGGATAGAGTGGCACATAATTATTCTAGCGATGCTGAGGTCCTCCTTATTTATTCTCCGTTTCCTCTCTGTCTCTATCGTTCTTTATTTACTCATGCAGAATTTTGTCGCACGAAACGTTAGTCATTTTTCAACATTAATCTTATGACTCTATCCCTTTTCTGAAATCTGATATCAGACAACTCTCATTTGCAACACATTTAAACAAAAGGAAATCGGCCCATGGGAAAGGTGTAATTCATTTAACGTCCTGGTTCATTTTTAAGCCATTAATTGTGTACAAGTGTATATGTGTGCGTTTCCACCCAAATCTGTCCTGCGGAGTTGTTTATTGCCTCAGTGTTTCTGGAGACATAATGATGAATCCTTATGTAATGATGAATATGCAAGAACCCTGGATGGTGAAAAAGTCAAGAAGAGGAAAGATTTGCAGGAAAGAAGAAAAGGAAGATAGAACTGGGGGAAAGTCTGACAGAATGAGGCTAAATAATTTTTTTTAAAGGTTTTGACAAATAGCATTTTAAAAAATAACAAACATTTTTGACAATATGTTTTGAAGTTAAAGTTCTCCCCAGAATAACACAAAAAAAGATACTTGAGGAATTTTGGAACTGAATAATGCCAGTCAAAAGCACCCAAAGCAAGTCAAAATATCTTCTTTTGTCGTACGAAAAAGGGGCATTAAGGTTTTAAATGACAAGGAGTGAAATTGGAAAGAAGTAAATAATAACTGAATTTTAATTTAGACTTGGCTTTAAGAAGTGCTTTCATAATAACATGCAAAGGATAATTATTGTTATATCCTAATGTTCCTACTATTTTCTTACTCTAAAAGATTTTTTTGAAAGTTTAAATATTTTCAAATTAGATTTTGTGTGTGTGTGTGTGTGTGTGTGTGTGTGTGTGTGTGTGTGTGTGTGTGTGTGTGTGTGTGTTTTTGTGTATATATAATATTAATATAATTGCAATATCATAACATTTTTTTATTATAGACTAATATAGATAACAATATTACAAAATATGCTATACTTTTTCTTTAAATTCTGTATATTATATTTCTATTAATTTGATTAATTCAGTATTATATAAAAAATACAATGTCCTTACTTTTGGAAATAGGGTTTTCATCATAGATAAATAGAGCTCTCTGGCCCGCTTATTTTCCTTTTCGTTATCTGAGTCCCTATCATTTCATCTGTGTAATGTTATGTTCTATGTTGTGGATTGTGACAGGTTTCTGTTATCTCTTTGTTAGTGTCTGTATGTGTGGGTACAGTGTTTGTAACACTTTCTTGTCCACAAACAGAGATGGAGCATCACTCCTCCAAAACCCCTCACCTCTGTCTGTTAACACCCACAGCATTCTGCCTGCTCCAATTTGTTTGCTGAGGTGTGTGCACAAACAGAGGGAAATGGTGTGTGCTGTTGTTAGAAACACAGGTGTGTAGATGTGCGTCCCCGTAGGTACTTGCGCACGTGTATGTTGAAAGCCAGCATAGGGGCCGATGGCGTGCTGAAAGCCACACTTGTTTCGTCCAATCGAAGAATGACATGCGAGATGGCGTTGACAGTGACAGTCGAAGGGCTGCAGCACACATGACTAAATTTCACCTGCAATGGGGAAAGCTGAGGACACCTTAATGTACTGCGTTAGCGGGGAATGAGCCTTTCTTCTGGTTGCCCTTTGACCCTCACAAAGTTCCCACACACGGAGTCAGATTTATGAGCTAAATGCACACTCTCCCATGTTTTTAGGTGTTTTCAGGCCCAAACACTTATTTTAAGGTGACAGTATGGTTTATTATTCATAAGTCTGTTAAAATAATGTACTGTGCATATTAATTTTGTATTTACAAACAGAAACATGTTTGAGAATAATAATAATATAAATAAATGTTTATGTATAATTTTACATTATATGAAATGTCAATCAAATTAACATAATGCACATAATAATAAACTATTATTATTATTCCAAACAATTAATAATTAAAAAAATTTAATATACAAATATATACAAAACAATAATATGGAAAAATATGTGTTAATATCCTTATTACATTTATTATTACTTATTATATATAAATATAAATAAATGCATGTAAATATCATAAATTTTTATTTGTATATGTATATGCTCCGAATTACAAGATAAATATGTATAGTATACAAGCATATATTATTTAGTCTAAGCACAAAATTTTGTTCTGAATGCAGTAAGTCATTTTACAGCCCTATTGTTTATATATTATAAAAAGGCCTATCTTTGTATTTATCTGCGCATTATACAACATACAACACTGTTTTAGTTTTAAAAAATGAATAGGGAAAGTTAAATAACTACCCTTTATTAAGTGATTTAACTGTGATTTCTAATGATATGCTGGTGCTTTGATACCCCGCTGCCCTTTAGGCTAGGGCTTGCTGATATGCAGCTATCTGCTGTCTCTCTATCCGTCTCTCTCTCTAACACATACACAGGTGCTCTTTCTTTCTTTTTTGTAGGACTACAATTAACCTTGGCTCCTTCAGCAATGAATCAAGTCAGAATAGGTAGAAGGTCTTCAAGATAAACAGGGGCTGCTGGACTTCTTTTCTCCTCCGGAATTTATTGACGCGTCTCAATGAATAGAGAAGCAGTTCTGACTGTCGCACGCTTCACTGGTCAAGCTAACACTAGTTTTACAGGTGAGGAGGTCAGTGATATAGAGCAGACTCACCTGACCGAGAAAGGAGAAGGGTCATAGGGGGGTCAGTGACCAGGGCTGAAGTCCACTCAACATTTTTGAAGAATTAAAATCTAAAGGATTTTTTTTTTTGAATTTTTAATATTAAATTTTTTGTTTTTATGGGAGGTGTAGAAATATAACTCATGATGTATAATAATATAACTGTCATGTATGGTAACTGCATTACTTAATATGCAGTCAGGGCTTTTGTCTCAGAATTTTGATATATTTTTTTACCCATATCCCATTTGCCAGACTTTTTGTTTTTATACACATCATCTCATGACCATACTATATATCACAAAATAGAAGGACAGAAATTAAAACATATGGGGAATCCATTCAGCCTTTTTTAGCAATTTTTCCTACTTTCTGTACGCGTACGTCTGCGGCTCTTCCGAGCTGACGGCTTGCAACAAGCATGGTTCCTATTCCACCATGACGACGGTTCCAGCTCTGCTGCTGGGTCCGACTCGAGAGCGTTATTTACAGCAACTGTGGGATGGCCTGTTTGTCTAAGTTGAAGACCTCGTTGACCCGGAAGCTATAAATTCATGTGCAATGTTTCGTTTTCCCCCTTGGGGGTCAGATCGGTTTGGCCTGAGGGGAAGACAGCAACCAGGAGTCCGAGTGGAAACCTGCGGATTTTGTGGCCTTGATTGTAGTACACAGGGTTAAATGATTGCTCCCCCGAGAGATTGGGTAGCAATTATAACCGCATGAACCAATCGCAATGTAATAATAACAGTTCTAAATGTTCATTTGGAGGTGTTTTGTGTGGGTCGTGAAACCCCCAGACTCGATGTAGATTTAAGGCTAAACGGATTTGTGAGCCGAACGTCTCTCGTAGATTAAGAGGGACACTGTGATTTATCTCTTCGCATTCGGCACAGAATAACCAGCAAGATGCCGGTTGTCAGGGGCTTGCTTTCAAGCGTTGCTTTGGTAAAATTTATGGCAAAGATGTCGTTCCCCTTCACAGCTGATGTTTTCTCCATGCAGTTCGCTTGTCTTTTTCTGTCCAGGATCTAATCCCCCTGCTGTCACAGATGTGTGGAACAAGAGAAGATGGGAATTGTTAAGGTAATTCACCTCCTGCCATTTATCGATCAAGGGCGAGCGGAGCATGGCTTCATTACGGCTGATTCATTCTCTGCTTAGCGAACGAGTGGCCGGGTGCGCTCATTCACGCCCGGATGTGTGAGGAGTTTGATGAAGCACTTGCCATTTCATGGACTCTTGTTCTGGCAGTGTGGTCATGTCCTAATCAACCCCCTGTGCACACAGTGAGTAGGAAGCGAGTGGCAGTTTGTGAATGGAGATTTCTAGGAGACGAAGATAATTAAATCCATTACTCAAGGCCCCTGTACCTACACACCTTCTGTCCTCACTTCGTCAGACTGATCTGAACACAAATACCTGGACCATGAGGGAGAACCGCTGAACAAGATGGATGCTGATAGCTGGAAGTTTGCTAAGTGTTACATCCCTCAACGTGACCACCAGTGGACATCACCAAAAACTAAGAGAGGGAAAGAACATGACAAGTGTCTTGAAAGTTCACAAGTAGACCCTCGGTTAAAAAAAATTACATTTAAAAAGTAGAATCTACTTTTTTGAAAGTAGATATTATAATTTAATTTCATATGCCAAAAAAAGGCTGTGAACGATAGGCATGGTTCAGGATTTAATGTTAGAAATTATACGCTCTGCTGTATAAAGTTGAATAGTCAAAACCCCAGAAATTTTGAAACAAATTTTGAACAATTTAACTTTACACCAATTTGGATGACCACAAAATGGAGAACATAGAGATTAATGGTAGATTCTCCTGCTGTATATTCTATCTCTGTCTCTTCTCCATGTTTTTGCAGAATTTCGATTCATAACTTTGGATAGAAACATTTTTTTTCCATTAGGCTGCAAAGATGAAAACATTTCTCATTGATATTATTACAAAACAAAATAAACATTTGGCATTTAAATTAATTGAAAAGAATTTAAATTAGACCCTGTATTTTCACACATCCTATTTGCTTGTTTTTGGTTTTAGATTTCTCAATGTTCTGCAATCTCACGCAGCCTTATTTATATTTGCATTAAATTAAATATCTCAACTACCTTGCTTGTGTGTATGTAAATGTGACCCATCATAGTGGTACCATTTCATATCTGGAACTAGATCAGATAGCACAGAAGTCAGTGCTTTTGTGATTGACTGAATAGCCAGATAAAGATCATGAGGTCAGTGGTCAGGACACTCGGGTTGAGTGGACAATGCTCCAACCAGGTCCAGAATCCCATCCATCACACCGGGGGGACAAAGGCTAATGTCAAGCCAGTAGGATAGCACTTCTCTGGTCGTGATTAGCTGGCGGCGGGCCATGATGACAGCACCATCAGTCGCTTACAGGCCTGAATGATTCTGAAGGAGGCTGCCTTTAGAATCTGATCTAGAGTCTACTTTAATTCCCCGCCCACTTTTTGTAAGCCACACCCAGTGCCTGGATCCAAAAGCATGTAATGAGTTGAGACGAAGCGGGCAGAGTCAATTTAATGAATGGCACTTTTAGATGATACATTTGAAAGGCTATTAAATTTTCTATTAAAAAGTCAAATGTCTCGCTTCTCAAATCAAAGCAGAGCCGAGATGTTAATGAATGTAAGACAGTATGGCGCAGATGTAGTTACTATTGCAAATGAATTGAAATGAAGCTAATTTAATTTGATGGGAAATGCTTTTAAAAACTGCAGGAGGGCTAATTAGATGCATTGCCTAAAATCAAATCAAATAAGTACCCTCTCTTTCATTATAGCCTGCTTCCAAAAATGACATCACTTTCCCTTATACTTGTGTAATGTTTTCTTTGTGAAAGCATCTTGGGCTGCTAAAAGTACAGTACACATTTGATTTGTGTCAAGATTTCTCATTGGATCAAACTAACTGTCAGTTTGACATCAGTTGGGTTAAGAGTGCTGCCCACTCTCTGGCTCAGGGCCCTGATGGACGTTCTGTGCGTTGGAGCTCTGCCTCGTTTCCATCCACAAAGTTTTGTAGAGTCAGCGAGGAAACTACAGTAGAAGGTTATAAACTGTACGAAGATGCATTTAAATCATGTCTAAAATTAAATGAAGTCTTTCTGTATTCTCGCAGTTTAAATAAAATGCTGTCATCGTTTTACTCACCCTTATTCTATTTCGATATTGTTTCACTTTTTGTCTTCTGCAGGAAACAAATTAAGGTATTTCAAAGAAAGTCAAAAAAAACTTTTTGGTCCCAAAAATAGAAGTCAGTGTATGCTTTTGTTCTGTTACCAACATTTTTCGAAATATGTTTTATCCCAACACACCCCAGGATGTTGGTCAGAGATGACACTTGGTTCTTGTTGATTGTAAAGACATGAGGCGATTCTAGCTTGCAATCGAAAAATTTTATTAAATAACAAAAATGTAACATTCACATGAAAGTCAGCATTCTATGTCTGATGAATTCAAAGGTAAGCTTAAAATAATGTTTACTACTAATGGTCTTGTCCATTTTATCTGAATTTGGCAAACATAAAATGACTAGTTTCTGCAGATTACTTCATGTTTTAAACAGAAATTTCATGTAGTAGTAAAAGTTATGAATTGCAGCTTTTAAGTAGAAATAATCATGAAGATTATGGAGAGTGCACAGCCCAGATCATTCAGTCTGGGAGACTTAATGTATAAGGTTTGATGTATTAACATTTGTGCTCAGTTTGAAACATTTTAACTTCTTGTGAATCTTAACGGTTTCTTGGAACTCCGAGGCAGACTTTATTTGATTTACATATAACCTCACTACTATGGAAGAGAGACTATTGAAAAACAAAGTGATTTCATTTGTGATGTTTCTCTCTTATAGGCCTCTTTCTTTCTCTGTTCTTTTTCAGCAGAGATAATTTAAGGTCGGAAAGAACGGAGAGACTCCGCTCAATTAATCAAGACCTGTTCGGCTAAGACAGAGCGCCTGTGTTCTCCTGCCCCGCTCGGGCTGTGGAGTCAGACCTCCCTACAATCCGGGCCCTTCGGATCCGGAGATCCATTTATCAAAGTCTAAGCCGGGCTGCACGGGCACCAAAGCAAACGATAGCTGAGAATGCCAAGCGGAGAGCTGTATTCAAACCAGGCCAGGTAGGCCATGCTCACATCATGTCTTGCTCCACTAGAATGTACAAATACACAAGACATGCCTGGGTTTCGTCATAGCTTGGAGATGGCTATCTCGTGCCAGGAAAAGAGTGCTTAGAGTGTGACTAAGAAGAGAGAGAGAGTGCGTGTGAATGGGTATGTTCCTGCGGGGTAAGAGATTTACAGTATTGTGTTTATTCAGCTTTCCATGTTAAAGCTGTTTGTCTACGATGCAGTCGGTGAATGCACCTTTGCAAGAATAATGCAAGCGCAAATCTCAGCGAATCAATGTCTATTGATCTTTGGTTAAAGATGGTGCCTTATTTGAAAAATAAGAGATCAGATTGCAATGTTTGACTCTAATCCCTAATGTCTCCAGTGTCTAGACGTTGCTGACGAAAGCATCTCATTTGCTTTGCCAGCAGAGTTTTCGGCATGCTCGGTCGCATTCTGTCTTGTTTGTCCTCGTAAACAAACAGAAGAACAAAATAAGCAAGCTGGCCCGCTTCTTGAAAAAATAAAGTAAAGTGAAAACAAACATGGAGCATTTGCGTCTCCAGTCTGGACAGAAGGAAGAGTGACCTCCAGACATTGGAGGGAGAGATTAGATTTCCACCTGCTGGTGTGTTTTGGCTTTGCATGAGTCTGTTTACTATTCACAGATGGTCTTGTTTTAATTCCAGAATTATTTTGACATTTACATTAAGACTTGATTTTCGGTTGATGAATGTTGACCTCATAAAGGGTTCTTTCAAGTCAAAATGAAAATCACTTACTTAACCTCTTTTCATTTTAAATCGGAATTACTCTCTATCTTCTGAATACACAAAATGAGATATTTTAAAAAAAGTTGTTTTAAGAAATTCTCCCCATCGACTCTTATTGTATGGATAAGTAACCAATGCAAATTACTAGCAACCAACATTTTTCTAAATATACTCCTTTGTGTTCTGCACAAGAAGAAAGTCATACATGTTTGAAATGGCTTACTTTTAAATGGCCAAAATGCTTTAGTTTCAGAAAAGTCTTGGTCCATGTAGTGTATCTTCCTAGCCTTTAGTGTGACTATGTTCAGTAAATTGCAGGGGTCATGCTTTTTCAGTCTTTAAGTTACTCTGTAAAGTTTATACTGTCAGTGAAGGATGACCTAAAAGCCGTTATACTTTAGAGCCTCTATTAAACTACAATTAATGCGTAAAATGTATCATTCGCCATGTTATAGTTTTGTTCTTGGTTGTAAAATTCGTCCTCATCCATATAATATGGATAATGAGACTCAAATCTTTTTTTAACAATCTTTTCATCTCACTAAACAATAAAGAAAAGACAGAAATTGTACCTGGTCAATGTATAATGTCCCTTTCATACACATCTAAACTTTAAACTTAAAAGCAAAGAACTCTTTACAATGCATCACTCAAAGTGGAATTTCTAAAATAAATATCTCAAAGCATTCTTCAGGACAATGCTATTGACAGTTTTAAAGGCCATGGCCTTTCATCTGCTCTTGTGTGCACAATGAACGTCCATTTTTGTATTTTTATACACACACAGGGTTGATTGACAGATCTTGTGGTCAGGTTGCTTGTGAATAGAGTTGAGGAATAGGTAGGAAAGGAGCATCTCTTCCGCCGGTGGACGGCCTTCTTTCAGCAGCTCCGGTGCTCACAGCGGCCTGGAACAAGGGCACCTGCTGTGGGAAGCCCACCAGTACCTTCTCCTTTGGTTAACAGGATCCACCTGACGATTGATGTGATGAGGGGCCGGTCTGAATAGAAGACGGCTGAATGTAGCCGTATCTCTTATTCCCATTCCCAAAGCAGCGCTTCCGTCTATTTCTGAACTCTACTAGATTTTCTTTGAAATCATTTTGGTGTCAGTGTTTCGGAATTGATGGCTTTGTTTACGTTTATGGGCCTGTCGGATAGAAGAGTCATAAATAAGATCTTTTCAGAGTCTTGATTGTTTGTTCCAGACAGCAGCGAGGTTAAATGATGCGTGAATGAAACCGAGAAACCAAGTTTTTGGAGTTATAAACATGCAACCTCTGAGCAATGACATTTCCCTCTGGAGAGGCTTTAAAGTATGTTTTATAATGAATAGATGCTGTGCGTTAATGAGAAAATGGGCTTTAGAAAAAACAAAGCGCATACAATACAGGTTCCTATAAACTGTAGATGTTCTGTATTTGGCTTTGAGAATGATGTTGGAGTTTCTTCAGTTTATTTCTCGCCAGGCCAACAAAGTGCATTTCTTTCTAAATACCGGTGTATATGTGAATCAATTATGTAAATTATAGGTGGACATGCACAATAAGACCTTGACACACATTACATTTGTTTATACAGATTCTTATATCAAGTAAAAGTAATTTACACTTCATTACTTTTAGTCTATTGTGAATCTATTCTAGTTAACACAATGCTATTATCTTATAGTATATATTATAAATATCCCTGTGCTGAAGCTTAAAGCTTCTCATTGCTGCTGTTTTTCATAGAGAATGTAAGATGCAAGATTACAGTAACAAAACGATGTAAAAAAGCTGTACAGACAGATTGGCACAGCAGGACAGATTGTGGCTCATAACTTCCAGTATTTTGGCTTCCCTGCTGCTAAATTATGTACACTGTTTTCTGAAAATCCCAGCAAACCGTAAGCGTAAATGTAAAAATGGACGTGTCAGTCTTTTTATGAATCATCTGCGAATAATGAAAAAAAAGATTTGCTTATTTTTTGTCATGCAGCGTTAAAGAGAAAATTCACCCTTTAAGTTTATTATTATTCAAAAATCATTTATTAATAAACATCTTGACAGTTTCCCACAGAACACAAAACAAGATATTTTGAAGAATGTTGGTGTCATCCATTCTCTTTAAGTTTGTCCATGCAGTAGAAGTGAATGGGTGCCACCAACTTCAAAATATCTTAATAAACAAGAGTGAGAAAATTGTCACATTTTATTCAGCATCATGTCATTCATGACATCTTATCTCTGGGGCACAACAAAAGATATTTTGAAAAATGTCTGAAGGGTTTGTGTCCATAAAATAATCACAGGGGTCCATTGTTGTGTACAAGTGTTCACTATGATGTTTTGGAGTGTCAGCTAAATGATATATCAGCCGTAATTTAATGTCTGTGTAGTTTTGTTTACTTTCTCGGTTTTAAGGCTCAGCATGCTTCGCATTTAATCAAAAGCGCAGGGAACAAAAACAATAGCCCGATTAATAATCCGTTTGATTGTACACAGCTATAAGCATTAGGGGCACTGTTGTGTTTAATTAATAGTTAATATTGTGTTAATATAGTGAAGCAATGCGTCTGGAATTGTTAAACCTGACGACTCAAACCGTTCTGTCTCACTGTTATCAGATCACTCGTCTACGCTGAAAGAGATCTGCTCAATGGGCAGAATAACTGTTTTCTGGATACACATAAATCATGGCTTGTTGTCAAGCATCTTAAGTTTCCTTTACAGCCTAAATCCAGCGTGTGCTCCACCAGTCCGCTCTGTGTAAAATCGCTATCTATTATTAGGGCTGAGCAGAATTTGACTTGTAATTGAAAATCACTAACGTGTGATTTTTCTCACTCCATCATCCATCCTTGCTCAGTACCGTCGCTCCGTCCAACAGGTTCATAAAAGGCTACAGCATTAGAGAGCGCTAACTGAGAAAACAAAATCTTCGGGAATCTCGCCTTTGTAGTTGGGAAGATAATGAGGAGGAATGACTTTAAAGTGGGCCGGCGTGAGGGATTCATTCTTGCTGCGAGACTGTGCAGCTGGAGCCGTTGCTGTGGATTTGTTGCCATGGTAACGGGTGGATGTGATGGGGGAAAAAGAAATTACATCTATTTAGGCACAACACACACCCATCTGGCGTTGGCTGATAATTGGTACACATGTTTATCAAATGCACCGAACAAATGAAGCCCATCAATTTTCCCCGCAAGGTGATGTTGTGTTGTTCTGACAAAGGCAAAACCTCCCAAAGGAGACGTAATGTGCTTAGTATAAACGCGTTTTGTTTTTTTACCCGATAAAAATGATTATTTTTAATTATAAAAACAACTATTCTTCTTTTAAACGCTTCATCTTTATTCTTCATTCTCAAAGAAAGAGCATTGCAAGAAATACTGGGAGCTGTTTGAGATGAGGCCTTGGGCAGTGACAGCAAACCGGTGCGTTAGCCCTGGGGCTGCTGGACGGAGGGATGTGGCGCACGAGCGAGGAATAGTAACATCGCAACACTGTCACATAAAACAGAGACACGCTGATAAAAAAACCCCAGATTAATCACCATCGCAGTATGAAACTCGACCGCTGGAGGTTTATAATGTGTTATAATGCTTGGGCTTTATTGCAGTATGGGATCACGCTGTTAGAGGTTGAAATACAATTCAAGATCCGTGGGCTGAACTGTGGCACAACACATAACAAGAATATTGATCTTGCCATGCTTTTAATATAATGCACTTTTTTCTGTCTCCAAGCATCAGCGTTTACAAACCGTACAGCGTAAACAAAGTTGAGTTGTGTTCGCGGAAGCAGGGGCACTACGTGAATTATTTATAGGCTTTATTAAAAAATGCCTTAAGTTGTGGTAAGACACGTCAGTCATCGGTGGTCTTGCTAGTTTGAGGTCTTCTAAATAGTGCTGGGACTCATTAAATTGAGTTGCAAGTGTACGTACCGGTGGTGTGTTCATTTCTGTCTGCTGTATTAATCTTGTAATGTTTGTGTCTTGTTTGACCGAGGGGACTCGGATATATTCAGGAGTGATTGCAGTTGGATTCCATCCATCGTGAGCCAACAAATGCTGAGTTTGATTAAAGGGAAAGCAAAACGCTTCAGACTGGGCATGCAATCAGCTTTAATACATCTTGTGATGGAGGGTTTTTTAATGCCTGCGGTTTGGGGGCATAAAAGAATATGGCATACGCTTTATGTCTTGTTTGTCACTTGGGCCTTTTTAGATAAGAGAGGGTAGTTTGCACCCTGACCACATGGTGGCAGTGTTACATTTTGATTTTTCCAAAGCTTAAAAGGGATCCACACCTGGTGAAGGAAGCTGGCCTTCGCTGCCCGGCCAAGTCAATTTTGCTGGTGATTAAGACTTGGATGTGGACCCAGGTGATCCTAGATGAGCACGAAAATCGAGCGCTCTCTTGTTCACTTCCGGCTCTATGGGCAATTTACTCTCGTGTGTGCGGCAGGAAGTCAGAAATCAACGGCCCCTCCAGTAGCTTTTTCAGTCTGTGCTGTTTTCAAACCTAAACACACACATTATCAAACTACAGATCCTCGGCTTTGACAGAGCCATTAAATCTGTGAATAAACACAGCGGTGGAACAGTTAGCAAACCATTCTGTTTTCTCTGCTTTGTTTTCAGACGTCTCCCCCACCCTGGATTCATCATTTACTCCATTTGATAGGTCGATCTGACGGAGATGAACCATGTTGTGACGCAGAACATCGCAACCGTGCGCACAATTGCTTTTGCGGGCGCCTACGGACCCCAAAAGCTAACACTGAATCACAGAGACCAGACGCAGAAAGACTCGGAGGCACAGCAGGAGTTCCTTCTCTCTTTATCTTTGTCTCTTTTTCTCTCTCTCTCGTCCCCGTCGCTTGCGAAAGCCTTAGGCTGAAAATGCCACTTATACACTAGATAAGAACAAACTGCCTCTGTTGTCATCATGGACACACGCATCGGGCATCATTATCGCACGTGTGATAGTGATGACTCTTTTAAATCACAGGTGACTTCCATTCCTCATTGCTTTGCAAATTGTGGGCCACTACGTCTCATCTCCCAATAAACAATAACACAAGCTCATCGATCTCATACGTTAAAGTGAGACCAGTGCTTTATCACATGCCTGTCTCCTACAGTACATGTGTCACATGACAACCCTATATTAACAGCACGCTGTAGCGCACATACATACCGTATGAGGCCTCCTCTGTGCGTCTTGAAAGCATCTCGAGTCAATCCGAGCGAAAGCCTGACTTTTGAAACAAAATCCAATTTCACTGCAAAATGTAATAAAAGCAGTAGGGCTCCAGGACATGTTTGGCTGCACGGAGACCTGAGGATTATACTTATTAGACTTCAACACAGAACCACAGCCTCGAGACAGCGCAGGTTATTTTGATGAATGTTGTGAAACAAAAAATATGGGTGACAAGAAAGATGACCAGGAAAAACAAAATAGCAGCACGAATGTATAATAAAAAAATGATGTCACCTCCTTCTACTAAAGTATGCGGTGTGTTTGTGGAAAAGTGACTGGCATGCAAAGCTGCTTTATGTGAATTAAAGCTGCAATTTGTAACTTTTGGCATCACTTAAAGAAAAGGCGGTTTCAAACAGGTCGTCTACACGCCATAGTCCATATGTGGGTTCAGAAATAAAATGCCTTGAAATTGTCAAGTCTTAACTGCCAAAGAATTACTATGTAGGGAACCAGACGGGGGACGTTGTTTTGAACCCGCTTTATGTACTTTCCCGACAATTTATTTATTTATTAAAATCTTTTTTGGAGCATGAATGAGCTTGCATACTCGGAATTCGGACCTGGCACAATAGCTAACTTATCGTAGGAAGAAGTTTACTGAAAATCAATTTATTGTAGAAGTGAAAAGCTTGCACTGGCTAAATAAGGAGGAAAAAACAGTTTTCAGTGCTGCAGGCTTTGTGTGTTGAAGATTTTTTTTTATTTAATACAGAACATATATTGTCCCCACTGTCTGACATATTAAATCGAAATAGTTGTTTTGAAAAATCGCAGTCGTCTCTCCAACAACAAAATAAACCATCATACAGTACAGAGAATTCACATTTAGAAGACAACATTTGTAATGGAAGTTAGATGTGAAAGGAATGAGAGAATGTGGAGGGTAAAGGAATAGTTTAACTTAAAATGAAAATCGCTAACTGTCTAGTTGTTTCTAAACCTGTATAAAGTTTTTGTTTTGATAAACAGAGAAGAAGATTTGGATGAATACTTGCAACAGCTCTTGGACGGCCTTGGCAACCACTGACCAGTTAAAGAACCCCAGGACTTTTTGCTCTTCAACAGTCTTCCAAATATCTGTTTGTGTTCTATAGAATTAAATATTTTGTAGTATTTTCTACCATAAAATTACTTGGCTTTCAACAATTACTATTACAAAAGTTCTTCCGAATGTCTTTCTCTTTGTTCACCAAAACAAAGCCATTTGTACAGATTTGGAACAAGTTAAAGATGGGTAAATGTTGACATGTTTATTCTTTTTGGGTGGCCAATGCCAAAATAATCCAATTATGTAATCTCTTATTTACCATTAATAGCCCGATATAAACAGTATTCCTTTTTTTGAAAGAACAAAAAAGAATCTATAGAGAAAAACATTGGTAACAGAAAATTATCGGGTACCATTATAAGCATTGCTTTTGTGTCCATACAGAAGGGTTTGAATTGACAACAGGGTAAGGAAATGCTGACAAAATTTGGAACGTCTATACTCCAAAAATTATATAAGATATAGAATAATCAAGAAGTTGGATAAGACAAGTTCTTAAGTAATTTAGCAATTCAAGGGCTGAGAAAGTGATTAGATGATAACAGAAGACATGCGAAGACTCATTCACACTAAAGGGGCTATCTATAGACCCTTTAGCATGATTTAAGCATCTGATCTGTCCAGTCGCACTCTCTGTTTTCGACCATTCGCTTAAGTTTTATGTGTAAATCTTACATCTCTCTTGCATAAACCTAACTGCTACTTTTCTATATATAACTTAACATGAAAATGCTTTGTTCTATATACTCTATAGCAACCACTGCGCTTCTCAACTAAAACACGAAACGCCTTCAAAACGCTATTCAAACGCCCACAAGCAGCATCTTCAGTCAGCACCTAAGCATTATCAGCATTGTTTATGTTCTCTAAAGTCTTTAAGTGTATGAAAATTCTAATAGTTTTGAATAGTAAAGAATGCTCACCCCATCTACAGCAGGAACAACACATGGGAACAATACAGTTGTGATGCTATTTCAAATGATTTTTTACATTTATCCATTTGGCTTTTATCCAAAGGGACTTTGGCCAATTATCACTGCAGATCAAACAGGGGTAAGATGTTTTGCTAAAGGACACTTCAGTCATTGTCTGCTGGCACTGGGATTCAAACCCTCAACCTTCTTCTTACAAGTCCAACTCTCTAACCGGACCACAGCTGATCAGTTTTTCATTTAATATTTTTTCACTCTCATTTTTACAATATAACAATGCCATTCTAATCCTTTCCATGTCAATGACACGGAAATTTACCTGTAGTGCATTTCAGAATTTAGTGGAAATAGTTTAGGTAAAAGTGTCAAATGTGATGCAGTTCTTTGTGTTTCTTATTGGTAGTGTATTGCATATGAAGTCATCTCAAGTAAATGTGACGTAGGTAAACAAGTTCTACGGAGCACATGAAGAACACTTGTAGGCCGAGAGGTTCTGATGAAGAAGAGGAGATGTGAGACTCAGCATGTATGTGTAGTTTCATTCAGATCGGAGCACGTCGAGATGAAAGCTTCTCTCTGTTTGTCAGATGCGCCTCTAATTATGGCTCCTTTAATTAGTGTGTCTCAGAGCTGACTCTTCTGGAAGCATGCCACTTTATTCAGCCCCTCTTACCCTCTCTCTACCGCTCTCTCTCTCTTTACCTTTTCTCTCCTCTCTCTCTCTCTCTCTCTCTCTCTCTCTCTGGTGCTGCTTGTGTCTTGACAGCTCATAAGGCAAGCTGCAAATCAAGACAACTTCTGCTTCTGTAGCCCTTAAGCCAGCAACTTTCCTTAAATTGGGAAGGAGGAAGAGAGAGAGATCCAGACAGTTAGAGGAAAAAAGTGTGAATAAGAGAGAGTGAGACAGAAATAAAACATCCAGGGGTTCATACGGGCATCGATTTGCCTCCGACGTGTGTGTGTGTCGTTTCTGATAGTACAAAACAAAATAAGATTGATGCCAGGAGATGTTTGGCGGAGGGCGAGGGGGTTGAGATGGCAAAAGTGGAGCCGTGCGGCATTGCGAGATGCCACGTCCTCCAGAGGAATTACAGCTCGGCGAGGTGAAGACACATGTCAACCACGCCGAGATTCAATCTCCGGCAGTATTTACTGTAGCTCCACTCGAGCACAAAGTCCACATCTGAGAGAACAGGGCGAAGCGACACGATTTCATGCGACTGGGGGGTCGAACTGGAATTTTTATTCAGCTCGTGTCCGTGATTCTCACTTAGGGAATGCTGCAAGATACTGCATAAATTAAGCGAGAGAGCCTGGTGCGCTCCAAAAGAAACAGAGTAAGAGAGTTTTCTTATCATGGCAGGGCTCCGTTCGTTTCCTTAGAAAAGTCATTAGCCCCTGAAGACCCCTTAAATTCATTATTTCTTTGTTCATCACACACTGTTTACAATTCGTCCCCATGAGAGGAGATGTTAAAAGCTGCTGCTAGGCGCTGAGATGTGCTTTGATGAAATAAAAGCTTTGTGGGTTTTATTGTGTGGTCACCGTTTTACTGATGGTGTTAAATTTGTTGTTCATCTCAATGGTTTCTTAAGATTCGAAATTGTGCTGCCGTTTTATAACCATTACTATTTTTTTTTCAACAGGAGGCTTGCTTTCTTAGCGCTCTATAATACAAATACAGTTACTCCAGGGCACCTACGCCAAGGTAGAACATGTGCTCAAAATTTGGATCGATACCAAATAGATTAGCATGGCCTCTGCAAAGATCTTTCTTTTACTTTCTAGTCACAGACCACAGTCAAATTGATAAGTTTTAAGTTTAATACAAAGTTGTGAAACAAATTGTATTGATGTTTGCAACATGCAGACGTAAGCAATATTCTGTCTCTTCTACAGAACACAAAAGAAGATATTTGGAGGAATGTCAGTGACCAAACATACTGCACACCATTGAACATTTCACAAAATACTCTCTAGTTTTAGAACATTAGGGGAAAAACATAACACATTTTGTTGAACAGAATGTTGTGTTAAATTCAAGTACAGATCATTGTGCTTTACGAAGAAAGGAATTGGGATAGAGATATTTTAAGCGTTTTGCCTTTTAGTTAAACCGAGTCCTTATTGTTCAAAGAACATGACATCATTTCTCAGTCCCTAGTTACATGACCTTAGGCCAAAGGAAATGATGCAATAATAGGTCACTTCATGCGGGATAGTGTAGAAGGAGATGTCGCCTGGGATGTATTCATGTAATAACTGATTAATGTGTCTGCAGGAAATCTTTAGCTCGTCCTGTACCACAATGATCTCTTGTGGGAAAGAGCAAGTGACCCACTGGTGTGACTTCACCCCAAGACACCTACACAGCAGGCACAGAATAATGAGCCATTTTAGAGGGTAAAGTTGAGATTGAAATGCCTTTTTCTGTTCTTGAACTCCCCACATCTCTTTTGTTTTATGTCTCTGATGAAATTAAATCACGTCAGCTGTCGATGTTCGGGGCCACAAAAGCATCTGCCTTTGCCAGGAATTCTGTTAAAGGACTGAACGTTTGGCACTACAAGAAGGACGATGTTATTCACAACGGCCGTCAGGTTCCTTTGCTCAAAGACAACGATAATAAGCTCTGGGAGTATGGGCTGTTTTTGTGGTGTTTTCAGCTCAGCTTTTGTTTTGTCTTTGCATGTTGGGGAGGGGGTTGAGCTCTGCCACCCAGTTAATGAAGCAGTCTAACAGCAATGGAAAGACAATCACACACAATTTTAAAGCTATTAAACTAATTCAACTATTAAATTGAAAGCATTTAAAAGCATTAAACATAAAACAAAGCTATAATCTAAATTTGAGGTATTTTCATGGCAATGTTTCTGAAATCATCGTCCTTCTATATGTATGTATATATACATATATATAGGTGAAGGTCAAGGCACACACTGAAGTGAAGTGAAGTGACGTATTGCCAAGTATGGTGTTCCATACTTGGAATTTGTGCTCTGCATTTAACCCATCCAGTAAGTGAACACACACATACTGTGAACACACACCCAGAGCAGTGGGCAGCCATGCCATGGCGCCCGGGAAGCAGTGGAGGGGGGGGCTCTCCTCAGTCGTGGCCCGCTGGTTCCGAGTCTCGAACCAGCAACTTCGGATCACGAGCCCAAGACTCGAACCACCAGGCCACGACTGCCTCCAAATATGTAAATATGTATATATACAAGACATATATATATATATATATATATGTCTTGCCTTGTATAACTTGTATAGCGCTTTTTCCACTATTATTATCTTTTCTATTTTCTTCTTCGTTGTCGTCTTGATTCTTTCAAGTGGCTCTGGATAAAAGGATCTGCTAAATGCCTAAATGTAAATTTAAATGTGATAGTTATTGCGTTATAGTTTGTATTCTTCATGTGAATAGTGCTTAATTGCTATCAGACGTCTTGTCATGTATGTTTGTGTGTTTGTTTCATCTTCTTTCTCTTTTCCAAGAAGACATTTGACGAAGCAAAGAGCACGGCTTATTTCACTCCCATGAACAAAAAAACGCATTACACATCCTCATCCCCGGCGTGCCCTCCGCTCATCCGCGCAACAGTGTTTTTGAGATTCTCTGCACACACACAAGCTCTGACTCCGAAATCCCAACACACACACGGGAAACATAAAAGGGCACACGCACCGTAATTGAGAAACATGAAAGAAAGGATTGTGATCTAGTTGAAGTAGAAATGGAGGATTAATTAGACATTCTTCTTCAGCTATATATAGGTAGGCCTTTTTCAAGGGGCGCTGGCTGCTGAAGCTGTATGTATGAATCCTAATTAAGAGAAACTGATGAGACCGTAGCCTGCCCTAGAAACAACTTCTATCTATGAGCTCACATGGACCATTGAGGAGGGGTTGATGAATCTCACAGCAGCTTATAGGACATCCTGCGGGAGGAGTCGCCTGGGGTGAGAGGAGAGGAGAGGAGAGGAGAGAAAAAGGACAGGATAGCATTGAAAATAACCCTTATTGTACCGTATTGCCATGCTAGTTTGTGCATACCCATTGTTTGCTGCCCACGGCGTGCTCCCTGAACATCTGACAAATATCACACACAATGTCAAGCACAGGCTGGCTAATATCACCTACTGCAGGGGGCTTGCTGACTTTATGTAACTTCTGGGAATTAGGGTTCTTATTATCGTCTACCTGGAAACAAAGTTGTGTTGACAAGGTACCATAATGATTCTAGGAACACACTGACAAATGCAATTTGAGGTTTCTTCTTGAAGCTCAATACACACCAAAATAATGTACTAATTTACACTAAAAATGCTTAAAAATTAAGTAAATATACTGTATACATGTAAGTAAATAAGTAAAGGTACACTGATTAATTCAAATATATTTTTTAGAATATTTACCAAGCTACATTAAACAAATTTTACGGCGTAGGATTGTTACTTAACATCTGTAAAGAGTTTGGTTTTAAGTTTAGTACGTCTGCTCATTGCGTAAAAAAAAAATAACACCACAGTTTTATTTCGGGTACCAAACACATATATTCCCATTTTTATTACGTGCTTTTAAAGCTCAATTATAAAATAGCTTTCCAATGGCTCAGTGGTTAAAGCATGGCGCTAGCAATGCCTGAGACATAGGGTTCATATTCAGAATCAAATGTAAAAGTGTAATTCAATGTCATTCGATTTGGATAAAAGTTTGCGCGACATGCGATAATGTAAATGCATACATAAATGTATGCAGATGATTCAAAATGCAGCGGCAAGAGTGGTGTTCAAGGAACCAAAAAGGACCCATGTAACACCTCTCTTCATAAAGCTACATTGGCTTCCTGTAGCAGCCCGCATTGAATTTAAATGTCTTCTCATTGCCTACAAGACCACCACCGGTTCAGCTCCCACTTACCTTAACTCACTAATGCAAAGATATAGGCCCTCAAGATCTCTGCGCTCTGCAAATGAGCTGAGACTTGTGGTACCAGCTCACAAGGGTAAGAAATCTCTCTCTCGAACGTTCTCTGCTTCAGTTCCTCGATGGTGGAACGATCTGCCTCTGGCTTCACGCTTGTCAGACTCGTCTCTATCTTCAAAAAACTCCTAAAAAATCATCTTTTCCGGCTACATCTAACTCACTAACTCACTACTTTTCTTACCTACTCTATCAAAAAAAAAAAAAAAATTCTTTTGTAACTTCTCTCTCTGTGTAACTCTGTAGTATTGTTGTAGCACTTGTTCACCTATTGTTGTATCGGCTATTTACCGCTTCATTGTCTCCTCGACTATTGTAAGTCGCTTTGGATAAAAGCGTCTGTGAAATGACTAAATGTAAATGTAAATGTAAATGTAAATAAAATAACAATTTGAATTACTAAGTACTGTGTGAAAGTAGACCATGAAAATAAGCCCTCTTTTCAAAATGTAGCCCAAATGCATTTACCTGAAAATAATACATAATGCATATTTTTGTGTATAGGTATTGTAAATAAAGTATGGTAAATACTTTTTATACCAGACACCTGTCATTAAAAAAACATAGCATAATTACTCATTGTATTACAGTTTTAACTTTGCCTCATAACCACAAAAAAAACTAAGCTGGGATTGGATAGGTCCCTCCGATGGTCTCTTTCTATTTAGGGCGGTTTGTTCCAGTGAAGGTTGTAGTTGATAGTATTGATGAAATCAGAACATCAAAGTCTATCATTAATGCTGAGGTTATTTGCTAATTACTAGCAAGTGGAGAGCATGAAGAATAAGTCATTACGCTTGTAGTTAAGAAGACAACAATAACTTCTTCAATATTCACGGTGATTACAGAAGCTCTCATTGTGTGAGTGAACTTGACTCTTTCTATGAACAACACGGTGGCGTTTGTCCAACTGAATATCAGTTTTCAGTTTCAGCTCCCTTCGCAAATATACACACGATTACCAACATCTGAATGAAGACATATGGTGTTCACTCATACCTCATTACCATCGAGTTCTAACCTGAGATGGCGAAAGCAAATCAACAGAATTGGTATAAGATTTGGGTCAATTTGTTTGGACACACATATCTGTATTCACTTTCTTTAGCTATACACACACTATCAAATTTTACAACAAAAACCTTCTTTTACTTGACCTCTTATTGGCAGCATTTATGTGCTCTGTTTAATGCAGTTGTAGGTCTGTGATCGTGTATGAGAGAGAGAGAGAGAGAGAGAGAGACCAGAGAGAGAGAGACCAGAGAGAGAGAGACCAGAGAGAGAGAGACCAGAGAGAGAGAGAGAGAGAGAGAGAGAGAGAGAGAGAGAGAGAGAGAGAGAGAGAGAGAGAGAGAGAGAGAGAGAGAGAGAGAGAGAGAGAGAGAGAGAGAGAGAGAGAGAGAGAGAGAGAGAGAGAGAGAGAGAGAGACAGAGAGAGACCAGAGAGAGACCAGAGAGAGAGACCAGAGCAGAGAGACCAGAGAGACCAGAGAGAGAGAGACCAGAGAGACCAGAGAGAGAGAGACCAGAGAGAGACCAGAGAGAGAGACCAGAGAGAGAGAAACCAGAGAGACAGAGACCAGAGAGACCAGAGAGAGAGAGAGAGACCAGAGAGACCAGAGAGAGACCAGAGAGAGACCAGAGAGAGACCAGAGAGACCAGAGAGCAGAGAGACCAGAGAGAGAGAGAGAGAGAGAGAGAGAGAGAGAGACCAGAGACCAGAGACCAGAGAGAGAGAGACTAGAGAGAGACCAGAGAGACACGAGAGAGAGACCAGAGAGACACGAGAGAGAGAGAGACCAGAGAGAGAGAGACCAGAGAGAGAGAGACCAGAGAGAGAGAGACCAGAGAGAGAGACCAGAGAGAGAGACCAGAGAGAGAGACCAGAGAGAGAGAGACCAGAGAGAGAGACCAGAGAGAGAGAGACCAGAGAGACCAGAGAGACCAGAGAGAGAGAGACCAGAGAGAGAGAGACCAGAGAGACACGAGAGAGAGAGACCAGAGAGAGAGAGACCAGAGAGAGAGAGACCAGAGAGAGAGACCAGAGAGAGAGACCAGAGAGAGAGACCAGAGAGAGAGACCAGAGAGAGAGAGACCAGAGAGAGAGAAACCAGAGAGAGAGAGACCAGAGAGAGAGAGACCAGAGAGAGAGAGACCAGAGAGAGAGAGACCAGAGAGACCAGAGAGAGAGAGACCAGAGAGAGAGAGACCAGAGAGAGAGAGACCAGAGAGAGAGAGACCAGAGAGAGAGAGAGAGACCAGAGAGAGAGAGAGAGACCAGAGAGAGAGAGACCAGAGAGACCAGAGAGAGAGAGAGAGACCAGAGAGAGAGAGACCAGAGAGATACCAGAGAGAGAGAGCAGAGAGAGAGAGACCAGAGAGAGAGAGACCAGAGAGAGACCAGAGAGAGACCAGAGAGAGAGAGAGAGAGAGAGAGAGAGAGAGAGAGAGAGAGAGAGAGAGAGAGAGAGAGAGAGAGAGAGAGAGAGAGAGAGAGAGAGAGCATCCAATCCCAGCCTAAAGAGAGTGAGTTTAGAGCGTGATAAATTAGTCTGCTGCAGGACGTAAGGAACGAGCGGTTCATCTTCTTCATCTGACCTTGAGCTTATGACTAGTAATAAACCATCTTCCAAGAACTCTTGGACTTGCAACACTTAACAGCCCAGATGCTTCTGGTTCTAATTCCTTCTAATTCCCTCCATTATGATTCTATAGGAAATCAATTAGTGCATCTTTGCTGTAGTTTCTACTAGTTTGCAATTTGTTGTTTGGCGAAAGATGCCCACAAGAGTAAAAACTCTCTGGATTTGCGCTCCATAATTAGCTGCTGTAGAGACCAAAGGTGAACATCATTGAACGCTGTATTGAATTTACTGTGCTTGCTTTAAGTACCAGGCCCTAGTTTGTTCATTATCATCTTCTTCGGGTTGTGGGGAACATAAAATGCAATTTTAATGTATCTGTGAATCTGTTTGCAAGCCCCGAGAAATCGTCAGTCTTTAAGAGTTTCACCGTTGGGAGTATAAGTGCATTTTAACTAAAACTTCACTAAAGTGGAAAAAAACAGATAATGCCAGGATAAGGTTGCATCTATTGATTGTATATTGCAGGTTTTTTAGGTGCAATGTAGTATATTCATATTAAATCCATACAATACATTTTCCTTTGTACAACATGTTAACCATTTTTTATTTCTTTGGTGCATAAGATTAAAAAACCATATTTTAAACAAGTAACCTTCTGTTTGTTATTATTGTAATATATTAATCATACGTCCTCATGATATGGCCTTTGACCTCCTTGGCTTTGTCCATCGACTGCTTCCCAGTTACCCTGAGAGCGTGGGATGGATCTAATCGGCAATCAAAATGGGATGAAATATTGAGATCATAAAACAAAGTACTAAGCGTTTTATAATCCTTACCCTAAGCGAATCATAAATAAAGGGAGTACTCCCTTACACCCATAAATAAAAATTCTGTCATGATTAACTTCTCTTATACACAAAGAAAGATATTTCAGAGAATGTAAGTGATAGTTCTGGAGCACCATGGACTACCATAGTAGAAAAAAATGTTTCACCTAGCTTAGTAAATATCACAAAATAAACACTTTTATTTACTTGACAAAATCTTAATTTTTTTTTAACAAACATTAAAATAATTGAGTAAAATTCGCAAAATATATTTTTAATTATATTTAAAATATTTGGAAATGTATGTTATAAAAAGTATTTATTTAACAGATATTTTTGCAACATACATCAATATTTTGGGTAAATTCTAATAGAAATAATTCATTGTTTTACGTACATATATATATACACAATATTTTAACAGTATATTGACATATTTTTAAAGCTTTTAAAATTCCGCTTTTTTAAATTTCTTTAAAAAATAATCTTTTGTGTTCAACAAAACAAAAAAATATGCAATTTTTTTCTATTTTGGTAGATTATCGTGCCCCAGAATTATCAGTCCACGAAATTCTTCTAAATATCTTTCTTTGTATTCAACAGAACAAAGTTATTTATTAGGTTTGGAACATAATTTTCATTTTCGGGAGGAGTATTTCCTTTTTGTGCCACAAAATTCCAACAGAATATCTTTTTATATCACTATATTCTTGATTTTGTATTTATTTAAATGCTTTATTTATGCAACATTATGCATGCAAATGTTATTGCATTTCCGACACCTCAAAGCAGTCTATGTAAATGTGTAATAGTCTGGTTAAGATGCAGCTTCTGTGCTCCCTTTGCTGTGTAAATCTGGCGTACGACCAGCCAAAACCCATTTTGTAATTTACTGTAAGCCTGTCCGGCAGGGACATTGCCGCAGTACAAAATAGAGATGTCTCTTTATTTAGACTGATTGCTCATCCCTTTCCCTACATCAAAGCGTCAATGCTTTCTCGTGAAGGATATTTATCTGTTTAAGTAACCAGACGACAAAGAGGACATTGTTTGTATTTGTCTGTGTGTGAGCACCTGCTCACAATGACATCGTTTTTGAACATAGCTCGGGCTGAGCATCTCTACGGGGAGCCGTGTTGCAGCCCCGCTCGGCAGCCGGCCTGTCATATCCAGACCTGTAAAAGCACAGATTAACTAGCTCTGCTTTTGTTTTCTCGTCTTTGTAGATTCTGTGAGGTGGAACGCTCCAAAATAAAACCGCCGGTGAGGCATCCTCTGTGCTTTCGGCCTAAACAACAGAGTCGAGACGTCCCTAACATGTGTTTCTCAGATTTCTTGTTATGACGCTCATATCTCTCACATGGCCGTAGGGGTAACTCAGAAATAGATCAAGGTCATGAAAGCAAACACAAAATATTTATGGTAGAAGCATCAGAACTGCCATAGGTATAACAGCGTTGAGTTAATGTGTCACGATTTGGTAATGGTAACGTTTGGGCTTTTTAAAAAACACCAATGTATATATTTTGCTCAAAGGGGTGGTTCACATAAAAATAAAAATTTGTTCATGAATAACTAATTCTTCATTAGCGCAAACCAGTGGAAATGACTTTGTTAGGTTGAGTACTGTGCAAAGTAAGATATTTCGTAGAAAGGTAGCAACTGACAGTTTTTTTTACTATATAGCGCCATTGACTATTAAATATTACAAAATATTTTTTTAAACCTGTAAATGGTTGAGTTATTAATTTTTGGGTGACACTCTCTTTCAGATAATCATACATTGGCTAGTTTACAAATAGTCTAGTATTCACTATGAGTAATTCACTTTGCGGCCTGGGTTTAAAAAAAGCATTGTCAGGATCCCGAAATGCCAGATTCTGGATGAATAGCCAATACGATCAAATATTTTTGCATATATAGCTAAACGTGTGTAAGTCTGGATGGCCTTTACTTGTAAAAACCGGCTTACTTACTTATATACCGTACCTTTAAATATGTGTTTGTTTGTGTGTTTGTGGTCGCACACTGACTGTGTCTGCTTGGAGGACACCTTGGCAGTGCAGAAATCAGACTCTCAAACATCACGCCCTAGACTGCCAAAGCTTTTGCAATAGTGCCGGGCCTAAACACACGCACACACGGGGAGAGGCAAAATGTCAGCAATGCTCTCGGGAGTCTGTGACATGAGACCATGTGTATCTAGAGATGGCATCACACAATGTGACTCTTAATGGATGTGATTTTATGCATCTGTGTGATGGTTCATCTGAATGTGTTGTGTGTTTTGTGTGTGAGCTGGGTTTAGAAGGTTAGCCCAACAGCTTAAGGGATGACACGGGGTCAGTGACTGGAGTCTCGGTGATGTTAGAAGGTCTAGTGTGAGTAAGACTCTGAATATTGATGTGAGGTGAAAGAGAGAACCTGTCGAGCAGAAGATATCAGACAGACTCCTTGAGTGTTTTGTACTTTTATTGTGTTCCTAAATAGTTGGCAGTGAAATGCAGGGTTAAGAAATTCGGGGTTATTTTACTCTGTTTATACTTTACTGTGGGTTTATATTTAGAGGGGTAGTTCACCCAAAGTGAAAACCGTTTTTTCCATCTTCTAAATTCCTAACACAAATTAAGATATTTCAATTATTTGTATTCTTTTGTCAAAGTGAGAGGTCAATTGTGACCCAAAATGATTTTGGAGGATGAGTAAATGTTGACCAAATATTCATTTTTTGGTGAACTTTTCTATACTCCTGGATATTTGGAAGTGTATATTCACATGTTTGCACACGTTTGTGAGATGTCTACAACTGGTTGTAAAGCGCTTGTCTTTGTTGGTTGTTTTGCAAAATAAGGTAACATGGATTTACCACTGTACAAAATCAAAATGGATTTGAAGTCTTTTTTAAAACATTCCTTTTATTGTTGCGTACCTGTTAAAAGGGCTATGACAAAATACCCATCTTCTCCGGCGGCCTTGCCGATACCTCTTATTTTTTTCTTCACTCACCTGCTGCTTTCTGGTATGTTCCGCCTACTTTTTAAGATCCAATGAATTCCTGATAGATCAAATCAAATTCTCAATTTGTTTTTCTCGGATGAATATCCAGTTTCACCATTTAAAATGTCAAATTACAGACATAGAATGAGTTCTAAATGCCGTTTCACGTTGCCTTTAACAGGGTTAAAAAATATGTTAACCCAGGGTTAAGCGCAATTTGAAAAGCCATAATGTATAGCCTACTTCTGAGCCGAGGGGTCGATCAAAACCAGGCATCCGTCTCTCTGTGCCTTTGAGATATCATTACAGAACAATACTGATACAGACGCTGCCCTGATCCACTTCATCGTGGTGCACTTTTCCTCTGAGCAAAAGCACTTCGTCTTACTCGTGCACCGAGTTAGCCTAATGTATTCAAGCCGTAGAGTGGCTTTAATTTAATTCACTCTGAGTGGGCCCTGCAGATGAGGTTTAGCTGCTGTTTTACAGTGAAGGAGAGCAAGAGCGGTGGAAGTTTTGAAGATGCCAAAGATTTTGGCAGAGGATGCACAAAAATGTGGAAAAGTGAGAAAATCGAAAGTGTTTGTGATTCTTTAACCCGGCCCCCCGTGAAACATTTCCCGTTCCAGTTCTGTCTCCATCTTTCTCACTCTTTGGCTACGAGAGGGCTTTTAAAATATTCATCTTATAAATATTTCACTCATATCTAATAAAAGCTTCTCTCTTCATTAGCGAGGTGACTTGGGGAGTCATTGATCAAGCTTTCTGTTTCATGCCATGAATATTCCCTCTCAGACCTGCTCTATCTTTCTTAACACATTGCGTTTAATGCCCCACATCTAAATCAACTTCTGCCCAATTACAGGATGTGTGATTTCTTAAAAGTGTTCTGGTATTATTCTCCTAAAAGCTTAAAAATGTGCTCCAGTCTAGCTCAAAAGAAAATGCATAAAATAATGCAAACATTGAAAGTTAAATGACGTGACGTGACATACAATCAAGTATGGTGACTCAGAATTCGTGCTCTGCATTTAACCCATCCAGTGTGTACACAGACAGCAGTGAACACACACCGCCCCTGAGAACACACACAAACCATGAACACAAACCCACACTGAATACAAACCCACTGTGAACACACCCGCAGCAGTGGTCAACCATTTATGCCGTGGCACCCGGGAGGAGCAGTCGTGGGTACGGTGCCTTGCTCAAGGGCACCTAAGTCCTGATCATGCATGAGACTTGAACCCACAACCATAGTGTTAAGAGTCAAACTCTCTAACCACTAGGCCATGACTTACCCAATAATTCTCACTGTTAAACATAAATTGAATCTCTTGCACAGTTTGTTGGGCTAAATTTAAATACAGAATTATTTTATTACTGAAATGATACATTTTCGAACAAGTGTGAAATATTGTATCTTTGTGTAAATGATAATAAGATTGCAAACACTCTTCAGCTGGGTGTGCGAAGGTTTATATTATAAAATTAGGACAGTCTTCATTAAATTATATGTCAAAAACAGCATGATCTTAAGTTTGTAACCACTATACAAAACAGATAATGTGTGTGACTTCGCATTAGACTGCAAAACATGTTAAATATATAATATTGCACACATTTATAAAAAAACTGAAAAAGTTAGCAAATTTAGAGTTTTATTTAAGTTACCTTTTAATACACGCATATCATGCCTCAATAGTTCTATGTTTAACTGTTATGCTCGACTGTGATTCGTAGTGGAAGAATTTTTTTCCCTAGTTCCTATAAAAAACGAGACTATAAAGACGCTCAGATGTTGCTTCTTATTTATCTTTTCATTTATCCCATTCATTCCCATAAAATGTATGTATTTTAGCTTGTTAAGGGAAAAAATACATTTGTATTTATTTCTATGAATTATTGACGAATTAATTATCTGCCTAAAGCTGTTTTTTGTGGCTTGGGCATGGTTTACTATCAATGTTGAAGCTACCGAATCTAGTGTTATGCCAAAGCCAACATTCTGTTATAAATCAAACCCCTGACAACCCATGAAGCTTTATGTTCTAGGTGGCACAGGATGTTCCACAAATATCTATTAAATAAATAATTTGTGTCTTTTTGCCTGTTTTGCAGTACTCAAGTCTGTCTTGTGTGCTGTTACAAGACTAGGCCTATTTAGCCCCATCCAATCAAAGCCGGAGACAAACTGTTCCCAGACGCTGATGCTCTCATCCCCACATCTACTGTGTGTTCTCTCTCAGAGATGAAGGTTTGAATAAAGACACCAATGAGGGGAGGGTCATGGTGCACCTCTGATGTATAATCCTGGTGTTCCTACATCGAGCTCTTATTGAATCTGACATTGTTAGATCAATACCTCTCCCCACATGACCAACAAACACACACACACACACGCACACACACACACACACACACACACACACACACATGCACGTACGCCGACTGTTTGTTCCATTTCACGTCCTGGAAGGACTCATAAAGTGCCTGGATAGGCAGTTTTATTATAACGTTAATTACCCTACTCTCCGGCGAGTCCTCTGATGGAGAGACTTACTACGTCAGCACTTCAGGCAAGCGAGTGACGGTATGCAAGGTGGTTTCTCTCAGGTCCTGTAGGTCAGGGCAAATTGAGGGATCGGTTTAATCCAGCGCCTAGGTTTTAATTGCTGCAGATTGGATTAGCTGCTCGCGGAGACAAGCTATGATCCATGTTAATAAGGTGGTGAAGATCAAATCGAGCAAGTCCACAGAACTGGATTTTATGACGTGGCTTTTTCTGTCAGTGTGTGTGCATGAGCTCATAAATAAGCCATTATGCACTTTCTTTGAAAGTTGAAGAAAGAAAAGATTTGGTCCAGGATAGATATATGACACAAAGATTTGAGCCTAATGGATGCGACAAAACACGCAGAATAGGTATTGTTCTCAAAAATGTCAAATGTCTGTGGATATTTTACTTAACCCCTGAGGCAATGCAATGGTTTTATATTTATAAAAAAAGAAATAAACATTCAATTGTACATTGTTTTGGGGAGATACCAAACTTTGAATTTCTGTGAATTTAAATGCACTAACGAGAAGTAATAATACCCAAGAAAAAAGGCAAGAAACAGCTCTTTGTAGAACGTAAATATATAAATTATTACATGATCTATTTGTGAAGAATATGTAGCGTAATGCATATAACAATCCTTAAAAAAACCTTTCCCTGACTTTGATGGATCATAAACAAAAAATAAAATGCTTGAAAACCTCACATGGGTATTTGAACCACCAAATGTTGATATCTGTCTCACTAGTAAAGTAATACCTGAATATTTTTCATTGTAAGGTTGTCAGCTGCCCATTTATTGTCCATAAATGATTTACATTTAGTAATTTACTGCTGCAGACACTTTTTTCAAAAGCACATTTCAAATGAGGTACACAATAGAAGCAATCAGTGCAACGAATGGCCAACAATCCTTACATGCTATATATAGCCTAACACAGTACACGGAGCTATGCAAATACATACATTCAATTCTTTAAGCATATTAAGGAAGAAGATAAGAAAATGAAAAAGGAGTCTTTATTATTGGTTCAAAGGTGATTCAAAGATTCCACCAAACCTGAATGGGGAGATCGAACCGTTAACATTATTCTTGTTTGTTTATGACGTTTTTACATAAGAAATCTTACTGATTCTTGAATCTATTAAACATGAGCATTTTAAAGATATTTCCATGTTGTAGTCGTGTGATGGTGCTCTATAACTAACAAAACCAAACACAATACAAAACACAATTATAATGTATGGAAACCAAAACCATGTGTACACAACAGATGCCATGTGTCTTTAAGCTTCTATACTAGCTCGGGATTTGTTTGTGGGTTCCCTTGGTCTTCATGTTTCTTTATCCTAGTCATTTACTATCATTTAACGAGCCACACCACGACCATCTACATTTGTGACCCTGCCTGTAAAAAATCTAAAGTTGGAAAATTTACTTCGGAGATGAGCGTCAAAGTTCGATTTCAGCAATTAATTTTGCTATAATTTCAATCTTTGAGATGGCCTGACTCATTCAATATTAAAATTATAAAGATTTTATGTTCACATCATGTAGAATATTTTTGTGGAATACTGGAGTTTAGAATTTTTGCGTGAATTTTAATGTGAATCAATTCGCACTAGAAAAAAAGGAGAACATTTAAAAGCTATAAAATAAAGAAAATATGCTGTTTATCGTGCCGTATACGTAAGTAACAAATTTAGCAAACGCCTTAAATCAAATATTTCTAGTAGAATTCCCCAAAATGATTGATTTATATTACAATTGATTGTTAAGTAATACTTACTTTGATATCACACAAGCTTATGAAGATCTTGTATTTTGTAAAATATGTGTGTTGGACTTTTAATCAATTATTTTAATATTTTCCTCTAAAATATTTTTTTAATTTAATATAAGTGTTTATTTTTGTAAGCAAACCACATTAAATATTTTTAACAATGTGGGCAGGTTCATATTGTTATCATCTAGCTCTTGTCTCTCTTCGCCTTTATTATCTGACCTTTTAATAAATTATTTTAATATTTTCCACCTAAAAAAATCTGTTAACTATGTGTAAAATATTTTTTTAAGTTTATATAAGTGTCTATTTTTGTTGGCAAACCACATGAAATATTGTTAACAGTGTGGGCAGGTTCATATTGTTATATCACCTGGCTCTAGTCTCTCTTTGCCTTTATTATCTGACCGTCTGTATGTTGGTGAATGTAAAGCTCTAAAGATATAAAAATCAAGTCTTTAAAGTCTCTAAATGTTCGCGTCTTAGTCTTCTGCTCCATTAGTAAGTCAATACAGAGCATTTTAGCTAAAACAAGCGCATCATTTCCTCCTGACCTCTCTCTCCATCAGCGTCTGCCAACCCCTCCTACCAGCCACTTGTCAATCATCGTCTCTTCGTCTCGTTGGTACGCGCCTCTGCCCCTCTTCAGTCAGTAAGAGTAAATTGTTTTTGCGTGTGCGAGTGTCGGTGGGGTTGGGGGGCAGACAGCTGAAGAAAAACATTCAGTTTTGCCAAAGCTAAATTAGCATATTAGTATTCTGCATGGAGAGGCACTTTCCATTCCGCTGTTAATGGCTCTTACACATGCGCCTCCACCAAAGCAGAAAGTCTGTGACATGGCGGCCGCATAATTACAGGTTGGTGTTGGGTACATGGCAGTGCACTCTAAGGGTGTGTGTTTCGGGGTTCGTACTGTGTGTCCTTTCTGGATCTACCTAGGATGAGTATTTTTAGAGTCTGAACTCCATTACATCATTTATATAAAATTAGAGGAAATATCACGACATGGAAAACAAAAGTGTCCTTTGAATTTGGAAAAGTAAATATTCCATGTAGGTAGGGATAACATGACACCCCTTATGGAAAGGAGAATAAGTGGGTCAGTTGCGGATGTGATTTTAGGTTTGCCAGTTATAAAAGCAGTCCCCTACGTGGAAGTTAAGGTCAAGTTTTACTGTATTGTATTGCTTTGGAGGATTTGAGTTCTCAGGTACAGTATGTTTCATAAGTTTTAACTTTTCTTTTAGTGTTTTTTTTAGAGAGAGAATCTCTGACTTACAGTAAGAATAGAAAGCTGTAAGATTCATGCAAGTGATCCCTTTCGGACCTTGAAAGATGTGACATTATCGCTGCCTGTTTCTTAAGAGTAAAGTATGAGAAGCAGGAGACAAGTGTCTTTATTTGCTCTTCATTTCATCTTATTGCTAACTTTGACAGTTAGTAGTAAAAATGAAGCCGTTTTGTTTCGAGATGCTTGTGTGCCTTTGTTTGTGAAGTTTAAAGTACGTTTCTTAGATGTTGTTTTCTTAAAGTGAGATTTCACTCCAAAGTTTCATTTATCAATCCTCATTTGTTTTACAACTGTAAACATGTTGGACTAAACCAAGATGAGGGCCAATATTGATTAGTTATCAACATTCATCAGAATATCTTCTTTTGTGTTCTGCGGGAGAAATAAAGTCACACATGTTTGTAGGGTTTCACAATAATTTTATAAAACTATTCGGGATCACAATTGAAACAATTACATAATCGCCCAAATCCTCATCTACACCAGTCCATTTGTGCTCATGATTCTGCATTTCTCCTTCATATTTATGCACTAAATACATTGGTAAATCAGAGATTGTAAAATTGAGAGGTTGACATTAAATTTACTGATTCCCATAATTGTTTTTATTACATTATATTATTATAATGTATTAGATTTAATAATAAAACTCGATAAATAAATATAAAAAAATTATTTTGTCATAATCGTGACCACTAAAGTAATGACATTGACATTAGGATGAGAATATTACAAATGATTTCAACTTTAAGAACTAAACTATTGATATATATATATACAACATTAAAGTATGCTGTGAGATAATGAAAAGCATTAAGGCATAGTAGTAGCGAATGTGATATTGATGAGATGAATGTGGGACCTGAATAAGTCACAAGCTTGACTGGCTACTGTATCTAATTTCACATTCAAATGCAGGAGCTCAAGCACAACTAACTTTACCATTCTCTCACTCCTCTCTTTTTCTCATCCAGCTCAATTCACGTTTTCAATTTTGAAGTGCTTTGAAGGTTGGCCAGCAGAGTCATCTCCTGAGATTGGACCGTAACGCTTACCTTTCTCTTTTGCTCTGTTTTTCACTTCACCACCGTCACACCTCCCACACTCTCTCTCTCTCGCTTTCCCTCGCTTACTCTTTCATTCCCTCTCTTCACCCCATTGTCACCTCTTGAAAGACCTGTTTTTTTGGACATTTGATATAAATCCTGTGTGACCCTCATAATCCCGTGTCTACAACGGCTACTTACCCGCAGCTGTTCTGTTTCCCTTTCTGTCTCTCTTTTTCAGAACAACAGCAAAACACGGATATGGCCGGATACAAACAAATCCTCATTTCTTTTATTTTAAATAACATATTTTTTTCTTTTATTCGATTCGATCTCTCTCAGCTCACGAAATTGGGTTTTAGCTCACCGTCACCAGGGACTGTAGAGGGAATGAGATGTTATACTTATAACACTTGCCAGCACAGTGCAGAACATTCACAAAAGCCAAGTGCATTATAACCAGAGCTGACCTTAGGAAAATTGGATCATTTGGGTTTTAAGATGCACTGAGCTTACGGAAGTTAACATGTTTAGGTTTTGAGAGAGTAGTCGTACTCCAGGGTTTCGGAGGTTCTATTGGGTGGTTTGTGGCCTCATGGGCTAATCGACCTGATGGAGCCTTTGGAAGGAAAATATAAGTCAGTGATCTGATGGACAGGATAATAACAAGAAATAATCTTGACAATGTGATAAACACCCAAATATGAAAATTCTGTCATCACATACCATTCTCTCATGTTTTCCAATCTAATACAACTTTCTTTCTTCAACAGAACAAAAAATAAGCTATTTAAAATAATGTTGACAACTGGCACCCATTCACTTGTATTGTTTTTTTTAATACAACAGATGTGAATAGGTGCCACTGCTGTTCCGTTATCAACATTCTTCAGAATATCTTCTTTTGTTTTCTGCATAAAAAAGTAAAGTCTTACAGGTTTCATCAAGTGAAGGGAAATCCTCTCTCAACAGTAATTTATTTCAGTTAATTGTAATTGGGTTCATATGTTCATCCGTCTATAGTGTACATGCACTTTTACATTACCCATCTGTATAGGTTGTTCATAGTACACCTGTCTGTATATCTGCTGAGTATTTTAAATCTCTAAATGATATCAATACTTATCTATTCTATATAATTATTGAGCATATTACATATATATTCTGTACTTACTGCTTATTGCACTATTGGTTAGATGTATTTCTTTGCGTTGTACCGTGCAGTGACAAATTAACTCTAATCTTATTTCCTGCAGATAATATATATAGGTATACTTACCCAAAAGTGGATATTCTTTCATCTCTTTCTCATGTATTTTGAACGTGATTTACCTTTTTCTTTCACAGAACAGAATAAAAAAGATAAAAAGAAGATAGTTTAGAATGTTGGGTACCGTCATCCATTCACTTGAATCGGTTTTGTTTTTATACAAATGAAGTGAATGGGTGCCACCGCTGTTTGGTTACCAACATTCTTCAAAATATCTTTTTTTGTGTTCCACGGCAGAATGAAAGTCTAACAGATTTTATATGACAAGAGGTTGAGTAAATGATGTCATCATTTTTGAGGGTAGAGAGGTCCACTCTTAACAGTAAAAGTGCTTCACAATGCCAAAAAGTAAAAAAGTTTGTCTTAATGATGCTACAAAGAATCTTTGCATCCCTTTCTGTTCTCAAATTATATAAAGGTAAGAAGGGGATGGTTTAGATTGAATGGTTATTTGTGGAACCAAAAATGGTTCTTCTATGAGATCATTTTTAAGAACGTAAGAATGTAGGACAGTTACACAAACAAACAATAGAAATAGATGCAGCACAAGCTGTATTTGTAAAACCAAGGAGCAAAATCTTACAAAGCCATAGAAGAACTTTCCTCTCAGTTAACAGATGGCATTTCGAACTCATGTGGTGATCTGAAAAACCCATGATGTGATGTTAAATTGTCTTTATCTCCGAAGAGTCACAGCTGAAGAAATCTAGAAAATGATGAATGGATGTTAAATGTAAGTTGCAGAGAAGAACCACAAAGATGTTTTACTTATAATCATGTGTTTCTTCCAACAACTCTACCTTTCTGTCTCTTTAATTCGTATCATTTTCTTTTCCATCTCCTTTCTTTCATTGTTACTCATCCACTTTCCCCTCTTATTTACCCCATTTGTCAGACACTCCTTCTCTTTTAATCTCTCCTCACATCCCCCACAGTTCTCATTTGGCTTGTAACTAAATCTCGTAACTTTTCTTTTTTCCAGTACTCCAGAGATCCTCCCTTCCCACATCTCATTGCTCCAGTATCAGTGTGTGTGTGTGTGTGTGTGTGTGTGTGTGTGTGTGTGTGTGTGTGTGTGTGTGTGTGTGTGTGTGTATCAGCAGGTGCTCACAAACCTCTGACTTGCACGGTGTTGAAGGCTGTTGAAAAGCTCAGACTGAAGGCATTAGGGATAATGATGTGATGCAGAATGAGATAATCGAGTGTATGTGTGTGAGAGAGAAGGGCTTGTGCCCCCAAGAGTTTACTCTTCACAATAGCCGTAGTGTAAGCTTGGCAGAAAGAGCAGTGACTCAGATCCTTTGAACCAGGATATTGTGTATGTGCGTGCAAATGCGAGGTCTGTCCGGAGGAAGCCAGCCCTTGTTTTAGCTCAGGCCTTAGAGTACAGCCTAAGAATAACGTGAATGGAAATTTTGGTTCCTTTCAAAACTCCCCTCTGTGGTACATTACTGTATTGCTCTTTCAATAAGTATGAATATTAAACACAGCATACGCTAAGCCGATTTGAAAGGAAGGGGTTGTGCCACCCGTGAATAAGTTTTATTGTATAACTTTGAGCACTTTTTTCTACTTTTTAGCTCAGATGAAAGCCTTGGAGTCAAACGCAATAAGATGATTTGAACCTGCACCGGCAATTTTGGATGGTACTCAAAATTATACTTCACCGAAATTGAAAATTATCTTTGTTTACTCATTCTCATTTCAAACCTTTATGACTTTGTTTCTTCTGCAGAACTCTAAAGAAGATATTTTGAAGAATGTTCGTAACTGGGCACCATTGGCTTGATTTTGTCCATACAATAGAAGTGAATGTGTATTGCCACTTCTGCAACATATCTTTTTTTGCGTTCTGCAAAAGTAAGAACGTCATACAGGAAATCTTTGAAATGACCGGAGGGTGGAAATAATGACAGGTTTTTCATTTGTGCATGAGCTATCACTTTCAGGCCCGACTCTCTGAAAATCTGGGTTATTTTCGTTTTGCTGTTGAGTCAACATTTTTTTTTAAAGATCTAAAAATATCAAGGGACATCAGTGCAGAATGATGAAAAGACCACATTGGAATCTTATGTTAGCAAAGTGATGTGAGACTGGTCTGCTTACATCCTGCAATGGCGAGAACTTCCCTTGACTTTGTTGAACGTTTGGATTTCTGTTTATGGCTGTTTGCTTTAAGAAATATGCCGGTGTTTGTTTGTGGCAGCATTGGGTTCTGATATCTTGTCTGCTGTGAAGAATTACCTCTGGCTGTTTTCCTCTCTCCATTTCTCTCCTGAGGCTCCTTTAAAGCATATGCCATACAGAATAGTTCATTATAAAGCACTTCAGAAGCCCTGCATCCCGTCCTGAGAGAGAAGAGCGGTCACATGACTGCCAGTGAAGCGCATCATTTGAAGCTTATATCAAGTACTTTTCTGCAGTTTGATAAATAAATAAAAAACGAAAAGAAAATTGAAAGAAAAATAACCGAAGTAATTTTTTCATTTAGTTAAGGCTTAAGCACAATCATGTACCAAATGTGGCGTTGAGAATTTTTGAGAGTTATGTACTCTTTATTCATCGGCGTGGGAGGAGTCAGTATGTCACATACATATGATTGGCAGTCGGTTTTGTTCCTGCGCATATGCTTCATATTTTCCCTGGTGAAAACCTTTAACAAACGTTCCTGTCATTTCACATCAAGAAAAACTGGAGAAAACGTTATATTTTAAGGATCTACACAAATAGACCAGTATAGGCTTTGTCGCAATGTCTTAGCGCAATTTATTTGAGTGTGTGTAAAGGCATTAAAAACTTAAATCAAATATTCGTAAACCATATATGACTAACTGAATATATGTTTTTGCTGAATTTACCGTTCAGTAGAGTTGATTAAAATGAAGCTTGTTAAAACTTTTAAAGTCTAGGTCCAACAAGAGAAGGTTTAAAAACCTCTGATTTAAACAACCAAAAATTCGGCACAATTCACAAAATCAAATAATGATGGATTTGTTTTTTGTGTGTTTACCAAAAAAATGCCTGCTTGGAAATTATGCTCTTTGACAGTAAGAAAACATGTCTTAGAACCCTAAAGCAGTAATTTAGCAATCATTTTCAGTATATTTTGTCTGAAAACTCACTTAAATGCATGAAATTAACGATAAAAACAAACCTCTCAAATGCGTGCTCGAATCTCAAACTTGTAGTTTTTGATTTTTTAATGTGCAGAGAGAAAAGGAAGCATTACTGGCTGATTTTCTAAAAAAAATATTACCACTTTGACACCACCAAAGCATTGCTTAACCAGTTGATTCAAGCAGTGGTGTTAATACAAGGACTTGACCCTTTGTTTTCCTACCAATGGACAGCTAAATGATTATTAAAATCTGTTTGTATTACTTTTTTAGATTGCAGTGACACCATTCAGGGTTTAGTTAGATTAGAGATAGAGAGAGAGAGAGAGAGAGAGCAGATACTCCTTAAATTTGTTTGTTGCAGTAATGATCTCTTTCCTCATTCAGTGGGCGTTTAATGATGTTGAAGTTTCAACCCTTCCGGATATCTCTGTGTTATCCACACCGTGATGGTTTGGGCTTCAATAAACACACAAACACAGGTTTGTTTAACTATATGAATGAGGACATGTCGTGGACTTTCATTATTTTCCTACTGGATCAGTAATGATATGTATCATGTCCTACGCCAAGCTCATACACGATACTGTGGAACATTTTATCTTTAGTTAATATGATTTATTTACAGGGTCATTTTCAATTGTGACTAAAAGGTATAGTTCCTCCAAAAAGGATTAGTTCTATCATTTACTCACACTCGTATTATTCCAATCCTGTATGCTTTTCATCCGCTTCAGAACACAAAAAAGATATTTGGCAGAATGCCATAAACCGAACGGCATCCTCTTGCATTGGTTTTTATTCCATGTAATGTGACTTTGGCTTCTTTTTTATTTGATTTATTTGTCTCTTTAGTGACTTTTCTCAAAATATCTTCTTTAAAAAAATCCTCACATGCGACAAATCATACTGACCTTTCTGTCTCTAAATAAAACACTTTATTCTTTGGACTACACTGTGATCCAGCCAAACAACATCTTTATTTTATCTTTATTTATTTATTTTATTCACTGAAACAAAAGTCTTATTCATTTCACTACTACTTGTATGGATCAGTGTTGATTTTCATATTTTGTTATTTTTTGTCCTTTCTCTGGCTTTGAAAACTGCAAACAAGTCCGGTTTGAACTACAAAACGAATTTTCCTCAAAATAACGGAAAACGGCACCCAGGTTTGGAACAACATGATGGCATAGCTGAGAACTCTGTTACATCTCACGAGCTATAAAAGTGCAATAAAATATTCCTCCAGGAAAGCAAAGGGAGCTTCTTCCACTTTATCTTTAGACTCTCTTTAATTTACAGTCTTACTCTCATTTTTGGACTGTCTGTGTCTGTGATTCCTGCACTCCTTCATGGCATTATCAGCCCGTCACTTTAACTCAGGCCGTCATCTGCAGTGCGGCTTCGGTTAGATCCCAGATTGCTTTAACTTACAGGACCAGTCACATCGCATGAGCTGTTAGGGCTCCTTTTATCCCTCTAATTTTCTCCCTCCATCACAAAACGAGTGGCGTGTCAAATTCACGACTCAAAGTCAATTTAATAATGTGATTAGCGGCTCACAATCCCCCATAACTCTCTCTCTCTCTCTTTCTCTCCCATCTTTCTTTTCTCTCTTATCTCTCCGGAAGGCAGAGAAGTTCCTCATTTGTCGCTAATAAAGAAGATTTTTTAATGAGCTTAGACGCTCTTGTTTGCCCTTTTCTTCTCCGCTTTGATCTTCTGCACCAAGCGTCAGCTAATTTGCTGTTTAACGCCATTATGCATGTGTCAGCACCCTTACCTCGGTTTTATGAGTGTTTGTATCTATTAATTGGTGGTTTTTAGGCCTAGCCAGTGGCCTGAGTTTCAGTTGAACTGCACAGAAAGTTCTGGATTTTCTCTCGTGTCTTTGACGGAGCTGTTGGTACAGTACCCGTGCACCGGTAGGGCTGGTAATAGGAAAGCAAAACACACGCAGTCGGAGTTTTACCTCGGGCGACGGGCTGCTTTTTCCACCGTGCAAAATCTGTCCATCCATCATTAAATCCAGCAACCTCCACCCTTCTGCCCTAGTGTGGTCCTTCACACTTCTCTTTACGCACATTCGAGTGCGTTTATGATGGAGGGGATGTTGACAAAGTGGACAGCTGGCACCATTTCCTCTCCTCAACCCCGATGAGAACTTAAAATAAGACTACGCAGGAAACAATCCATCCTACAGATGGAGAGCGAGAAGCTTCCAGACTGTTTTCTATCATTTATTCCACTCACACGTTCCGACTCTGACTAAACGTAGTATTTGAAGAAGAAAGAGATGAGATGTGTGTTTCAGCGCACATTTGGCAGGGCTATGAAGGATGAAAGTGCCTTTATTCTGGGGCAAGGGCAATTGATTCAGATGTAGATTAGATGAATATATTTTCAAGGTTTATTGGGTATACCTGCCCCTCTCCCTTTCCTCTGAATGTTTGTCTGCTTTTCTCTCTCTTTCTCATGGATGTAGATTTGGAAATGCACAGTAATGATGTCTCCAGCGATGTTAAGAGGCTGCTGAATAATCCAAAGATGGCTAAAGCTTCATTCAAGGAGTCTGCAAAAATCTATTTTTGAAGAATTTTAATGGAGTCTGAACAGCAAACATACAACACAGTGTGGACCTGCATCCACATGTGGTCTATTTTTGAACTGTGATGTACTTACAGTACAAAATTAAGTTTAATGTAAAACAAGTGATTCTGTTTCCCATACTTTTTCATTAGAACAGAAGCCAAGCACAAAATCTAATTTGAAATTAAAAATCTAAGCTTTAAAACTATTGCATTATTTCTGATATCATTTTTTAAAGCATAACATTTTTAAATTATATCCACAATATATATAAATCATATTAAATATATTATACTTTTTATATTTTTTACATTTTACTTAAAAAATCAGCGTTTTTAATTTTGTATATCTCAGATAGTATCTATCTCTTATTTCATAGTACAGTAAATTAAATGTGAAACTACTTGCATGTAGCCGGACTCTCACGCTTAAGTAAGGGAACTTTGGTGGCTTTCATTGGGCAAGCTCCATCCAATGAATCAGGTAAAGCAACCGGTTACGTTTTGTGCCGAGATATGTTTAGAGGCTATAAAAATATACCCCTTACAAACCAGTATAGATTCACGAGCGTCTTAAAAGTTTACAACTAAAACTTTTACAAGTTTATGCCATGAAATGAAGTCGATTGCGATGAATTCTTATCGGAACATATGTAAACTTAATGGCTTGCTACTTCGATTGTTTCAGGCGACCGGTTAAGAATGTGACGAACATGATTCTTGGAAATATTTTGAAATTAAACAAATGAATCACGTGCAAACATTTACGCAACTGCCCATCATAAGTAATAATATCATCTATCCAATCACCTGCCCTGTTACATTCATTCTCCCGAACCATTTTTAGCATCCCTCCTCCATCCCCAACTCCACCCTGTCAAACATTTCCTACCTGAGCCTAAAATGCCTCTGAAATGCCTCTGGTCCTCTCCCTGAATAGTACGCCAAATAAACATACCTTTTTTGCCGAAGGTACACATTTTTAAAGTTTATCATCCTAAATTGTAATAGAGTAATGCGTCTTCAATGTTTATAACCACTGAACAAAACACATTTATACTTCTCTATCAATGTAGACGTTTTTGATGTGTATGGGAAGCATTTTGCGTTTACCAAGTGGAAAACCAAGCCTTCAGGATGTCTTTACTGTCTGTTTCTGGATAGATGTACTGATCTCCATCAGTACCCGCTGAGCTGATGTGATGTCCGCTCATAGTCACGGTTAGTGAAGACACGGATGTCGGGCACAGCAGTTTCAAAATTGTAGCTCTAAACAAGTGTACCATAACCCGATCTCACACAGCTGTGAGATCTCTCTCTCTCTCTCTCTCTCTCTCTCTCTCTCTCTCTCTCTCTCTCTCTCATTCTCTTTCTTTAACACTCGCTCTCTCACTTTCCGTCTAAACATGCTCTCACAGCACAGAAACGCACACACTCTCAATCACAACGCTCCTTTCCTGTACTCTGTCTCGATCCAAGCCGATACGCGCTGATGTATGCTAGTGTAACCATGTGGGACGCTTCGATAAGCTCTGAGATGTATGTCACTGATCTAATTCCATCCTCTGTGATGATAAAACATCCCCCGTGTCTTGTCTTGCTGTTCGGACGTTAAGAAACCGCACAAGTGACGTCAATCTTGACAATTCTCATGCTTTTTTTGGTCTACAAACAAGTGCCTCATTCATGTACTGTAGCTTCCTGTCTGTTCTTCCCATAGTGTAAAACGGGACTTTCCGGCCTGCTTTAGCTGTTCTGTTCATTCCTAATGCGTAACTGATGTGTCTTATTGATCTGCTATCAATATTTCATGACACTGCAAGGATTTTTGGTCTGCAGAGCGCAAAGTGGTTCAACACTGAGCTGAACAAATTGGGCCAGTCTTGTAATAGATGGGAAGCCATGTGTGTTTGCTTATCACAAGAAACAACGTTTGTTCATTCCATACCTGTATGTCTTTTTGTATGTATTTTGTAAACTTTTCAGTGGATTTATGAATAAAGTTGAAGTCAATAAGTTCCAAAGTAAGTCAGACAGGTTTGTAATGATATAGGAGTGAGAGAATGATAATAATTCTCATTGTTAGTTCAACTATTCCGTAAAGGACTGTAATGTAGCGGTATAGTGACACAATTATTCTATTGGGTACTATATTAGTAGATGTTATATTTGCACACCACGTTATGAGTAATCTATATTTTCCTATAATAACCCTTAGGTTATATATATATAGCAGTTTGTTTGTTTGAAGAAACTCACAGAAATGTTTCATTCAGTTTATATGGAGTCCCAGGTGTGCAAAGGAGTGGAGAACAGGCTGGGTCAATAGGCCTTTTTGCCCCGGGTCCAAAACTGTCTGGCATCTCCAACTGTGAAACCAAACAGCAGAAAACACACTGGTGTTCATAGATGAATTTAACTGTTAGCTTTTTTTATTTTTTTCTAATATATTCTAAGAGGTTTTTTTTAAAGGACACAACGGGGGAGTGGACCATTAAGGCAGAACCCAAACTCTTTTAGTTTCGTTAAGGTTGTTGGTTCATCTTCCAGAAAACACACTTACTGTTAAAAATGATAATCCTGAATGCAATGTATGTTGATTCAGATGTGCTTAATACTAGTGATGACTGATATCATATAGTTTGTGATATACTGGTAAAAATCTTCTGACGATAGGAATTTGGCCTTCCAAGATATTAACGAAGACACATTTCTATTTGAGACATTCGTAACTTGTGTAAGTATGTGAAGCTGAGGACAAGTTTATTACTTATTTATTTCACTTATAGGAATTCGTAGTGAACGATGGCGCTGTACATGCGCCACAGTTAATGTTTAGTTCCCCCTTAATTTATGTAGATTGGGTAAGGTTTCATTGAAGGGTTTGTTGATGGCACGCAGGCTATAAAATATTTTTTATAAATTGACATCTTGCCAGCTTGATTGATGACATCCAGTACAACACTGCGAGTTTGTATTGAGCTATTTTCAATACATTTACTGCCATATGGTAATATGGATTATACAATTCAATTTCTTAGAACTTTAATTTTAATCACTGTTTGTTTGGCTCTAAAGAATACATGTAACTTTCATTTGTAGCTAGAAAACAGTAGTTGTCGTAATCCACAAATATCAGAACATATCGTGTTATAGTTTTAAGACCGTTGCTTCCGTTCCTACTAAGTACATTACTAACTGCTGTTTTATACATTATAGATGCTTTAGACTTTTAAAGTTATGTTCTTATGTTCAACGTGATCCAATTGTTAAAGTAGCGAGTTAGACACATGACATAGTATTTCAGTGCTTCATACCTTGTAACTATTGACTGTCGCAGTTACTTTGCGGTAACTTATTGGCCATTCTCCCAGGCACCAATCAAAGAACGCAGTTGAGCACGAACATCAGTGTACATTCAAGGACTTTCTTTGTTAACATGATGTAGCAAAAGCAAGCCTTTCTGGGTGTGTGAACGAGTGTATGTGCGTACAAGCTGAAATGTTGAGGTGAACAGGTTCTCCATCGAGGGCTGTTCAAAAACTAAAAACATAAGCAAAAGAAAAAGAAAAAAGGAACACGGGCAGGACAAGAGCTGGTGTGTGCTTGTGTGTGTTCAGGCCAGTTGAACAGAGAGCTCCATCTCCATGACTTTCAATGACCTGCTCCACACAACCAATGGCTGCTGAGATGACCTCCCCTCCTTCACCTCCTCTCGCTCTTCGTCACATTCTTTCTTCCGGGCTTTGTGTAAGTTTCTTGCTCTCTTCCAGGAATTCTCTCGGAGGAAGTGTGGTCTTCCTGATCCGATAACACCTAAGTTGCCCTCTGAGTTTGTGTCGGTCCAAGGGAAAAGTCTTTTTCTGTATATTTAACCGAACACACACACAAACAAATGATACACAAGTGTATCGCTATTTAATGGTTCAGCATCCTGATGGATCCATCAAGTCACGTGTCTGGATGTTCTGTTCCAGGAGTCATCGTGCAGTGTTATTATTAGTCCCAACCTTTGTAATCTGCAAACCAAAATATCAGATCAGTTATAAATACAACCTGATCATAACCTAAGGGAAGGGCTTGAGGAACTGAGCTATCATCTGATAACATCAGAATATCGCTCGTCTGAATTATGTTCAAGCCTGTAAGATCTCATTTCCTGGGGTTTTTATTCTTGTTGCATTTAATTAAAAGTGGAGTGAGAATGAGATAGGACATAAGCCTTAAACCCGTATCACGACAGGCACTACGGTAATGATGCAGTGTGCCTGAATTAATTTAGGCCGTTTATATATCACGAATTAAATATATTTTTCTAACATATTTAGTGTCAAAAATCTGGTTATTGAACAATTGGAATTCTAAAATTGTATTATTCTGGGATTTTCATTTGTTTGAATTTATTTTTTCAAAGTTTACTCAAATGAAAAGGTACATCATTTAATTTTAGACATTTATTTACCCACTCGAGCCATTTAACTACCGGTCAGACATAACTACCTGTAGACCGCTAACAAAATGAATGACCTTTTTATTTTAATTTAATACAATTTATATACAATGCAATGCAAAACAATTAAAATATTATAAATAAATAATAAATTAAATATGACATCTTAGTACTTGAAGTTAACTTTGGGCCAGTCATTTGTATGTAATTGAGACATCTATATATGTAGAAAAGTAAAACAAACGTTGTTTTTAGCTGAAAAAGAAAATTAACTAGATATTGAGTCATATAAACCGCAGAAATATATAACATAAATAATAAATTAATTAATTAAAATTACGATCTAATAATGTATTTTCATATTTTTTAAACATTAAATAAAAAACTGAAAGAGCTGCTGGACGGGTCTATACATAAAAGAACACAACTTTCTTAATCATTACTTGATGTTCCATTTATAAAACATCTCTCACTTTTCAACAGCACGAAACACAAGTTTACGAATCTGAATGTTGACGTGCAGTTTACGTGCCTCAGATCTCTTTCGAGGTTTCAGAAGCTCTTACATTACTCACAAATAAGCATGCAACCGGAGATGAACCTAATAAAGAAGGTGAAGCTTTCAACTTTCTCCTGCTGATCTCTGCAAAATGAGGTCAAATTCATTTTACCTCATTGAATTGTGGCTCTCCAAAAGACATTGTTAGTTGTGAAAAGGTTGCAGGGTACTGTAGTAGTTGACACAAAGCCATGGACCCTTTCCTAATCTTAATACAACCTGTCTAATGGGCCTTTCAGCTTGTCCGAATGGAAAACTATTGGGCCAAATTACATCGCGTGTAGCCCGACTGATGTCATATTTCTTTTACTTTTCATGCCAGCCCTTATAATTGCTTCATTGTTCTCATATAATTACAGTATTAAAGGGTTCATAGAACATGTAATGATTATTAATATTACAATTCAAGCTTTACGGCTGGAGCGTCTGTGCCGACACAAACGCGGAGGTTGGCAAGTACAGAGCGTAATAACGTTTGCTAATGGCATAGGATTATTTTGCACATTGCAAAAGCCCTGGTTTTATTGTCTTGCTACAAATTGAAAAAATAGGAGGCTGATGGGCCCAAGCGAGGGTACGTATGCAGTCCACTCATGGTGACTATGGTTAATCTGGCACTACCTGTTTAGGCAGCAGGGGCGCTAGACAGTTCCCCTACATACTAGCTGTAAATTGGTTGTCCATTTAAAACAAAGGTACAAAAACTAAATTATTTGTTACATTTTATAGTACTGTAAAGGGATAGTTTTCGCAAATGACAATTATTTAATGGTTCACTCATTTCAAACCTGTAAGCGTTTTTTCTTCTGTAGAACACAAAGATACTTTGAAGAATGTTTTACCCCAAAAATATTACTCATTGTATTGAGACGTTTCTCAAATATCTTCTTGTTTGTTCTACTGAAGGAGTTATTTACGGGTATTCGATGAAATGGAAACTCTTTAAAATTAAAAGGCTGTTTCTTTTAATGATATTTTTTGGTGTTTACTCTTTTTTTTGATCAATGAAAATAAAAATGATGACGTCATTTATTCAAATCTTGTCGTGACCTTTAAGAATCCACAGCATACACGGAATCTTGATAACCGAACAACAGTGTCACCCATTGACTTCCATTTTATAGACCAATGCAAATGGATGGGTGCAGTCATGTCATTAAAATTTCTCTTATGTAAGCAACAAAATCTTAAGTATTGAAATGTCCTTTTATGTTACATTGTTTCGTTTCAGTGTTTATGCAGTAATTATCCTTGAACTTTGGACTTGATCTCATCAGTTACTGTCATCATTAAAGAGTTCACGGTGTCCATGGTGTCAGAAAATATTACTTAAAGCTGGATAATTAATGATGAAAAGATATCAAGGACATAACGATGTCGCCTTTGGCCCTTTCGGAGAACAAGAGGAATCTGAAAGAGGGACCGCCCAAAGGAAGGATATCCTGGGTCAAAGGTCATGGTCTGAGCACAGGATTTCCTCTTCCTTTCTTTGCTCTGAGACTGGGCAAGCGGCCCAACCACGAGTACTGCTGACTACGAAAAGTCACACACTGGGTCTATTCATACACCTTGTGTGGATTTCTAATAGAAATCCTAAAACATATATCCTCTCCAGCCACCCAGCATGTTTATAAATGGCTTTAGTTTCACCTTGTTTTAAATTGCCCCTGTACATCATACCTGGAACAGCTTTCGGAACAAGAATTCCTAAACGTTCAGAAGCAACTGTGCGAGTTTAACCCGAGGCGTGCATCAATTCTTAAGAGCAAGAACATTTTTGGAACTGTCTTTTCATGATTAACTTGCAGGAATATTAAATGCTAATTTAAACCATTGTCACACACAAATGTGTCAATGTATTTGTTGAATTTATAATAGGAGTTTTCCTAAGATTCCGACTGGCTGTCATGTTTATTGTTAGAAAAGCAATTTCGTAATAGTTTGGGTTTTTTAAAAGGCCTCTCGCACAAAGCTACACAGCCAGACACTTACTTCCCACACTTTTGTGAAGTTGTTAAGAGTGTTTTCTTATTCCCCTTGGCGTTTAGTGAGCCCAGACTGCCCCTTGTTCCCTTTCCAAAATAACAGGTGCGTGACGCTCGTGAGAGATTATACTTCATATTGACATTCATGTTGCGAGCTCAGACAGATGGATATCACAAAATGTGTTTGGCAGGTTTTCTCGGTGGTGTTAAACATTCGGGATGACAAAACACTTGGGTTGATGTTGCGCGACTGTTTTTGTATGACGTCTCAATCACCCGGGTCAACTCCTACATCACAACACGACATCAGAACTGTCACATTTTACGTAATACCTCGCTTCTGTCTCGGTCCCTTAAGTCAAAGTTTTGGATGGTTTTGATGGTTGTGTTTTGAAATGTTGTTGAACCAGGGTCTGGTGAAACACTGCGTACACAAGCTTTGCTGATGAAAGTGAATGATGCAAAATAAGTCTTTCCGTAAAGTTAGTGTAAAGATTTACTCTGATTATTTATTCATTCGCTTCTGTCTGGGGAAAGCGCCGGTTAAAAGAACCTTTCGTGTTTAAAAAGATTCATGCAACATCAGAGCTTTTGGATATGAAATATGAGTTTGTAGCAGTTTAAAAGCAAAACAAACCACGTTTTTGCAAATGTAGTTTTTAAATGGAACTCATCAGAGTGTTTTGAAGAAGTTTTTTACCATCCACGCCACACTCAACGGTTAATGATGCGTATGATGAGGAGTGTTTGTTCTAGTACTGAAATGATCTGAAGTGTTGGGTCTTACGGGTTGTCATTTGCATACTACACCACTGTGACATTTGAGAAAATAAACAGACTCTTCAAGCCCGTCATTTTTATGGGCTTTTGGCTTTGATTTGACAGGATAGGAGAAAAGCGACAGGGAAGGATAGGGAAAAGATATCGGGAAATGATCCGAGCCAGAATCAAGCTGGTGTCACGGTGCCCAAGCAGTACCAAACATTACATTAAATAGATTTTTTCAGTGGTAAATATTAACCTTATTTATTACAAGGGCAGCTATTAAAAGAAGTATGATATCAACGCACACATTATGTACTTTATATTTGTAATATAAACCAATATTTGTTTAGGAAATCTAATAGAAATTTTTAACCTATAAATACGAAAATGGAAACAGTATATTAACGTAATTTCAAAGCTTTAAATTTCTCTGTTTTATTGTAAATAGTTTTAACAGAGAACTTTATTTGAGTGTATAGTCATGTGGTCTTGGCGAGGCCATTCATACCTTTATAAATCCCTTATCATAGCTTTTAATGTATGAGAGCGGTTCGGAATCTGTCGTGTGCACCCTGTAAACTGTCAGAGCGCTACAAAGGTCCACTCCTTCATTGTTCTGAAAAAATTTGACATTTTGAAAATCAATTTTTGATCATTCATGAATCTATTCAGGATCGTCCATGTTTTGATCGCGATGCATTGATTTTTTATTTTGATGCATTGATGTATACACATATTATTATGAAATGATATTCCAAAACATTCCCTTTTCATTTCTGCCTGTATCATGTCGTTATCTTTCATTCTTGTTGTTTCTTCCCTGTCTACCTTTGAAAATTAAATATATATACGGAAAATATCAAATTCAGCAGTTGTAGTTCCTCGCCAGGTGGGCTCAGATCTGTTCTCCACAGCACACCTCTGTACAGGTAGATTCAGTCGTCCACACGGCATTTCACCTCGCCGGCCTGCTGTGACTTCAACTTTTTATTCCCAGTGTGTTTTATTCATGCAAAATCCATCAAAGACGGGCACACTGTGGGAACAATGATGTACATCTCTCTCTTGCTCTCTATCTCTCCCCTTCACTCTCTTCTGTTAAGCATATGCACAGACGTCCATGAATAGGATAACTCAAGGCCATTTTGAGAATTTCTCAATTATTTATTAAGCATAGAAATGCAACTTGATTGAAGTCCCTTTGAAGTATGGACATCATTTCTCATAGTCGAAGCGCTGTTAAAATGTTCGCTCGGCTGCTATACAAAGCGCCCGCACCTCGGGAGCCGCCAGAACGCTTGAAATCTTGGTAAATTTTTTATTACTTTTCCTCATCGTGGTAAATTAGGCCCGCGTAACGTGTTAATAGAAGGGAAAGAGTTGGCTTATTAAAAATGATAATCCATCAATTCCCTTAAAAAAGATTATTATAACCTGGCTTCGTAAAGTGTGTATTAAAATTCCCCTAATGTATCCCAAAAGTCATTTTAAGTGATTTATTGGAGTACCGCGTGTCCAAAATGAAGGCGATTGCAAATATGTATATTATTTATCAGTAGCTTGGCATGTTCACACTAACGCAAACACACACAAAGTTAGATCTACGGCATCAGCATGCAGAAAACCTCCGTCTCTGTTACGGCCAGACAGCTTTCTCATTCAGCGGCAATGAACTCTTTCCTCTGAGGACACAAATGGAGACAACAATCATCAAACTTCCCACACGAACACATCGACATCACCCTCACTAGATTAATGACCGGCCTTATGTGAATTCAAAACCCATTACACAATTTTCACCGTTGTTATCCATTTATTTAGTTAGCCGGAGTGATTTGAGCAAAGCTCGATACAGCGCTCCGTCTCAATGAGCCTCGGGAGATCAGGGATGTGATGTTTTCCCCAAAAAGCGTTGCCCTTCTATGGCTGGTCTGAGAAGCATTTTGATGTTTGCTGCATTGCTGGGTTTTATAGGGCAATACTGAATGTTTGATCTCTACTCTTGGATCGAACTCATGGTCCACGTTGTTCGGAAGTTATTTCAGACGCTGTTGCAATTCATGGCTTACTGTTACTGGTGTTTTTTGGTCTTTGTGTCACCATACTAAACTTGGTTTGGTGCCCGGCTGGTTTTGTTTGGTTGTCGGTTTATTAATATTTGATATTTGTACTTTCCAAGGTCATTTGAGATTTTTGGTAGTTTTGTTGTGTGTGTTTTTTTTATTCATGCAGCCATATGAAGAATGTAAGTTAAGTTGTAGTATTTGTGTATTTTTTAAATGTTATATTTATTAATTGCTGTCGATTTTAACTTAGTTTAGGATTTTTTAATAATACCAATATTTGATAATAGCATATATGAGGCCGATCTTTTATTTGAGTTTCACAAACAGAAATACTTTCATAAACATAGTTTTCGTAAACTATTATGAGCTTCCTCAAGTCTCAATGACTTCAAGTCAATGATATCTATTTTTTGAGTTATTGGTTTACTAATAGTTTGGATAGTTTTAATTTAATATTTTTAGCTTTATATTTAAGTTTTTTTTAGCTATTTTTGTGTGTTTTTGTTTCCATTATTGTACTCCTTAAAAAAGTAAATATGTTATTATATAAAACAATGTATTATATTGTTATATGAATTAGTTTTTATTTAAATTACAGTTTAGTTTAGCTATAATTTAAGATAATATTTGCAGTGCCTGAACTTTCATTTTATTACTATGTGTTAATAAAACTAAAAAGATGATATTTTATTTGAGTTGACCAAACAGAAACGGTTTATACATTTAGCTATGGTAAACTCTGATCTCTTTCTGAAGTTAGTTGCTAAGATCTTTGCGTGGTTGCTAGGGTGTTGCTTGCTTGCCATTTTTAATTTATGGGCTCCAAAAACCAAATGCAATTTAATCATGGTGCAGAAACCTTTAATAAGAACACCATCTATCATGATACTGTCACCAATATCTTTTAAAACACACTGAAATTCATTTTACCAGCCAGTCTTTCATTTACAGGTATAGAGGGTTTTTACTTCCCACACTTCATTGTAAAACCACAACAAAGAGACAGTGCTTTTCAACCACAATAACCCACACACACACATTCTGTCTCTTGGCTTATTAGAAAGACATATCTGTTTCACTGGTGAGAGGAACATTTTGTACCACGTCTCGAGTTGAATAACACAGATTCCTTAGGCGAGTAAAATTTGCAATTACAAGGCAGATATGCGCTAGGGCTTCGTTTTCATTAATGCATTCACAAACACATGAACACCTACACACAAACACACTTGAGTTGAGTTGAGTCCAGCACCATCTCAGATGACTGCATCTAATCTATCATCTGTTTGATTATCGAGCTTCAACGAGGGCCGGCAAATGAATGCTTTTGATTTCCTCCAAATTTACAACTGCAGTGCACAAACAGAGTTCTGACACGGAGCCAGAGAGGCATAAAATATTAACTTGTGTTGAGGAAGTAAACATGAGTTCCCTGTTTACTTGTTGGGACCAATCTTGTCCTCCGGTTTTTACTTTAAAGGGGTTGGTGGGGGTTGGAGGCGAGATGAGAAGAGAAGAGGAGCGTATGTCTGCCACATGAAGGAGAAGAACATTTCAGAGGCCTTGGAATAGAAAATGCCGATGGAACTGTCAGATCAACACGCTCGCTTGAGAGAAATCGCAGCACGCCTCGATGAGCCTTTGGGCAGGAGGTGGATGAGGACGGCTAACATCCATAGCGGATGCAAGAAAACAGACAGATGCTTCTGTGCATCTCTTTATTCACCTATTCTTGCATTCGTTCACCGGACACAAAGAAGCATGAAAGTTTATATCTGCGTTAAGTCACACGTGAGATTAAACGAAAGCAATTGGAATTGTTTGCTTAAAGTTCACCCAGAAATAAAAAATTCTGTTATCATTTACTCACCCACTGGCACTCAAATGTTCATGACTTTCTATCTTCTGCAAAACACATAAGAAGATATTTAAAGTGTAATGGCAAAAATTCACTTGCATTGGTTTTGTGTTCACTCAATAGAATTGAATAGATGCCACGGATGTTAAGTACCATCTTCAAAACATGTTTGAAATGACAAGAGGATGAGTGTATTATGATGTTTTAGGGCGTAGTATCATTTGAATTCTAGTGCATCAGATCATTCTTTCAACAGTGTCAAAAACTAGGCTCCGATTTCCTAAGTCTGCGATCTTAAATAAATATAATTGTAGATCTAAATATGGAATCAAACATTTCCCATTAAATGTACCTTTTCAAGCTATATTTATTTCAAATATCCAAATTCTTGATGTATTTGAAATTCATCTAATTTCTTTTTTTTTCCGCAATTTCAGATTAAACGTCTGCCACGTTAGACGATTATTAATTAAACTGAAATACAAATTTTCTTAAACAGCAAGCGCTCAGCAAGAAAGTGTTTCTCCGTTTTAATATTATACAGCTCTCACTTGACTGTGATTACAGGCGTTCGGCGGTCAGATTTTTTTTAATGACGAAAACTATTTAATAGACTGTCGTCCCTGGCAACCGCCTCCAACCCTGTGCTAGGTTCGTGTCTCTTAGCACTCTGTGATCTTATTACACATAAGGAAATTATTATAATATTTTTAATAAGCTTTGATTAAAATTTTTACTTTTTTAGCTAATTTAGTTCAAGTAAACTGTAATGGTCTTGGTTTAGTCACCGAGTCTTTGTATGGTGAAGGAATTTTTAAATGTTTATCAGGGCTTTAAGTGGTTGTTTTTTTTTGTTTGCTCGTTGGTTTATTATTATTGCTTATTATTAATAAGCTTTTATTTTATATTTTTAATTTTCAAATTTAATTAGCAATTTATTTTGTGATTTGATTTCATTATTATTGCCCTGCTATTTAAAAAGCAATTTATTATCATATACATAGTAATATATTATTTTGCTCAATATGTTAATTTCTTATTTGAGTTTAAGTTTTAGTTTATTTTTTTAAGGTAGCTGAATGTTCAGTTTAATTCATCACCAACTTTCTTCACAATATCTTATATTGTGTTCTGCGGTAGTAAGAAGTCTTACAGATTTGTAATGACTAATGAGTGAGTTGATGATGTCAAGTCTGCAATCTATTATAAATGTATTTAAAGATCTAAATACGAAATCTAACATTTGCCATCAAATTAAAAAAAATGTTGCTGTATTTGACAATCATCTCCTTTCTTTGTATCTTCTCAAAGAATTTTCAGATGAAATGTCTGAGACAAAGCTGATTCTTAAATTAACTGAAACGCAAATCTTCATGAAGACCATCCTTTGAGAAACAAAATGTTATTTTCATTATTATATGTCTCTCACTAGTGATTAGAGGCGTCCAGCAGTCAGATTTTTTTAAATGACCGCTAAACTATTTAATAGAGCGTCGTCCCTGGCAACCGCCTCCAACCCTGCGCTAGGTTCATGTCTCTTAGCACTCTGAGATCTCCTTTCACGTAATGAAATAATTGACCCTGGAGTCAATATTTTATGTCTGTTTAAGTTTTGATTTGGTAAGTAGCCATATAAAAAGTGGGATAATGTACAGTCAGGCAGCCATTATGGTAGAAGAAACCCCTTCAGGGTAATACAAAACCAGATCACCCGGTTGAGGTATATTTGCAGTGATGACTGACCAAGTGTACATGATTCCTTACTGATAAGAATCAGCTGATTCATTTGCTCAGTAATGAATCTGTCAGTAATAGAGCACACAGACGCATTAGTGCACTTACATCCAGAATAAGTTATTCTTAATTTTAGATCAGTGAACACATTGCCAATATTTTCCATGTCCGGAACAGTGCATTTGATATGTTAGTTTGTATTTAGCTAGTCTATGAAAACAGAATTGTGGCCTTTATATAAAAGGTTGTTTGGCCTTTTTATTTATTATTATTATTAATAATAATGTAAAAAAGTGATCGGCCTCATGTGATTGAGGCGGGACCAAAAAAATTATAATTTATGAAATATACTATCTATGAAACATTTAAAGAGAGGATGTAGCCTAAAAAGAAAGGTTTTACTAACCCTTTTAAAAAAATTTGCCTGTATCCACTGTAAAGAAAATATTTAACGTGGCTTAATAACTAGCACAAGAATAAACAATTATATTAACTTAATAAAATCTTTAAAAAAGATTAAATAGATTTCTTCAGTAAAACATTACATGTCTTAATGAAATGGTTTTTCCAACAGTCCATTTCTCTAAAAAGTTATGTCATGAAAAGTTTATTTAAAAAATATATATGTGTAAAATACACCAATATTCTCTATGAATGATATTATAAATATATTAAAGAGTTTATTAAGCTTAAAATAACTATTTATTTGTAAATTGTTTCATGTTAAAACATAGAAATGTTTTTTTGAGTGTAACTTTCTTCCTTCGGGAGAACACAAAAGAAGATTTAAAGAATGTGGTTTAAACACTTTTGCCTGCATTGTTTTTTTTCCATACAACAGAAGTGAATAGGTGCTGTTGTTTTTCAACAACCAACATTCTTCCAAAGTTTTTATTTCTGTTGTGCAAAAGGTTTAAATTACAAGAGGGTATATAAATGATTTTTCACTTGTGGGCGAACTATCACTTTAAGTGAATATCATCCTAAATTTCAGACCATTTATACAAAGATATTACATTATATAATCTACATTTATACTGTCCAGGTAATCAGAGACTGTGATGATATGAATCATTGTTTAGGAAAAGAAAGTTGCTGATGGATTACACAGTTTAAAACATAGACATTTCATCATTTTTCATAAACCCTTGTGTCTGGTTCGAACCTGTATTTTTCATCTTCTCTAAAACATTTATTTTCTTGGTGGCTACACATGATGTCATCAAATGTGCAACCAATTGTACTTGAGAGTGAAGCAATTTCAATGGCAAATATAGTGCATCTATTTTGTCGTATTTAATGTGACATAAGATATTACGAAAAATGTCTCTTTGATTTTGTTTCAATACCAGGGAGGCCAGTGTGGGCCTTTGTTGTGTCCTTTAATAAGGATGAGAGATTTTTTTAAGTGATCTCACCCTTACCGAAGTAAAAGTAGTTATGAGTAACTTGTAGCTTAACATCATCTGTTCAGCTGTTATATTCTTCTTATGTGTGCTGAGTTGAACAGAAATAACTGGAGTACACTGACAGATGAGCTTCTCTCTGCACATAAGCCCTTACCCACCGGAAATTAATCTCCTCTCCTCTTACAGTTCCCCTATAAACCTTCCTCCCTCCAATCTTATTCAGCCGCATGCTGACAAAATATTTGCTTCACAAACCTTTAAATTATGGAGTTAGACAGCGACAGCACCATACGCTGTCATTAAAAATGTTGCCATGACAGTGAGAAAAGAAGAATGGATGCATTTCATAATTTACATGGAAAGTCCTCGGATAGCCAGAGGAGGCATGGCGAAAATGATGCTGAAAAGCAACTGCTCTTCTGTAATGGAGATTTCTTGCTTGTGTCCCTGGAAGTCGAGATAACCTCACACGCTCATATTCCCATGTTTTATGTATTCCTACTTGTATACGAAACTTTTGCAAATGTGGTTTGTGAGCGTGCGATTCTGGGTGTGTGTTCGAAGGAGGGAGATGTGTTTTGGCGTGCGGATAGACTTGTGATAAGATTTTTCACAGGGAGCGTAAGGGTCTAAATGTGCCGGGTAATTCTATTGGCTGCAGACATCAAGCTGAAAATAGAGTACTTGATTCAGGGCTGTGGGCTTCGAAAACACGTTATAATACCGTCACGTTGAGTGCATATGCATTTTTATGTGCGCCTGTATTGATGTTCTTCAGAAGGCCACATTTTCTGACAAATATATAAAAACGTTTTAAAGGGTTCAAAGCAAGTTTGTGGCATAGGATCAATTCCATCAAGTTTGTACCACAAGTAAAATCTTCTGTAATGCGTCTATGAGCTGAGACATTCCCAAGGGTTGAAAAATATATAAAGTTCCGATTTTTGAGGCATTTCTATTCATTTATTCAGGTATATGAGATGTAAAGTTGAGTAAATCGTTCTTTTAGCATTGGGAATACTCTGCGTGGTGAATTGACTTCTGGTTATGCATTACTAATGTACATTAATTCCTGGATTTTCTGCACATTTGTATTCCGGTGTCCTTCCTGTCAAGCAAAATGTTATAGAATATTCCCATAAATTACACTTCTGAGTGAAATATTCCGGTTGCGCATCATTTATTATAATTTGTCTTGTGGCTATACTTTTAAAGGATTGTGTTTTTCTAAGTTATTTGCTTCACTGCTTCGCCTCACAGGCATTCTATGTGCATTATTGCATGTGTATATTTGTTAGATTTTACTAATTGAGGCACAATTTCTCGTTAGTTTAAAACACACCACACATTTACAGAACGTCACTCTCTGTTTGTTTGCCTTAGGTGAACAATTTGGAGTTTTAGAGCTATAAGAATCCATATGGACTGAATGAGTATTTACAGTGATGTGTTAATCAGAGGAGGATTTTATCTGAGACCTGTCTTGTTTTAGCATATGTTCCATACCATATGTGTGTTCGCTGTACAGGTGTTTTATGTCGGAGAGTCGAACAGTAATATGTGCGTGAGTGTCGGCACTCAGCTGTGCTATTTCAGACAGCGTCGGTTGACGTGCGTTTGCAATAAACAAGGTTGCCAGGTCTGTTTCACGTTACCACCAAAACCTCAAACCTGTCCTGTCCAAGTATAAAGGGATTGAATTGTGTTACTCTGGAAATAATAAAATGCTTTTTTAATGATCCACTTCAAGGCTTATATCTTGGAATCCTATATCATAGCAATACATACTGTATATAGGTATATTTTTATTGTCTTTATTTTATGAGAAAAGACTTATAAAGACTTAATTTCTAAAATGCATCTATTCATGAGGACAAGTGCAAAGCATGCTGGGAAAACAGATCAGCTGCCAAGTAAGTAATATTACCCGAATATTTATGTGTTCTCAACACTAAATAAGTTTACTAAATGAGTACAACTAAAGTTTTTCAGTTTAAGTAGCTTATAAAGTTAATTTTTATTAAAATGATTAAATAATTACAATTTTAACAAACTAAATTAGTAGATTTTTTATGTTATTTAAACTTGTTGGTTTAAAAACAAGAACATAATTCTATTAAATAAACTTTAATATGGTTTTTTAATATTGTCAAACAGTTTTTTCACTGTAAGGCGCTTATATAATGCAACGTTGGTCGCTTTAAATAAAAGCATCAAATGTGTAACCGTAAGTGTTAAATAATGTATACAACATTTGATCTTTAATATAATGAGATTTTGACATTTACTCACTCTTGAATCTGTGATAACTATTTATATATATTATATATTTACAATAATCTATAGTACCTTTTTGTAACATAAACCTGATATATGATGTTCCTCGCTGCTCTCACCCCGCTGTCGGACCCATAATGCACTACACAAGCATTAAGCTTCGGTCTCATAGAAATAAATTGAAAAGGTTTCCTCGGTTCTGTGCCAGTGGAAACGGACTATTAAGGTATTTATTGTACAAAATGATTTGGCAAAGCGGAAAGCTTAGTCATGCCAGGTAATGTTTCATTCCAAAAATGCAGGAAAATTCTAAAAGCTTTTAATAAATAAAGAATACAATGACTACACATTTATCTGTATCTGTTGTAATTTGTTGGTCCTCTCTCGAAGTTGGACATCACTTTGGCTATGTGTGTTTATGAAACATACAACGAATAATACAAACTAAACATGAATTGGTCGTTGGCCTGTTTTAAACACTCAAACCTGGCAGCCGTAGTGATAAACCTCTTCCTCTCTCTTTCCGTTCCAGCACAAAACCAGCTGGAGGCATCTCTCTCCTTCACCTTCTCTGTATCAGGGGTCGGGATGCTTCTTTCTCTCTCTCTGTCTTTTTTGAACTATAAAAATGTCACGGTGGTGATTAGAATTACAGGGTTTGCACTGCTTTCATAGCCACCTGCTCCTCCCTCCAGCAGCGTTTCAACATGCGGGCGAGAGGGTGGACCAGACGCATTTAAAAAATCATCTCACAGCCTCCACACCAAGTTCTCCACACCTCCTCACTGTGATCTCGCTCCGCAGGTCTTCTGAGGTGACCACATCTCTATGTGCTGGATGTCACTGAAGATTGCATTGTTGCATCAGTCCAAAACTCTGAAGTTGTGCAGCGTGAAGTTTAAATTCTCTCTGAGGACCGCGTGCGCTGACAGCGAGCTGCCAGTAGGCGTTTTCGCGTCAATTCCGGATCCAAACGTATGATGGAGAGAATCGCTGTGTGCGCCGAGGTTATTGTGGCTAATGAAAAATATCCGTAAAAGGAAAGAAATGTGAATACAGTAGATGAAAACTAGATCTCAAGGCCTTAAGATCTTTCCACTGTACAGTTTGGATTTACATCTGTTGATTCTTGTTTCACAAATGGTTTGAAGTGAATAAAAAGTTTTGTACTTTAAAGGGAAAGAAAGAAATTCTTTAATGCCAACAACAAAAAAAAAGGTTTTGAGCTTAATATTTTGATTGATAACACATTGATTGGAACTAGGAAACTAAATTGAAGGGGTAGTAGGGGAGGAGTTAATATATGCTCCGCCCAGGTCGCATGATTTACTGCATAACTACATCAATTAAAGCGTGGAATTGCATTTTTGAGATTTAAAGGGAAAAGTTCATTTGAAAAAGCGACTGACGCACACTGCTAATTTTAAGAAAATGTAGAAATTGTCATATTTAATATTACTAGGACTTTAAGAGCTTTTGACTGCAAAGTCGTTTGGGAACCCAAAAACGTCATCTGTTATAGGACGTTTAATTCTAGGGGCGTTGTTTGAGAAAACTCTGTTTATCTATCTTGGATTTACACAAGGGATGCAATTTAGTTTATCTTTATATTTAATATTTACTTATAATACAAAAACAAATTTGAATGTTAATCTTATAATGACAATTTACATGAGTTGTGTGTTATGATTTGACTTCAACACACGTCAGAAAAATGATACAAAATAAACCTTTTTTTTAAACATAGATGATGCTATGAAGGTAAAAGCTATGGATTGCATCTTAAGTGAATCTATCGAATTGTAAATCATGTAAATTTGGTGTCTTGCCTCCAAAGGTGGATTTGTGATCTAATCACGTTCCATACATCGCTATCCATCTCTGCATTTCTGTAACCATAAATCACCAAGTCTCATTAAAAACCCACTACCTTCGACTGCTCCGTCACTACAAACGGCTGTCTGTGACCGTTCCTTAACTTTCTCGCTCCCCTGCAATCTTTTTAATGGAGCGCTTCCTCCAGAAAGCCTTTTTAAATGTCATTATCGGTAGATGTTCCTCCCTGATGCGTGCAGCGCGCCCGCATTCTGTTACTATGACGCAGACTGCTCTTTTTACACAGACCTGTTCTCAAAAGCTTCCAAAAAGCTTGAAATAATTGCGTATCTTCACACGCCGTCCGCAGTCGGAATTTAGTCTTGTAGAGATGGTCGGGACGCGATGTACCTGCAAGTCAAATGGTCAAAGCAAAATGGTCTTCATGCATAATGTACCGAGGTTCTCGCTTTCATTCTGTAATACGATTACGGGCAGAACAGCCCACGATCACTTCAAATGCTCCCTGAGCCAAATGGAAAGAGAGAAAGATGGAGAGAGAAGAGAAGGGCCCGGCCTGCCTCGCAGCTGAAGAGGAGAAGTATAAAGAAATGAAAGCCTGTCTTTGAAGTCAGAGAGTCTTTTTTACGCTTCTTCAGATAGTTGAAGACAGGAACGGACGAGAGAGGAAAGGAGAAGAGAGAATGGAAGCAGTCAAGATAAGACACAAAAAGAGCTCCGTATAAATGAGGAAAAGTAAAATGACAGCAGAGATTCACGGCAGACGGAACAAAGAGAAATGCGAGATAGGCGAGTGCTACGCAGAACTGAACGTGATTGGCTGAGGATGAATGAGAGAACGGATCACACTATGAGAGATAAACATTTTTTCTTTTCTTTTTTTTTCTATGCTGAGTGCAGAAATTGATTTCATTTTAAATCGGACTTAAAGAGATTACATTCTTGAGCTCACCTCGTAGATTCGGCCTTGTGTGCGTGCTTCCACGTGTTTCATTTTTGTTTTAGAAGTGCCGGTAAAACTCTATTTTAAATAAATACATTTGCTTTCATGCATTATGCAGATCCTTTAATCCAGAATGCAAAGACTGCGTTCAAGCTATACATTTTATACCTTGACCTCAGTGTTGCTTACGCTGTGCTCTACGGTGTATCGAGAAATAAAAATGAAATCATTAAAAAATTGTCATCATTACTCACTCGCCCTGTTTTAATGTAAAACTTGTGTGAAAAAGCACCAAAATATATTTTGAAGAATGCGAGTAAAAAAGACTGGTCCCCAAACACTTCTTTTGTATGGACACAAAACCAATGCAAGTCATTTTCTTATACCAACATTCTTCAAAATATATTTTGTGTCATGTAGAACAAAAAACGTCATACAGGTTTAAAACAACAACAGGGTGAAAACTATGTGAGAATTTGTAATTTTGGGATGAACAATCCCTTACGTTATTGAAACGTGGTTCAAAAGAAACCGTGTACTCCTAAAAAAGTCATCAATGCAGCTGTATAGATCAACAGCTGAATGTTGCACTTTCATTTAATCGTTCCGATATTGATTTTGGACATTTCAGAAAAGCCCAATTTCACTAGGTTCTATCATCAGTGTTGTTCGTAATTGACCTCCTCATTTAATAAACCAGCGCAGTCGATTTTCACCCGGCTAATTTATCTCACCATTAGCCAAACACTGAGGCTCAGGAAATAGGGCCGCTTCCAATACACAGGCTCCGATGTTCCGTTCCAATGAGCGAAACAAAAAGTCACTCTCAGATATCACGCTTATTAGACTGCCTGCGTATTCTCTCGCAAATTGCAATTGCTTTGCCTGTACTAGAGCTTAGTCAATCAGAGGATATTTACATATATACGTTTACATATGAAGCGTGCTTGCATAAATACTCTATTTGCTGCGATTTGAGTCGGAGAGAATGTGTAGGTGGTCAAGGTTTAATAAGACATTCTAATGTTTATCTTGGTATTATTTCATTAAAATGCAGGGAAAGCTATTGGTTAATGTTCACAGTGGACTGAGCGTCGTGAGTAATGCAGTACTTCTGCAATCATGCCAACAGTTGGCACATTTATATAATGCCAGCTTAATGGATTTTATTATACGATTTGGTGTAAAGAATGAAATTATGTGCGGTATTAAAAACTGCATTTTAACATCATTCAATACTTTGTATACAATTATACATATTTCTTCTGTTTTATGCTAATATTCTAAAATGATTTTCATGAATACTTAATTAAGGGATGAATTAAACATTGCATCCTTTTTTTATCATTTAAATTTAAGAATTTTAAAGTAAGACGTATTCATTGTTCAATGTTGGTCAACCGCAACCCAGAAGACAAAAGAAGATATTTTGAAGAAAGTTAGTAATCCAACAGAATTGGCACCCATGCAAATACATGCGTGCCGGTTCCCAACATTCATCAAAATATGTTCTTTTGGGTTCTTTGAAAGAAAGAATATAAGCCGGTTTTTATACAAAAAGAGGGTTAAAAATGTATGTTGTTGGGTGAATTATCACTTTAAATCAAATACTTTTTTTAAATGTAAGGTTTTAAAAAGGTTTTAATTTGTTAAAACATTCGTCCATATTTTAAAAACTGAAACCGAACATTCTTCTCGACCAGCTTCGTTTACATTTTCTATAAAGAATTTGACTTTTTAATATATGGAGTCCAGGTTAAATTTATGCAAGGTGCCAGCTTTTTAATACAAATATTTTACTCTGAAAAAACACCTTTTATTTTAATATGATCAAATCCTCGGGGTTTTGACAACATGATAACATGTCCTTGGTCCTTGTGCTCTTTCACAGATAAAGTGTTTTAACTTTATTATTTTCCGACCTGTTTTAGCAGCCAGTGCCTGTAGAAAGTGAGTCATCAGCGTGTGCGAGTGTCTTATGTCTTTACTCTCGCACACACTCACGGGAGCCACACGAGGAAAATAAGAACGAAAATGAGTTTGCAATAGTCAACATTAAAGAGTGAAATTACATTTTAGATGACAATCATTAGCATAATAGCGTCTTTATTTTGCACAAAAGAAAGCGAATTCGCCCTGCTTTCCGAACACATCCTCTTTCTCCATTTGTCTTCCATCGGCAGGAACTAAATAACAAATGAATAGCTATATATCGTGCGTGTTATGCAAGCGTGTGTCGGCATAAATGCGTGTATCCCTCTGTTATCTCCTGTGCTACTTTTCAGGCTGATGGCTCTTTACATACTGACTACTTTCCATCCAAACACTCGGCGTTCGGCGTGCCGTCTAATGAGAGCACGTCCTCAAGCAGAAATAGAAATTCGAGATTAGAGCGAGCATAGTCCCTGTGCTTTGATAGATGTTGACTGTTCGTCTTGCCTGTGTACATTTGCATGGAAGCCAGTCTGAAGGCAAACATCATGCACAGAGAAAGATAAAGGGCAAATAACGCTTCGGAGGGAGTGTAACTTTTTCGTGCCCGCACAACGTGTTTGCCGATGCAGTCATATGATGAAACCGCTAATACCCGCGGATAAAATCTTACCATAGATGGTACTGTAGAACTCATGATCTGGGCTTACGTAAGTTGTTAGGCCAATGCGGCGTGACCGCACGATGCTGGATGGGCCGTTTTTTACTGAAGTCTTATGAATAGGCTCATTAAGTATAAGAGGCACACATAATCATTGGGGAAGCGTAACTTCATTACAGTTCTGGCAATTACCCAAATATTCCCCGAGCTGAACCGTCCGTATAGTTGTATGCATTTGAACCGATGCAATATCGAACGATGCGGTTCTGCTTCGCATAGGCCCGGTTCGAACTCTCCGCTAAATGCAGCCTCATGCTTCTGACATTTAAGCCTTCAACCTTTCCAAAATACACAAGATGTGAAGCTCATGTTTAAATAAAGGTTTCCTGTGTGAAATACTTATTTGAGCATTTCACTGTGGGCTTCCCAAGTGTATTGCTTTAAAGAAGTTAACATTGCTTAATGAATCATGTTCTGTTGTGTTCTGCTTCTTCGACTGGCTTTTGAACTTTTTCCTAACGGCTTTGAGAAACAAAAACGCGAGTGCTTTTAGTTTTTGCAAACTGATATTCTTTAAAAGCTTGGGTGTGTAAAAGATTAGATGTTAAAAGACGAATCACAGTTTAAATATTTTAGAGGAAAATGTTTTTGCTTAGAGTTAACTCTTTTATGTTTTAGGTGATTTAACAGGGTTTATTCTAATGACTTACTTTCAGATATAAATTTGCTGTTGAAGTTAAATAGAAACGAATTAAACATAAGTGTGTGGAGCGTTAGGAGGAATGTAGGTTTTATAAACAAATCTGAACTCAGTGCTGTATATAAATTCTTAAATCCTGTCTGAAACTCAAATTCTGAAATTTCCAAGATTTTTGGGGCATTTCCTCAAGAGACGAAGGAGACTTAAATTGAAAGTAAACCCCAAAATTTAATTTTTATTATCATTTACTGGCACTTTGAAAATATGTATTTGTTTCAGAAAAAAGTTTACAATATTTAAATTTAACATTTTTGAAATTAATTAAATATATTTTTTTGTTTATATAAGAATAAAAATAAGTAAGCCTGAACTTACCTATTTCTATAAGAATTAAATAAAATGTAATTGAATATAGCAAACATATATTTGTTTAATAATTATAAATACATTTTCTAATATATATATATAGTTTTTTTCATTACTTACATTTAAAATACACTTAAATATTATCTGTAAATTTTTTGTGGATTTTTTATCAATTCTTTTCATTTATTCATCATCGCTTTATTTTTGTGATATTTGCCAAGCCACATGAACAATTTTTTACCGTGTACCCCCTTGTCAATTTGTATGACTGTATCACTTACTTTTTTTCAGCAGTACACAAAAGAAGATATTTTTAAGAAAGCTGGAAACCGAACAATGCCAGCACCCATTCATTTCTACACAAAACCAATGCAAGTAACTGAGTGCAAGCTCCAAATAATCTTCAAAATATCTACTTTTGTGTTCTGTCGGGAAGAAAAGTCATACAGGTTTGAAATAGAATAAAAGTTGGAGTTAACTATTACTTAAAGCCGTTCCTCTCCACATTGATGTTAAGAAGAAGTAATTGAGATAAAGAGAGATTGTTTGATGTTTCTCCAGCAGTTTTTTGACAGAACTTTGGGTCAGGACTGTGAAAACAGTGGAAGCCGGGTTATATAATATTTGTATTTCTGTGTGGATCTGCCTGTTGTGCAGAAATTAAATTCAGAAAGGTCTTTTAAAAAATTGAAATGCTGTTAGTTTGGAAACCCCAAGTCAGCATGTGGTATGCAAAGTTTCTTTGCTGGAGATTTGTTTGGAATTCTGGACAGTAGCGAGTCGGTAAAATATTCATCCATCCGGATGAAAAATATGCGCTGAATGCATTTGGCAGTAAACGCTCGGGATGTACCTCGGGTGTCTTGCTGCTGGACTCCTTGACGAAGTTAGTTGCGTTTTTGGGTCATCTCAGAGCACATAGACTTTGCAAGCGAACATTCTCCTCCCGAATCTCTTCTAAATTCAACAGGGGGTCTTGGTGAGTTTCCACAAGCTTGTGGTATAACTCTCTCGAGGACGGGTACAGAGCCAAGAGTGCTTACCAAATGATTCATGGATCCGTCAGCATGCATTATGTTAACTGATGATATTAAGCCAGCAGAAATTAAATGATGGAACATGAACAGAGGCTTGCTTTTTGAATAAGGGGAGATTTCGTGTTTTAATGTCAGAAATGATACTCGGACTGACTGTTGGTCGCTGGACACAGATTACCGACAGCTTTGACTCATTGGTTTGTATCCCACACACACACACAGTGTGTATAAAATCATTGAGTCATTGAGATGGTCAGAGGATGATAGTATGACTCGGCCCGGCAGGCCTGTGAACCCTCTGATGAGGAAACGCTGTTTCCCGTTGACTCACCGACGCAAGAACGAGAGATTGGCTGTTTAATGTTTCATTCTGATGATTGACACACTTGAAGGTCATTCGCATCTGGTCATTCTCTTTTTCGTTAGTTCAAAATGCTTGTAGTTTCATTCACACGATTGATAAACAACTTGCCAAAGAGTTTACACAAAAACATGTATAATTTACTAACCCAATGTGGTTTAAAACCTTCACATGACTTCTTCTACTATGGAACACAAAAGAAGATATTTTGAGAAAGGTCTCGGTGGATGTGTGTCCAAAAATGTCAGTTTGTTGTTTGGTTATGTCCATTTTTCAAAATATCTTCATTTGTACTGGGTATAAGAGAGTCTTTAAAAGGCGGATAGTAAATAATGAAATAATTTTTATTTTGGACAAACTGTCCATTTCAGTTGGACACGCTGCAAGTCATCAAAACATGATTATGTGTTTCGAAATGTTAACATTTATACAAATGAGGTCCTGTTGCCGTGATGAGTTTACAAGGTCATGACTGTTGTCAAGACAAACACACGTGCTTTGACACACTGCGGACAAACACACACACACACACACACACACACACACACACACACAGATCCACAAGGGAAACATATGACCATGAGGTTAAGCAGAGCATACTGTACCCGCTTCCTGCTGTCTCTCTCTCTCTCTCTCTCTCTCTCTATCTCTCTCTCTCTCTCTCTCTCTCTCTCTCTCTCTCTCTATCTCTCTCTCTCTCTCTCCCTCTCTCTCTCTCTCTCTCTCTCTCCCTCTCTCTCTCTCTCTCTCTCTCTCTCTCTCTCTCTCTAAAACTCTTTTGATGTGGCTTTGGACTTGGAGACTTAATTAAAAATGTACAAGAAACCTTCTGTTATTCCTTTCCTCTTATCCCTATATTTTTTCTTCACAATTTTGTAGGCTAATCCAACCCGTCATGACAGGGATGTTTAACAGGCCGGACCCAACTCTGTGTCGACCATTAGTCATTTTACTCTTTAAGACCACCCCTCCCTCCCTCCCTCCTTCCCTCCCTCCCTCCCTACTCTTCCTCTCTTGATGGTTTCTCTCTCTCTCTCTCTCTCTCTCTCTCTCTCTCTCTCTCTCTCTCTCCTCTTCTCTCTCTCTCTCTCTCTCTCTCTCTCTCTCTCTCTCTCTCTCTCTCTCTCTCTCTCTCTCTCCTCTCTCTCTCTCTCTCTCTCTCTCTCTCTCTCCTCTCTCTCTCTCTCTGTCTCTCTCTCTCTCTCTCCCGGTTTCCCCAGGGCTCTTTGCTTGTGCCAAAGACTAAATGATGTGACTTCAAGTATGACAAACTCTTAGCCTGATATACTGTTAAAGGCGTCTTACACCACCAGTCATCTGTGTTTTTGCTGAATGTATTTTCCTTGTGGTCTTAGAAACTCTTTGATGTGAAGGCTGCTGTTCCATGCCTGAAATCAGCTTTTAAAGGCTGGGAATCTCTATGCAAACTAAAATATTAATTCGAAGAGAAATAAATAATGGATGAGTTGGATCGGATATTGAATGAATAGCAGCCAACAAGTGTTTAGCATGGGATCTCATTTACTGCTTATCTTTACAGAATCCTAACACACCACACATGAAATGTTTAAGTGGCTTCTTTAAAAAAACTTAATTGTAAAAAAAAAGAGTTATTTCATCATTTTTGAGACTACCAGCATTTCAGAAATGATCTTTCGGATTTCGGATTTGCTCAGTTTATTATGAAGCATACTTGTCGACCTCAAAGGTCCCTAAGATCCATTTATTGAAACTAAGCTGTAAAATCAGACCCGACATTAATACATGACCGCCCACCACACATCAATGTCACTTATCAGGACTTAGAAGTAATCATTATTTCTGTTTGCAGCCTCCGCTTTGTATTGCAGACCAAACAATTGAGCAGACATTTTTCTTCAGTCCAACCTTCAGTGACACATCATTTATTATAGGAACCTCTCATAATTTTATGCTGCATGGCATGGCATGGCAAGGCACGGCACTGCATGACATGATAAATCATACGATATGATACGATGTGATATATCATATATGATACATGATACATGATATATGATATATGATATAATACATGATATGATAGGATATATGATAGGATATATGATAGGGAATATGATATGATATGATATGATATGATATGATATGATATGATATGATATGATATGATATGATATGATATGATATGATATGATATGATATGATATGAGACGAGAGGATATATGATATATTATATTATGTTTAATTATATAATAAAATAAAACAATAATCATATAATAATATAATGTACAATAAATAATACATTTAATTAACTAAAACACAGAAGATTAAATGTATTTTCTGAATTGTATGATTAAATATGATCACTTTTATTGTTGAACATAAAACTGGTGATGTTTCTTTCATTTACTTACACACAGCTTAAACATATAGACCAGCTGTGAACATCGGCTTTTTAATGTATTTTGTGTAAGTGTATATAAGTGTGAAAATTTGGTTTCTATGCATCTCTAACCAGACCTTTTAAAAATGAACGTTTCAAGCTGTCAGTGTCTTTTTTCAATTGTGATAATTTATTGAGTGTCAATTCAATTCACCCATAACTTTGGATGAGTTTTGGCAATTTCCACTTATAGTATGTGAAAGTTCTGCCGCATACAGAAAAAGCCTTTCGCTGGTAATGATCACAGTTTCCTGCTTGTTTCTTCTGCGATGAAGGATCACCTGAGGCGCGCTTGCAAATTGAATTCCATTACATTAGGTAAATGTCTGCTCCGATTTCACTCAGGACTGAATCTCCAGCGTTGATTTCTCCTCTCAATCACCATGATGAGCTTCTCCAACACAGAAGGCTTTTCGTTTCCCTCTCTGCATATCACAGTCTCACACCCTCACTGTACACATGCGCGTGTGCGCTGCTGGATTTCCACAGATACTCTGCAAAGCTTCCTGCCGTGAAATGTTTCATTAAATAAAGTCTTGCGTATTTCAATTTCTCCTTCAGTCTATTCCATCTGCTCCGAGGTTCAGGTGATTGCTTCTATATTTACGGGCTGCTTGATATTATTATTTTTCATCTTCTCCTGTACCTCGTATTTTCATTTTCTTGTGCTTTATCTTGGCCTTGTTTGCTCCTTTTCCCTGGAGGAACGAGATGCTCTGCTCTAATATCTGCATATTAACGCATTATTCGCTTTTCCCCTTTTTTCAGGTTTAACTCATTTGATCTCCCCCTGCCCCTCTATCACTCTCTCTCTCTCTTCAATGTCCTCTCTCTGATATCTCACTCTCCCAGCTTGACTTTCTCAACATTTCATTCCATCACCCCCTCCTTTTCCTGGATCCGGCCCTTCTGTATATCTCCATGCCGAAAGAGAAGGTCAGTACAATCATCGGTCCATTAGGGACCAAGCAGGGAGGGCCCTGCCAGAGAAACTAGATTGCACAGGGTCAAAGTGGGCTGCCCTCAGCACCAGGCGTACTTTACCCACATGAAATGATTTTGCTTGCGTGTGTACACACGTGCATGTTTCTTACTTTACAATTTTCTGTCCGTCCCCAGCATACGTGCCTCGCGGACTGCCGTAACCTTTTGAAATGGCACAGTCTGTCTGTCGCTGGCAGCACGCCCACTCGTCCGGTGCCAGAACGCTCGCTTCTACTCTTTTTGTTTCGGTCAACGCTCGCGTTCTGTTTCACCGTGAGCTCTATTGGCTGCCACCTAGCAAAGCTGTAGTTAAAGCATTTAAAAACATTGATTTAGTACTTCAGCTGTTACTGTCAGCCAGACGGGGAAAAAGTGTTTGGTAATTCTTGAATTTCTCAGTCTGTGAAAGAAAATGTGGGTGAAAGTTATGAATACGGCGGATTTGTATTTGAAACGAGAGCCCGGAGGAGAAATATTATTGTTCAGAGGTTGCTCTTAATGGACTTCTCGGTTATAATTAATTTAAGCATCAGTTTCGCCTCCGTCTCTCAGGAGAAAGAAAAATAGACATTGCAGAATATTATATAGAGCTGCAGGCTTCATATAATTTGATTCTGATTATTGAATTTGATGAAATGTTGAGTTTGTATGGATAAGTCCCACTTGTGATTGGCTGACTTTGCCATATCTGAGCACAGTTTGATTGATTGTTGAGATCTGGCGTTGACTTGTTTGAGATCATAAGTGAAATTCAAGAGTCTTTCCTATCATTACAGATCTGGGGCATCATTTACTACCATAAAAATGGTATAGTCAAAGGTTCCCTCACAACTATTTGCTCTAAATCCTTTAAAACATTTTAAAAAAAGATACAAGAGTTTTTTCTATTGTGGTTGTCAGAGGTGCCCATGAAATAACAGCTGCTATCATTCTTCCAAATCTTTCTGTGTGTTCAACAGAACAAAGACATTTCTACAGGTTTGGAACAGCTCGAAGGTTGGCAAATCATGAGAGAGTTTTCATTTTTGGGTGGACTAAAGGTTCCTTAAATGTACTTTCTCAAGCTCTATTGTTCTTTCATAAATTATAATATGCATTTTTTGTAAAACATCATTTGTAGTAGAGGCAAGTTCTATAAACTATTTAAAAGTAAAGATAAATGGTCCTTTTAAGATAGTACCTAAGATGTTCTTTGAGGGACAGAAATCGCTTGAATTTTATAAACCTTTACTGTTAAACACGTCCAATAAAAGCTAAAAAAAAGATTTTCATCAAATTGCTAGATAATCTTATGTTTGTGTTGTGATAAGAAAGGATTCATTGTCAGTCAGCAACATTGCAATATGCTTATTTGACAGTTTCTTGCTCTTTTGACACAAAGAGAACTAAAATATGGAACTGGAATAGTAATGAATATATTTAAAACAGCGTATTAATGAAAATTAAATCAATAAATCAATGCGAGTTTTTACCATGACAGTAATGTTGTAATGCTAACTCTTTATTCAATGGAGGTCAATTCAGTGAACAGAGATTAAAACCTATTTCTTGTGTTTCGATGAGTTTTGAAGAAGAATTAAGGTGTTTCACAATCGTAGAAAAACTTTAAAATTTTAAGAATTTCTCTGTTTGTGGTAAAAAAAGTGTTATAAATATTTAAAAAGTTGATGTTTTTTTAAGAGCATTTTACTGAAAGATCCTTTGTGAAACGAATTTCTTTTTCTATGACATAACTGTGAAGAACCTTTAAAGCACCTTTACTTTTAAACGTGCTAAGTACAAGGCGTATCTCTTGTATGTATCTTATTTTACATTTTAGTTTAATGTGCTTTCACACCTGTAATTTAAGAGGAGGGAATTTAAGTATAGCTTAGAATACAGAATAAAGAATAAAAATTCGTGCATTAATTATACTTTCAAGATCATATAATTCTTACTAAATCAATCGGATTTTTCAATTATTCAATTATTCTACACACTGTCACCTCAAGTGTCAAATTAAAATTAAGTAATATTATGTGCAAAATAATAAGATAAATTCACTTTTTGTACTGTGCACTAAAAGTGATAACAAAAAAGAAACTCATTTATTTAGGTTATTTTAATTCAAGCATGGTAGGGTTAAAAAATACACATGTTTAAACAATAATTTGTTTGCTCTGAATTGTTTGTTACTTCTGTGCATGGTTTTAGGAGATATTAAAGGTATCTACTTTGCATCCATAACCCTCAAATGTCAGTGATGGCCTTCAGATCCCAGCCATCAGTTTTCAGTGTTTAATGCCGTCCGTTCACTTCCTCTGCTGACTCATGGTGTTGCCAAACCTCACTGTAATTGAAAAGGTTACTGGGCTTTCAATCAGTTCCCTGGAGAATCGAAGCCGTCTGGTATTTGACTCTCCTAACTTTTGAACTTTTACTAAACAAGATCTTTCGTAAGTACGTCAAGGTCATTGATGAAGTCCTTACTACAATAAGCTAATGTATCCTGAATCTTTTTCAAACTCGCATTCTACATACTCTTAAACTGTAAGAATTACCCGATGTTGGCCTAAAGATAAGAAGTACTGAAAATAATATGTATATAATATTAACAATACAGGTTTTTCATGGAAGCACAAAATGTGTTCAGTGGCGGGTTCAGACAGTGATGCAATAGTCTTTGGAAAGAAAAGTTCAACAAAAAAGTTCTTCGCCGAGAAACAAACACAATATATTTGACTGTCTTCACAAGCCTGTAGCTTAATTCCTGTCTGCTGTGCGTTTGTGTGAAATCACTGTGTGTGGAAACCTGCGGCCATTCGTCAACATTCAGTACAATGAGAGATTACTTCTCTCGTCCTCCCCCTCTGAATGTGAGTTTAGTATCTCATCTCTGTTCCCATCTGTCTCAGTGTCTCTCTCAATGTCTGGCTCAGGTCCTGCTCCGCAATTGGCTTAGAGGTGTGTAATCATCCGCTGACACCCCTGCTGTCGTCGCCTCTCCTAGGCCAGACTGATCTCAGGATCGGTAAATACCCCCTGCTAAACACGCTTCGTTTGTCTCGGTTAAACGCGCGCCCGCTCTCCTGCAGCACGCCCACTGGGTCCTGCTCTTGCCCCCCGTGTGGTCTTCTTGTGGGCGTGAGGAACGGAGCCTTATGAACGGCGTCCACGCCGATTAGCAGCCATGACTCATTAGCGAATCGCAGTAATTCGGGGCCTGATGAACACTCATTTTACACGCTAATTCTGTGATTGTGTGTATGTGTGTGCGCTGCCTTTGGCATTGAGCTAATGTTGAACTGAAAAGGGTGCCCACTCATTAAATAATCTTGTAGAGCCAGACTTATTAAAATTTGCACAATATACAGACGGCTTTAAATCTTATTCTGGCCGAGACCGCACAGGAGGAGTCTGTCTGACGGACATGTAAAGTGACCACACTGTATTTTTTATTGTAGTCAACTAAACCTACATCACTGTGGGGATCCAATGGATCTTTCCACTTTTGGTAATCAATACAAGAAGACCTACCAAATACAGGGATTGTTTTACAGTGCAGTCACAGTTAGTGTTTATTTTCCCCTTCCTATTTTGTATTTAATTTATTATTTGCCGTTATTTATTTTTAACATTGATGATATTGTTTTTTTATATTAAGTTTAATTAAGTTAAGTTATATTTAAGTTTAATATTTTTTTGATTGTAGGTTCATTTTATTACAATTTTACATCCACCTTCATCATTTTACTATTCGGGGTTATTCATTGTGAATTATTTTTATATTTAAAATTTATTTAAAAAGTATTTTAATTTTAAAAAGTTAAACTTTATTTATTTATATATTTATAATTTTTTTTTTATCTTATTATCTTCATTTTCTGTTAGTTTTAGTGCCTCAAAATGTGTTTAACACAATGGGTATAACCATTTTTTTAATGTATTTTTAAATGTTATTTATCAAATAATATCTAGGCAGCATTATATTTGAATTCATTTTATTTGAATTGCTTAAATGTTTAACCCCTTAATATGAATAAGCTGTTTTGCACAGTGTCTATTTTTTCATTATTTTTATTTACATAAATATTCAGTCAACTATAATGCATCGTTTGAAAAATGTAAACACTCAACATTCATGTAACATTCTTGTTTATTATAATTTAAGCAATAACCAAATATAAAGTGCTTAATTAGAGACTGATAGTTTTAGATAACTCTAATAACTTTGTTAACAGTGTGCATCAGGTGAATTGGTCGATGGGTCTGCCGTCTGAGATCGAGACCACTTCTCAGATAACCATCTATTAAGTTGGGTTTCTGGAGATGTAGAGAAAGATAAAAGCACACCGACGCTCTAATTCACATTTTCCACTTTAAAACCATCTGGAGACCTGTGAAAACACAAGTCATCCATCCTATAGAGAAGAGATTTTTGAATTTCAAAAGAACGCGACTGCATAGGCGAAAAACTTAAAATCCATGAATAGACATTAAAGAGTGAAAGTGCTGTCTGCCCAAACGTTATCCTGACACTTCAAAGGAACCAATCAGAGCCCAATCCGTTCAATTCCACCGTGAGATTGCCTCGCTTTTAGCTGTCATCTCGAAACACGCGATGACAGGAAAGACATTTCCGGATTTCTCAGCGACTTTAGGATATTAACATGAAAGATGTCTGCTCGAAACCTAACATATCCCATTAAGATGAAAATGACTCTGCTGTTTTTGAACTCAGAAGAGCACTTGGCCGTGAACTATCAATCACAAATCTGCGCCATCCATCAGATCGGCTGGCCTTAACTAATCATTTGTGTCACAATGTTAAAAAAACGTACAAGCATCTTTGGAACGGATTAAAGGACCAAACCGTGAGTTGATCTTGAGAACCTGAAATGCGTGGATCATTCTTGTTCGATTTTGAGCGATATTCTCGGAGCTCATTCCCATGATGACTCGAACTCAAACACATATACACAAACTGCTACGCACTCACGCGCATTAATGTACTTCATATTTGTTGTAGTGCACTTAACCGTGACCTTGTTATTACCTCGGAGATAATGGGGCTGAAGGCCAGCGTTCATGATGTCGACATATGGTTAAGTAATGATTTGGCCGTCATTTGGATGTGAAGTACTTGTGTATTCATGTACACACACATTCTGAAAGACATAAACACACAAGCTCTCTCTCTCTCTCTGTCTCTCTCTCTCACTCTTTCTCTCTCTGGCTCCAGGCTACTGCTGTCCCGCATGTCTTTCCCCATCAAAGGTTATTATTCCTGCTTCTCTAACATCATTCCTGTCTCTGTTTCAGTTGCGTTCTATCATTCTAGCTATTCACCAAGCCGCTCCTTTACTTCTCCCCACCCTCTTCCTGATCTGCTCCTCAAGGGTCCTGTTCCAATTCAGCCCTTTTCCTGCAACCTACTTTACTGTGCTCTAATCCTTTACCGGAACTGCGAGCAGGGCACACGCCCCCCATCTCCTCCTGGCTTTTCTCATATCCCTTCATTGTCTCTCCTCTCTGTTCCTCTATGCTGACCAGCTCACCTATCTCTGCCTCATCGTTGCCTGTCACAAGAGATAGTTCACTTAAAAAATCTATTCTAAATCATTAATTCAACCTCATTCATGATTCTTTTGGGAAAACAATAGAAGGCCTTTTGAAAAATGTCGAGGTGGTTTCCATACATTGGGAATCACTGGTGGAATGTTATTTGCTTAACAAAATTATTTATATTATTGAAGAAGGTCCTTCAGGTTTGAAAAGACAAGAGACTGAGTATAGTCTTTGAAACACAGAAGAAGATATTTTGAGAAATGCCTTAGTGGTTTTTATTTCCACAAAAGGGAATCAATTGTGTAAAAATATCTGCTTTAGTGAAGGTTGAAGGTTCAGTGGAAGAAGGTTGTTTTACAGAAGAAGATATTTTGAGAAAGCTCCCTTTCAATACAATCAGAATTAATGGTGGAATGGTTTTTGGTTGGAAACATTCTTCAAAACATCTTCTTAAGCGCTTTTTAAAAGTCTAGAATGACATGAGGGAAAGTAAATATGAACTTTTATTTTCAAGTGAACTTCTCCCCGTTCCCCCTCTTGTTGATCTCTTGATCTGTTTTTTTCATAATTTCCTTGCTTCTCTTCATCTGCTGGTTTGTCCCCCCCCCCCTCTACTCTGATCTCTTAATCTATCATTCTCCTCCTGTACCCTGTAGCTTCCTGTCTCTCTCTCCAATGTCCTGTCAAAGTTACGCAATAAATGAAAAAACCGAATCAGTAGGAAATCTTTAGATTATTTTGTCTACCATCATTTTGTCTAAACATCCCTTGTATCCTGTCCACTCCATATGTTCTCTCTTCTTAGTTGATCTTTTAATGCAACTTTTCTTCTGTGCTGACCTTCTCTCCTGTCTTAAGATCTCAAGACCTCATCCTCTCTCTTCAACTCATGCACCAAAATTTCCTTCCTACAGTATGTCTCCGTTGATCTTCTCAACATTGATCTTCTCTGTGATATGCCAGAGAGAGAGAGAGAGAGAGAGAGAGAGAGAGAGAGAGAGAGAGAGAGAGAGAGAGAGAGAGAGAGAGAGAGAGAGAGAGAGAGAGAGAGAGAGAGAGAGAGAGAGAGAGAGAGAGAGAGAGAGAGAGAGAGCTGCATACACAATGTCAGTCATTGTTTGTACAAAACCACATCTCTATTCTTCTGCAATATGAGAATAAACCCAAATATACACTCACATTTTTATGTGGTGTTTCAAAACCTCTGAGACTCCTCATTCATCTCATCTTTGTCATCCTTCTTTTTTTTTACAATAGCATGGTCTGTCTAACACATTAAATTACATGTCGGCATACTTTGGATCATGTATTGTGTTCTTGCCTAGGGAGGACTTCAAGTTTGGCTGAATAGAGGGTCAGGTAGTTTTAGATGTTCGCCCGGTTCTGTGTGGCACACTTATCGTGGATCTGTGATCTTGTAGAAAACGTCTGAAGTCTGCGAGACTCATCAGAAGAATGTTCACCGGCTTTCCATCCACATCGTGTTACCCTTTGTGAAGTCTGCACTTGTGGGCACTTAACAGCTGACTAGTACCCAACGGCCTCTTTGGCATGACATGACTCAAGTGTAGACTCGTAGGAAGATCACAGGCTGAGGGCATCATTAGGGACACAGCCTTTGAAGAACATACTCATACACGACTAACAATGCTGCGCACAGTAAAAGTCAGAAAGTCAGAATCCTCAGCTGTGTGTGTGGGGGTGCCTTTATTATTTCTGTCCTTTTTGGTCTCTCTGTGTCAGTAACCTGAGGCAGTTTGCTCACAGTCCTCTCCTGGTGTCCTCAGATCCTCAGAAGTGTGTGTGTTTTGATGGAAGTGTGAATGGAAGATTAGCAACTGATGGATGGGTGTGAAAATTGTGACGTGTGTGTGTGTGTATACAGTGGGCCATAGCTCAGCTCCACACGGGTGACTGCGAGCAGGGCTGGACCTCCCCGGAGAGGGAAGGTGTTTAAAACGGGGGCCATTGTGCCAGAAGCCCCGGCCTTCCTGAACTCCCCATGGGGGCTAACAGCACAGCATCAGCAACTCCAATAGATTTACTGTGAGCCACACACATAAAGAGAGAGAGAGAGAGAGAGAGAGAGAGAGAAAGAGAGAGAGAAGAAGAGGATGAAGAGGCGACTTGACGACGGCATCGAGACCTGAATGCTGATGCACAAGTTATTTTCTCCTACACAACTCAAGTGGCTGTGAATCAGACCAGTGTGTTTCATTATGTTTGTGTCCGCATTTTTGTGTGTATCTATGTATGTGTGAGTTTAAACAGACACATTCTTGTGTGTGTGTGCGTGCGTGTGTGTGTGCATGCATGCGTGTGCGTGGTTCTTTTTTCTGTTATATATATAATTATTTTATATATTTAACCCTTACTTAAGCGTACCTATAAAAATGAACTTCAAGTATGCCTCCTTTTTCCTAAGATATATTGAAAACGTTAAGGAATGTACCCTGTAAAAAATGTTTCATGTGGCTTAGTTAATATTACAATAAACCCATATTTACTATTGAATTAAAATTATTTTTCTGTACAAATATTTTTAAGTTTATGTTATGAACAATAATTATTCATTTAACAAATATATGTTCAATATACACCTTTTTATGGTTAATTCTAGAATACATTTTTGAGTTAATTCTTTTACTTTTCTCCCTATGCACAACATTTTTATCTTATACATAATTTCAAAGCCACATTTTTTTAGCTTACTTAATTGTTTTTGTGTGGATTATTTAAGATGCTTTTATTGAAAGTGACATTATAGATCAAATCCATGACCTTTGTGGTGCTAACACAGTGCTTTACCAGTTTTGCTGTAAGAACAGCATCTTATGGGGTAGTCAAAAATGACACTTTGGGTGTCCAAAAATTTTTCGGTACTACAAGGGCAACATTTTCACACCAGCTCCACTTTTTAATGTCACACAAGATGCAATTTAAAGGTCTTTTGGGAGACAGGTTTTAGATGGTAATTTCACCTGTGATGCGTTTGTCCCTTTTTGACCGAGTGATGGGTTGAAAGTAACACTTTTATAATGTATTTAAAGTCACAGTTCACCCAAAAATGAAAATCCCTGTTTACTTGTCCACTTTCCTTTCAAATCTATATGAGTTTCTTTCTTCTGCAAAACACAAAAGAAGATATTTTCAAGAAAGAGGGCTCCCATTCACTTCTATTGTATTGATACAAAACCAATGCAAGGAAAGGGATGCCACTCACCTACATTCTTCGGAATATCTTCTTTTGTGTACTGCAAAGAAAGAACTTCATACAGGTTTAAAATGCCAGAGGGAGAATAATGATAGAGCTATTCCTATAAGTAAAGTTTAACTTCAATATTATTAGATTAGATTAGATTAGATTAGATTCAACTTTATTGTCGTTGCACATGTAAGATACAAGTGCAGTTAGCATCCAACCAAAAGTGCAATAAGAGTGCAGTAAGTACGGAATATATATGTATTATATACAATAATTATACAGAATATATGAGTATAGATAAGCATTATGGACAGATTATCTGTATATTACAAACAATTCAGATTTGAAATGAATGAAATAAATATTGTTTTAATGTTGTGTGTATGTAAGTAAAAATAAGTAAATATAGTTAAGTGACACTTTTGCAATAGAATTCACCAAAATATTGATGCATACTTTACTTTTCAGAAAATTATATTAAGAGAAATATTTAGTTTGCACATTTAATAGATTTTTTTAATCAATTATTTTTTTATTTTCACTGAAATATTTAATGTTTGTTACATTAACTTAGCCACAGTAAAAATGTTTTACAGTCTAGTATACTAAAAATGAGCTGGAATGACTTAATTGTATAGTGTACATCAATTCTACATGATACACATTTGAAACATAATTATGTTAAAAATTAAAATTAATCACGTGGCATCAATACAATGAATTAATTCCAACAACCCATATGTTTGTGTGTATACAGTACATGTATACTCTATAGTGTGACTGTAATAATCTTTGAGTATTAGTTTTCAGCAATTGTTCTAAGTTGTATTGTATCTACACAACGTAACAAATATTGACACCCACTTTGTAGGGATTCATAGCCATGCATAGTTTTCCATTAAAAAGCATGCCACAGTAAAAGTTTGTAGTGGATTTGAATGAGTCTTTGTTCTCTTCTCAGAGGTGTGTGAGTTTGTGTGTTCGTGTGTGTGTGTACAGGCATGTCATAGAACAGCAGTGGGCATCAGGCGTGGGGGAAACACGACAACGGCTTTTACAGAACAGAGACTCATTCACTCACCATTCCACCACCGAGACAGCAGGGGAACAGGAAGTTTTGTTCGACTTGCATCCACATCAGATTTGCCCTTTGGCACTCTATATACCTTATCCGTTCATTTGTGAGATATTGTGAGTAGACGCAGCAGATGTTATTAAAGGCTAGATGGGGTATAAAAAAAGGGGGGTTATCATCCCATTGGGGGGGTCGGACAGCTGTCCCTTGTCCGTCCGCACTACACTTTGAGTCTGGACAATGAAAGAAAGAGAGACAGAAGGAGGGGAAGAAAGAAAAGAAAGATTGTACCAGTGTCTACTTGGGGCTTAAACCGGGATTGACGGAGCGGATGATGCTGCAACTGGTGGTAATGAGATCTCCAACATGATCCTTCACCAAAAACACCCACCAAAGATGAGATGGACCAACGGTCATCCGACCTCAATGTTTACCCGTCACATCAATTCATACGTGATATGTTGACTCTCCTACAGGAAAGGAAAATTCCAAACAAGTTTTTTTAAGCACCTCATTAAATGGCAAGGAGGGTTGTTTTGCGTCCTGTGTTAACAGACGTCATAAAAACATTTTATCATCTAAAACATTTGATTTGACAAAACTTGTATGGCATGAGTCGGGTATATTTTGTGTAAAGAAATGCTGCCAGAATAGAAAATTCGGTCGTCAATTACTCACCTTTGAGTAGTTTCTAATCTCAATGTAACAAATACTTGGTAGGGCTTATTAAATATTACAAATATAAAGAGTTAAAGATTAACTAGATTTGTGGAAATTTTAATATCAATTAATTAAAAACAGTTCTTTTCTCAAATGTACAAATATTGAAATATTTGAAATATTAAAAATATAAAAAAGTTTATGTCATGAAATAAGTAAGTATTTAGTCATCAAATATGTATTTGTAATATTTACCCTAATATTTTTAGTGAACCCTAATATAAATATTTTTGTTAATCACCGTTTCTTACAAATGCACACAATTTAAACAGTATTTTTATTTTATTTCAAGCTTTTAAAATTTTTTGTGTTATTTATTTCACGAAAAATCACAGTAAACCTTTTTGAGTGTATAAATGTCTTTGTACTGATGAACACAGTGAAATATATTGGAAGAATTCTTTTAGCCAAACAGTTATTAGACCCCATGGACCACCATAGTAGAAAAAATAATTTTATAATCTAAATGTCTTGTTGAACAAGAAATGAGACCGTTTGAAGAATGTAGAACATAAAAAAGTTATGGGATACTTTTATCTGCATTTTTATTTATTCTACTTTGGTAGTCAACGGGGTCTGAGAACAATTTGGTTACAAGCATTCTTCCAAATATCTTTCTCTATGTTCAACCAAACAAAGACCTTTATAGAGTTTTGAAACAATTAGAAAATGAAAAAACCATGACAGAATTTCCACTTGTGGGTGAACTATCCCTTTGAAATGTGTTATACGAGCTTCTAAGCAAAAAGGCTTTATAAAAGTTCAACTCTGTCTCAACTGTTATGTCAAGACACCAAGATTAAACAGCGAGCAAATTAAGACTAGTTCTAAAGTGTCCTACTTCTCTATTCTTCCATTTTTTTAGCATCTCGGGAGATGAAGGAGAGGTCTCAACAAAGTAAGAAGCCTTGCTCCAATTAGGCAAAAAAAGTCAGAATTTTTAACACAAACTCGATCCTTTCTCATCCGATTCTTCCTAGAGCGACTGATCTAAGCTCTGCCGTTCACTTGTCTTTTACAGCTCTGTACTCGTACTGCACGTCCAGTGTTGTCTCATGCCCTTTTCTTACTTCTCCCGAGAATATTTAGAGGAACATCATGAGAGTCGATACTTATAAATGAGAACTCCATTATGTCCCCTGTGCTGTAAACATTTCCTCCGGTACACGTAGTGTGTGAGGGACAACACGGCTCTAATAGTCAATCTCTGAGTGCCGATGTTTTGCCCCAATTTTATGTGAGACACTGATGCAGCAATAAGGCCATTAAATATTTACACCCAGCCTTCCATTGTGTCTGTTCGCTCATCTGGCTCTCTCCTCGTTTCATTGTCTCCTTTTCTTTTTTTTCCCGTGTAGGGGTGTATTATTTAAAAAAAGATGTCTGGGCAGGCTGCCCTACTGAGTGGAGCGTTTTATCTGTTAAACCGCGAGGCATATCGCCATCTGAGGCCTGGCTAGGGTCCTATCACACGGAGCGGAGAGCAGGAGAGATGAGATGGAAGGAAAGAGAGCCTCGGGCCATCTTAAGGGAAACTCGCACACATATACACATCTCCTGAGGATTAATCTGTGTTCAGCTGTCCTATCAGACTTGGCACGGTTACAGTAATAGTTGTAAACGTTATCTCAACACCCTCTCGCTCCTATATCACGTCACGCTCTTAGATCTCTTCTTTCCCGCAGCATAACTTACAGTTATGGGATTTTGCTGTTATTGTGGATCTGGAATTTATTAATTGCCTCCGCCACACGGATGTTTAGGAGCGCTTGCATACTGAATACACACTGGGTGCGGAGGCCGATCGCTGTCAAAAGTGTTGACTTGTTTTAACACATTGTTGGGTGGGATATGGATCATATTCGATGTTATTTTAAACCAACAGTTTGGTTCATGTAGAATAGTCGTGTAAATTAAAACGATCGGTCCATATTTTATTCGATCATGGTCTAAAAACAACACATCGGTTTTGGTAGAAAGTGTAGAAATGCTAGTTTAGACCACTTTGAAAGTTGTAAACAGTGGCACTTTAGTTTATTTATTTTTTTCATGTTTTTTCATACATACATAAGAGATGATAACTGTTTTTAGTTTTCAAACGTGTTACCTGTAGAATGCAAGTCATCACTATTATTATCTGGCTGGGATATTCTTTTCCTTCCGCCAAAGATTGGCGGCATGGATTCACATAGACCCATAAATGAGAGCTCATTTGATGGGATTATTGAGGAGAGGTCTGCTAAGATTTTTATAATCTGGGGTGTGGTGTTCCATAGGGGATGGGGAATCCTATAGACTAAATAGTGCGCCCAACTCTGACGGGCAGTTGCAAAAAGGTTACATTCTCAGGTCATTTATCACGTCTAAAGATCCTTGCAGGCCCTGTGAAAACATATCCCATAGTAGGGTGTAGATTGTACCTCTGGGGTGTGAGAGCCACCCCACATTTCCCTATACTGTAAATGGGGAACTTTGACAAATTACAGCTCAGATGGAGAGATGTCGTAGCTAGGATCATCACAAATAAACTATAATCAATCATAAATTAGGATCATTCTAATCAGCCAGGATCATCACCATTGGGACTTCACTGACTGTTGATTGACAGGTGACAAGCCACGCCCATAGCAACCAAACACATAAGCCAAGCAACCATTTATCAGCACTTACATCTCTGCATCAGAACATCATAGAGACACAAGGGTTGGATCGTTTCACTTGTGACTTGGTCTATTATTAATTATTAAGCCAAGTTCATGGTAACACATATGCTTAGCAACTGTTTAGAATGACTTTTATCTCTGCATCTGAGCATCATAGAGACACGGCGGTTGGCTTGTTTCAGTTGTTGCTTAGAGAATCAGTTTTGCCACGTCAAGCCCCACTCACATTTTCTTCAGAAAATATACCTGTCAAGTTTTATATAGAGGTTCTGTTGGTTTTATTATATTCAACATAAAAAACAGAACAGGAAGTTCTTCTGGACGAGTGTCGGATTGGTTTTGTTTACATCTTCTTAAGTGGTCTTTACAATATAATATATAGCCGTAGAATTATAAGGCTTCACTTCAAGATAAATCTCACCATACACTAGGGGTGTAACAATACTTTTCATAGAATAATATATTGCGAAACAAAAATGTTTCAATACGCATCGTAGAGGTTTACGGATATTTCATGACATGACGTTTCTTTAATTTTATTCTTTGAGCGGTCAAAACAGGACTTTGCACCAAAAGAGTCGCTTAAATCACTTGTATCTTTTCAAATTGAATGTTAAGGCTACATTGCTTACTAGAAACTGAAATTGAAATAGCAGCTCTCTATACTGTGAGACCTCCATTCTTGATACTTAAATAAACATGTTTGTTCTACACTATACAAGAATTTCACAACTGAGGAAACTTATGCAGAAATAATGCGATGACACTTAAGCACGATTGTAAAGTCCTCCAACAAAACTCCAATGCATACAATATGTTAATGAAACATACTTTTCATTTTGTGATTAACTAATGATAAATAACAAAATTCAACTTTCACCAAGAAAAATCACAGAATCAGAGCGCGAAATACTAAACTAAGACCTCCGTCAAGTTTTATTGAATATATAACTACCATCAAGTTTTCGAAGTTTATTGATTGGTATGGCTGTTGGATATTAATATAATTTATTTGTATTTAATTTATATCAATTAACATTTCATTAAACACATAATTATATTATTTTAGATCAATATTTTATGGTATAATAATTGTTTTTGTTTGAATTTGCTGAAGCTTTCTCACATTTAATTTCAGCCAAAAGAATACTGGCTGGACATAACTCTCTGGCTAATGTAATTCGCCGATTTCTTTCTCTTATCATCATAAATAATCTACAGGGATTCTTTGTGGATTTGTACGGAAGTTATATGTGGGCCAGAAAAGCGTCCATGTAACAGTTGTAAATGCTTTCTTTCAAACCATTTATAGTGAGAATAAATTATGCTTAAATTGCATTATTAATCTCAATAAATCCCTATTATCAACCGGAATAAAAAACACCCTTTATATATCTTTATTATTCATTCATCACACCGAACACGAAAGGTCAATTTAAGCTGTTTACAAAAATTAGGCGAAATTGAATAATAACTCAATGTTAGGCACAAACAGGAAAACACACACACGCACACAAACTGAGAACTCAGACTCGAGGCCAGTCATACGAGTTTTCACATGATCCTCAGAACAACCACAATGCTATTAGGATGAAAACCCAAACGGAGAAACAGCATAAAGCCTAAATCGGCCTAAAATCGTCTAGAAGCTATTAGATAACACATCCGGATGTTTCTCATTCGCCGCGCTCCATTGGAGTCGGCACAGGGCTAACGTAGTGCCATGATGTGTCAGAAAGCTGCCAGATGTGCTCAGTCTAAATACAATCCCAGTTAAGCTTCAGTCGCAGGACTGGCACTGCAGGATCATAACAATTAGCCCTGTGTTTCCTCCACTGCAGAGCCTGCAACCACAGCACTCACTCACTCACTCACTCACTCGCTCGCTCACTCACTCAAAGTCTATGCTCTTGCCTCAGCGGTGGAGACTGGGGTATTTCTTTTTCATTTTTTACATTTTCCTGCATAACTCACAGAATAATACAAATCTACCTGCCATCCTTTAGCATAAGAAACATTTATATGTGTCAGAAGTTACTGTACCGTTGTTAGACTTATTATAAGAACGACTAAATCATAATAATGAATGGAATATAAAATATCTAAGTAGGTTGTGGATATTACTTTTACAATATTAGAAGAAAGAAAAATTCTGCCTCATTTGTGTTACTAACTAATAAAACTGATTAAAAAACCTACAAATTGTACATTTACGCAAGTAGTTTTATGCAAATATAATCTCATATTTGCATAAAACTAATTGCTTGAACTTTGTGTCTTGGCTTGCACAGAATATTACAAATGACACTCTTAAAAATCTTATTATACATAGGTTTAAGTTTATCGTCAGAATCTGTAGGATCATTATTTTGAAATGATCTATGAAGGATTACACTCTAAAAAATAAAGACGCTTTAAAGATTTGTCACAGATGATATAGAGGAACTAATTTTGTTTCCACAAGAACCATTCAGTCAAAGACTATTTCTTACTCTTAAATAATTATTAGAATGATTTAATATAATATCAAGTATAATATTAATGTAGTCAAATATTTTTAGAACATTAAATAGATTTTTGTCAGTGGAAAATATTTAAAGAATTGATTAAAATCTGAAAATTAATTGTTTTCAAATCTACACATATCTTTCAAGTTTATGTAGTGAAAAAAATATGTTTTAAAAAATTTTAATGGCAATATTCTGACTTATACATCCAAATTGACCGTATATCAAATGTAAAGCTTTAAAATTCACTTAATTTTTTTGTATAAAGTTTCACAACACATAGAACCTAACGTGAGGCTTTTAGGTCATTCAGGTATAAGAGTTTTTGGAACAATTTAAACAAAATAGGTAAAAGTGTATTACAGCATATCGATCATCTGATAACACAAAACCAATTTTAGCTTTTAGAATCAAATGAATTACCTTTATTTCATAAACAACTACAACCAAAATGAATGGAAGCTTCTTCCAGTTGCTTTGACATTTGTGTTGGATGCAAACTTTGGGCAACAACCCGAAGCTTAAAACAGATATTTGTTTAGTCTCAAAAGCATTAAACTATTAGTCAGCAGGGAGCATTTTTTAGAACATCATAAAAAGTCAGTTTTTGTTAAAACAAAGATAGAAGTTTGAGTAAACACTGATGTACTCATCAGATCTCATCACACACACACTTTGAACATGTCTTCTTTCCCAAAGGCCCTTGAATTATGAAGGATTATGACAGAGATCCAGATTTGACGCAGCGTTGCTTAACACAAAGACACCTGTTCACTGGTTTATCCTCATACACACTTTATTCTTTCTATTCCCTGTGAAGAACAGAGCATGACTATACGAGAGAACAGAACAAAACTGGTTCGGGGCTATAAAACAGGGTGTCTAAATTAGTCCTTGTTTTCGCAGCGCATTAGGGTAAAGGAGCCAGAAACTAAAGTTGTGTGACCTGTGTTACGTCACACGCACACTCAATCTGTCCCATATGGAATAGATTAAACAACACATTTTCCTCTTTCACATTAGAGTCTATGAATGAAAACTGTTTTTTTGTGTGTTTGTGACATGTGACACTTCACTGGGACCGGTAACTGAATCTGACGGGGCTTAACATTCATGTCTAGCATCCACCCTCACTTCTTTAACACGTAGAAATAATTTAGAAATAATTTCATCATCTATTCACTTTTAACGTGTGTGGTCGTTTTAGCTGTGAAACAACAAAAGAGAATTATTACAAATACTAGAAAATTTTAAGAAACATTGCTTGAATTTTAACTAAACATCATGTCTCTATTTGTTTTGACGGCCATGTAATTCATTAGACATTATAGGGCAGTCAATATCTTAAAGTTGTTATTGAAGACTTGGCATATGGACATTTATGGTGTATCCATCCTGTTTTTAATAAACTGGACGGTCTATGATCTTTATAAAGTGTTTTTGGATAAAAAGTGCTGCGAGGAGATTCATGAATCTCATTTTTGTTGCATGAAAAAGCATATAGGTTTTTAAAAGACAGTATGTAATGACATTTTTCCTTGGATTCTTTAATTTATAAATTATTCGGTTATTTATCCTACTAATTTACATAAACAGTATGTGATCCAGTCTGAAATTCACTTTTTTTTTATCTTCAAACAAAATGTAAGGTAGGTTTTGAATATTAACTGCGTAAGGTCAGATATTGAAATTATTGAGAAATCCAACTTTAGTATTTTGAGGAATAATCATGAATCAAAGTGTTAAAGAATAATACATTTAAAAGTTTATCATGTTAGACATTTTTCAAAATCTTTACAAGACCTATATGTTACAGAAATAAACTGGCTATGAATGCTCTGAGGTTTCATAATCTCATACCCGATCTTTAATTTCACATACTGGGTCACATATTACATGCTGTTATATCTCTTCATTTACTAATGTAACTTCTTATACACATTTGCAAACACCAAACTATTTGCATTCATGGTGAAAATGCTCAGCCATAATGTAAGGAAAATGTAATTTAGTGATATAATTTTAAAACAGTAAAAGTGTACTGAACTGCTATTTTGGGACACCATGAACATAAATATTAAAACATACTAGAACATACTATCTGTGTACTCATTTGTTGTACCTAAAGTCATTATGAACACATCCTTATATCAAATATGGGTTCAGGTGTACTTCAAGTGGTAACTAAATGCATTTTTAATTACAGAGATAATATGATAAAAGTATATTTGAGTTCATTTTAAAGTTGAGGACAGATCTTAAGATTGTCTTAAGACGTAATTGTTTGGTATGTTAAGAACATAATATTAGTGTGTATTTCCAGGTCATTGCATTGAATTGTAAAAAGAATAAAGATGTAAGTACACCAAAGTGTGAACTACAGGTGTGAGAGATATCATTCAGTGTTCAGCTGAAGCATCTGGAAAACAGTCACAATAAAAGTCCCAGTGGACCTGACACACAAGGGGCCGTGTGATTTCAAAGCCATCTGGAGTGAAGCTGACTGCTTTTAACACATCGCAGCTGCAGTGAATCCAGCACAGTCCCCTCACCTTTAGCAAACGGGTCTCGGTTTAGAGCCGTAATTACTGCAGAGCTGTATCCAGACCCCCGGGGACCCGGGATGGGCGTGTTGGATCGCTGGTGTTTTCTTTGTGCGGTGGAAGCCTGCCATCGCATTGCTGCACACATGCTGATGCAGCGGTGCCACACAGGCCCTGCCATCCCCCACTACTCTCCCTCAGGGCACCCACTTTGAGACAGGCACAAAAGGCCTGCTGCATCGTTACGGTGCGCTTTCCTGAAGTGACTGTTTGTCTGAAGTTCTGAAGTTACCCGCCTTGACCTGTTTTTCCTCCCCAAATCCTTCTCAGAATTAGCTTTTTCAGTTTCTTTCCCATCCGGCATGGATGGAAATCACAACAGACTGAGTGTGCTTCAGATCAAACGTTCCGGCATCAATTCTTTGGAGCTGTGATGAATTTTTGATCAGTGGGTGTAACCTGAGTTAGGCCTTTAAACCGGCCGCCGTGCATTAAATTGGAAGTCAAAGCTTTTGGAAGAGACTGAAAACTGCTGAAAACCAAATATATTTGTGGTCTCACAGGCTCCGGTTATTCCCCTCTCGGTTGAACGATGCTTTCGGAAATCGCTCCTCCGAGGTACAGAAAAACTTTCTTACAGTATTTCAGCGGAAGCCTGAAAAGTCGACACCTATTACAGTCATACATTATGATTTTTGTAATAATCCTGCTTTTATTAGGGGGAGTAAACTGGGAAGGGAGAGAGGCGGTCACACCGGGGCCATAAATGCACAATTCATGTTCAAACAAAAGCTGAACTGTATCGAACGATACTGTGGCGTCTGTTTCACAGACTGCTGGTTATACAAGCTACTGGAAAAGTGGTTGTGGTTGTGTACGCAGCGCTAGGCCTCGTGTGTTTTTGTTTCTCATCCAGCAGAACGGTATATGGGGATATATAGGTGGGGGGTCTTTACGAGCTGGTGGTGTTTGAATAACTTATTCACAGCCGTTTGAGGTATAGGTTCACAAACTCAAAATGAGTCCAACTTAAAGAGTAAGTGCGATTGCGCCAAGAAGACTTGAACATCCTTGAGTAAATATTTCTATTGGTTAAACGGTGGTTCAATTATTTTTCTCTGATTTAAGCACTCTTGAAAATAATGGTTCCTTGTGGCTACATAAATAGTTCTTTGTAGTAAAAGCTGTTCTTTAGACTTCAAGAAATCTAAGAGGGTGTATTTGACAACGTTTTTTCTCTGTTGCACTGCTTTGAAATACGCTGTACAGAAATAGTGTTTTTGAGTGTGGTTAACGTTTAAGAAAAGGGATACGTTTGGCCTCCTCTGCGAAATAATTTTTTTCTGTTTATTTATTATTTTTATTTATTTATTTGTCAGTTTTAATGAATAAAAATGGATGCAAATGTGCCAAAACCAATCAAAAAACATCATTCATCCCTAGACACTTGACATGACAACGTACAAAAATGCTACCCTTAAAGTTCAGGCGAATGGGCTTTAACATTTCAACATTCTTAATTCTTAATTCTTAAAAATATAAAATTACCTTAGCGCATCAAAATTTCAACTTAGTTTTAAGTTTCAGGGACTCATCACTGGTCGAAATCTTAAAGTGGCATCATGTAAATCCAGTTACTTTCCACAACGCATTTATGACAACACATCACAAAAGTAAATGGATGTCTACAATCCTGATGTCTGCTGTAGTCCATGACATCTGTTTAAGACGATAACTCGCTTTATTGAGAACTTTAGGATTTGTGACTTAACAGATCATTTACAGGTACCACATTTACATTAGATTACATTTACATTAAGTTATTTAGCAGACGCTTTACCCAAAGTGAATTAAAAATTTAGGTAATAACACACATAAACAGATAAACGAGACTTTAAATAAAGAATGGTCAAATTACTTTAAATGATTCAAACTCTGATCAAACCTGAAAAATAAGGGCTTTGAAATGCTAGCGTTATGGATATGCCATAAAACACCCAGAATATGTATTTTTTCACAATTCACAGATTATAGTTTATATCCTAATTAACCCCAGATTTTTGAGTCTACATGTCTGAACCAAAAGCAATCTATAAAGTTTTCTATTTGAAAAAGGATATAAAGATGTGTTGTTGATGTGAAGGACGGGGTTTTGTGGAAACGACAAACTTTGTAGGATTTTGGAGAATTAAAATGCCCAAACCAGAAGCAACAGGACCCAACAAATGGACAAACTCTTTATGGAACATAAAAAAGTTACTATATGTTTATAGGGGTATCTATGTAGAATATGAGTGTTGTGTATGTGACCATCCTTAGTATAGCCCTTTAAAATTTTAAAGAGAGGCCTCACATAGGTATTTGAACCACCAAATGTTATTTTATGAAACTATTATAGGAAACACCAAATTTTTCATTGTAATGTTGACAATACAGCTATTTTTCCAAAGTAGGGCTTGAATATCATTTTCATAATTTTAGAGCTCATGTTGACCCTGAAGGTCATCCTGCTTGATCGTATCTCATCTTTCCGAACATGCTCAAGCGTCGGGGTTTCATTCCAGCTTGTTAGTCAGTGAGCTTTATTTCAGACAGTCCGATTGTTTCTTCTCATCTTTGAAAACGGAGGTCTGCACCGCCGCGTGAATACCAATTACACTTTTAATTCCAGCAGGTCAGCAGAGATCCCGAGGACCTGCTGAGGTGGACGTTTAAAGGGCGCACAAATTCAAAGCTAAAAAGAAAACGCGGGAGAATTAATAAAAAGAAAATGAATCTTCATGGGGAAAAACGGCAGATGATGAATTAAAATAAGAGTTCACGTCCCATTTTCTACTAATGAAATCGCCTCCCAGAAACCATCTGTTCTCGATAAGATGTCTGCAAACAGATCAGAGCATAAATGTTCTTTAGGCCAAAGGACATTAGTGGAAATAGAATCGACGAAGAAGAATGGCTGAACTTTCAACAAATGACTAATTTGCCCTTTAGTCCTGTGTGCATGCCTATGGATTTCAGCTGACCCCCAACTGCATGGCAAAGCAGTCCGGTATTGATATGAAAGGGCACTGGTGGGCATTACTGGCGGTCTCAGCGTGGGGTGATGTTATCAAAGCCAGGGTTATGCCAATAGAAATGGCTCTTTAAAGGACGGGCGTGTATGTTGACAGTTGGTGCCGTATGAAGGACTGGCATGTGCTGGCATACTTCGAGTCCATTTGGTTGCATTCCTTGTTTTGAGCGTATGAGAGTTATGTTGGGGATGTTAAAAATGATTTTAAATAGAGTTGTGGCATGAGCAGCAATTTTTGAAGCGCTTGTTGCCCGATGAACAAGGTTACTGTGTCCAAAAAATTCTACAAAACACTAACTGTCTGCAACAGAGGAGACAAAAGATAATGTTAGTTGTTCTCAGTGTTGCGACCTAAATATGGGTCATGGGTTTGTTCTGATAAGGTCACAGTCAGCGTAGTTATGAATGCAAATCAGAAAAACACTTTTAAAAATGGATTTGATGAACTTTTTAATTAACTATAAATGTCAACTAGTGTTTATGAGTTTACCTTGAATCTACATTTACAGTGATGCATTTGACGGATGCTTTGTCTAACTTTCCTTCAAAGTGCACATTCTTACCAGCATTTGTGTTTACTGTGATTTAAAGGGATGATTCACCCTAAACTGAACATTTTGTCATTAATTTTTCACCCTTACATTGTTCCAAACCTTTGTTTGCTTGAATGTAAAAAAATATATATTTGAATGTAAGCTACTGAGTTTTCTGGGTCGCCCATAGACTACAATAAATATAGAATACTTTGAGGTTCTGTTGAAAAAAGTTTAAGATTACTTCAGAAATCTAAGTTGCTGACATTCTTCTAAATATCTTTCTATGTTTGAATAGAACAAAGAAATCTATTAAGGTTTGGAACCACTTGAAGTAGAGTAGTTAATTTTTTGATGAGTGATCCGTTTCAACCCATGACATTTGTGCTGATAACTCAATGTTCTACTGCAGAAACGGAAAAAACACTTTAGTGTTAAAGGGACAGCTTATCTTAAGCTTAGCTTAAATTCTGAATCAATGGATCAATACCGATCTTGGAGTCCATTGACTACCATGTTGGAAAAAGATAAAAATCGTCAAGGACCCATGTACTTCTTCTTATCCTACATTCTTCATTCTTATTTTGCGTTTACCTGAACAAGTCATACAATTGTAGTCAATGGGGTCCAAGCACTGTTTGGTTACAAGCATTCTTTCAAATATCTTTCTCTGTGTTTTAACATCTATGTTCAACAGAACAAAGAAATACATACAGGTTCGGAATGTTTGTGCTGACCACATTGACTAACAAAATACATTTTCTTGAATAACATATACAATGTGTTATTTTCATAAATATTATAGATTTTTTGTGTTCAATGAAATAAAATCTTGGGTCAGCACTTGATATCTACTGCTTGATACTTTAACATCTACCTTATAAAATTCTTGGATAAGATCTGCACATCTACGGTTGAAGAACACCTTAGCACATCATCAACTCCGCACCTCTATTTCTGAAGATAAAGTGTTTGTGCAAAAATGTCAGTTGCTGTGTTTTTGCACCTACACAATATATGCATTTCTCAGATCTAACTTTAGAGCTAGAAGTAATTGGTTCATCTCAGCTCTGTAACCAATCAATGCTAGACCTCTCGCACGCCGACCACAGGGCGAAACGGGAGCTTCGGCAAAATTTTAATGCCGCCTTTTTGATCTGCGCAAGAAAAACTATATTAGCATTACCGGCCGAGCTTCACAGGTGAAAATCCATCTGCCCCTACATCACTGGTCCACTCATGGAGAGAGAGAGAGTTATGAAATAAGAACATTTCCTCTTTGAACTTTTATTGAAGTTCTAATAGGACTTACGGGCTTAGCTGAATTCTAATGGAATTTGTTATCATCACAGCGACGTGTGATGTGACGGTGGCGTTGGTGTGTGTGCGCCAGCTCATTAAAGCCAGAAGACAGCCAGAGACGGGCCAGCTGGGGAAAACAGAGCGAGCTGGTGTACAGTATTCCCCCGAGTCCATCCGGCCTTCCTCCCTCAGCACTTTTCGCCGTGGTGCGCGATAGAATAACCGGAGGGAAAACAACAGGCTAGCTCTCCAACCAAACTTTAATAGTTATTTCTTTAAAAAGTGTGAGCACGACGTTTACGATCTACAAAAACTTGTTTTCGAGAAACAATTTGTTCCCAAAAAATAGTACAGTGAAAAGTTTTGAAATGATCACATATCATTTTTAAATATTGTGTATAATGGCTTGAATAACTTGTATATCTAAATAACAATAATATTTCTATAAAAATTCACCAAAAATATTAGCTTTATACTAATATGTATATTTGTTAAATAAATACCTGAACAAAAATTTTACTGTTTTATATTTAATCAATTCTTTTTTCATGACCCACTGAATCAATTTTTATTCAGATAACACTTAGTTAATAAAACTTTATTTTTGTGATATTTACTACACCACATGAATTGTATAATAGATTGTATGTTATAGCTTTGGCCTAGCATTAACAGTTTAATATATGAAACGTCTCATCTTCCTTCTCATGAATGGATGATTCCGAGATGCGGGGAAGAAAATTCTTAGGTGATGAAGAATTATGTTTCTACATCTAAGCGACGTAAATCAAGGTTTTCTCTCGAGACGCTCGAGACACTTCAAAATATTTTGTTTAAAAATGTCCATGTCATGTGTTTTTTACAGGTAGCCAACATGCCGCACGCATGAATCCATGTCACGCCAACTTGCAATTTCCTCCTCGTGCCGAAGAGAAGTGTGCAACTCATCTCCTTCCGACATCTTTTAGTGCTGTTTTTCAGACGTAATGAGTTTTGGTGCCTTCTGCCAATGTTGAATAATATCACCCGCCTCTCCAATACATCAGCCCGCTTCCTGCGCATCCACACCAAAGAGATCGGTGCACTTCAATCGGTTATATAACGTCAAGCGACAGCTCGTCATTTTTGGAGACCTGGTTTCCCGTCAGCCAGCCAATGTAGCGATGAAAAACATGCACAAGTTCAGAGATGAATCTGTACACAAACTTCTCAATTCCATTTCACCGCTCATCATTTACAGGACGGTTCATTGAAGACGCTATAACGGTTAATTGTAAAATCTAAAGGTTGATGGAATATTCCTCTCGCGTTTTATTAATTGGGAACGCTGATGGGCTGACGGAGCTTTGCGATGCGTAAATGAGTGATGAATTAATACAGAATGACACCTCAAAACTCTGCTGCGAAAACAGTGAGTATATTAGACACCTGTGGAAGATTACAGGGCCCTTCATCACGATGTCCCGCAGGTTAATGAGCAAGGGGACGTAAATAAATAAATAAAAGTTTGATTTGTCTCCTTGTTAAATCTCTACAATGGTTCTTCTCATGGGTTTGGTATGGCAGCTGACCTCTTCACAGGTGCTGTATGTCAGTCTGACAGAAGAGAGTTCCGAGCCAGAGATCCAGCACCCAAAACCATTACAAATCCCTGTATTAAGAGTACAAGTAATATATATGGCCCTTGACAACAAGACAAAGGCAACACACGCTGACCTTTTCTTTTCTAGTTTGACATTTTTAATGCATATGTTGGCATAAATACTAACAGCGTGGTGGATGAGATTTAGATGCATATTTTTGTATGCTACATACATTCTCACTTTTCTTTGATCTATGTGAAAGGGATGACTTTGAACATTGTTGGGGCAAATTTTATTGTGTTCTTACAAAAAAACATTTACACACAAAAATGTACAATGAAAAGTTTTGAAATTATTTAATTATATGGTTTACATTTGGTGTTTATTTAGGTAAATATTATTAACTATACATACCAATTCGAATTTGCAAAAAGAAATGAAGTATATAACAACTATATATGTTGTTAAATAAATACTTTTTTAATCATTATATAAACTTTAAAATATTTGATATTTATTTATTTAAGATAACTTTGAATTGGGGATATTAACAAAACCTCATAAGATATTCTTCACTGTGTATGTGTGTTGACAAGTGATGCAGAAATTTCACACAGGATTACAGAATTTCACTATATAACTGAAATTGACTTTATTAAAGCGATCATTCACTAAAAATGAAAATTCTGTCTTGTATTACTCCATCTCTAGTTGTTCCAAACCTCTATTAATGTTCTTGTACATACAGTTCTCAGACCCTATTGACCATCATAGTAGGAAAACAAGAATGGTTGTCAAAAGTGCCGTAGAACTTTTTGCCATCCTATATTTTCTGAATATTTTGTGTTTAACCGAACAAATTAAATCACAGTTATTTTCATTGGTAAACAACCAATGGGCCACTAACATTTTTACTAATAGTCTTCAAAATATCTTGCTTTGTGTCTTTCCGAAGAAAGAAACTCATACCACTTTGAAATAAAAAGGGCTAAGTTAAAGAGGATTGCGTGAACTTTAACTTAACATTGATAGTTATATGCAAGCTGTAAAAAACGAAAAGTAAAGTACTAAAGTAATCAGATGGCATCATGATGTGAGTAGAAGGATTCTGTCTTGCCTACATCTTGTTTGCTTTAAAACAACGTTTGGTGAATACAAATGTACAAATGCATTGAAGTCAGTGAAGTCATTTCTTTTGAAATGTTTCAATCTCTGTTTGATTGAAATACAGCAGTAGGTTGTCCTTTACTTATATTGACAGACCTTATTTACCCGATGCATAGTTTCGAAATAAATAGCTGTCATCTCATAACTGATACTTCTTTTCAGAATTGTTGGGCATAAATAACCCGTGGAAGCAATCTGAGAGAGAAATACGAAAGAAATCATTCTTTAGATATTTTGTTGTTGTTATGTTTATTCAAATTGGCCCTTTGTTGAAAATGCATCATTGTTCTTTCATGTGTTTTTGAAGGCGTTATCTCAAACGGAAAGCTTATGGCGTGAATGAAAGCTCGCACTTTTTCTCGCACCTTTTCTCTTGTTTTCATTGTTGACTGTCATTTAACAGAAATGTTTGAGATAATTCAAACACTTCCTTCGGTCTGAATGCTAAACCGAGGCATTTGAGGCAAAAGATGACGTCCTCCCTGATTTAAATGTCCCTTCCATACCGCCTTCTCTTTGGAGCGTCTGGTCTGTGCAAGTTTGGAAAACTTTATTCTAGGATTGTAAACGACACCATGCCAGGGCACTTTGTGCATGATTGCTCAAAAGTTGGGCACAGCTCCCCGCGATCTGAATGATCTGAGCGGCGTTTGGCGCCAGAACATCCCAGGCAGAACCTTTCATATCTGAACCTACTTGAGCATCCGACGAATTCATCTCCGCTTTGGCAGAAATAAATAACCACAGCTGTCTGAAACCATCACAGTGTCTTGAAAATTCTTTTTATGGCAATTTTAAAATGCCTTGCATTGAGTCTGGATGATTTCAGTATTAGCCAAAGATTTGTGTAAATCAACAAGACTTCATTAGACCCCTACATCCTTAGCCAAACACTGATTGTTTACCAAAACCAGACCACTAAACCTATATTTCCACCACATTCATTTGCTTTTTGTGTTGTAATGTCGGGATTCTGCGGTGATGCTTTAGCGAAATATTAAAGCGGTATTAGGATTTAGCTTTCTTTTATCCTGCAGTGATACGCTTTCCCTGATCTTCTTGTTTTTCCTACCAGCTAAATAACTCAAACTGCCTTTTAGCATTCGTTCGTTGTTTTGCTTTAATTGCTCCAGATTAGCTTGTAGCAACGCTTGCAAAAGCCCTCCTATCATCTTCCTGCTGTGTGCTAGTGCAAGTCAATTCCAGAGCTGTCATCCAGAACTGAGCGTGCTGGCGTTCTCTCTCTCTCTGAACTGTAGCTGAACCTGGCAGCCTTCCTGTTTCAGCTCCAGGTAAATAGAGTCGGACGACAGGCTCTGCTGGCCTATCCGCATCGCTCCTGGCTGGAAATGCTCTAGTCACTCTGGATTCATTTGGCTTCTGGGATAACTTAAGAAAGTTTAAAATACATGCCCAGTCTTGCAAGAATAGGTCACGCTAGGTACGTGCCATATATCACTCAGTTTCATATTTCTGACCTTGATGAGGGGGTTTCAAGTTAAATGAAAACTTTGGTTTAAGTTCACTTAAAGGGACAGTTCACCCAAAAATTTGAATTACTCCCTTTGGGTGTTTAAATAGGTGAAGAAAAAATTAAGTATTTAATGTATTAAACAAATATATGTGTGTGTGTGTGTGTGTGTGTGTGTGTGTGTGTGTGTGTGTGTGTGTGTGTGTGTGTGTGTGTGTGTGTGTGTGTGTGTGTGTATATTTGTCGAGTTCTAATATAACTTTTTTAGTTGATGGGCTTATTTTTTTACTTACTATACAAAGTATTTAAACATAATATTTACTTAATTTCAAAGCTTTTAAATTTACAAATTTTTTATGTGAATTATTTAATGTAATAACAGAGTATGTATATATATATATATATATATATATATATATATATATATATTTGTTTTGTTCAACGGAGGGAAAGATGCATAACAAAAATATATCAGAAAAATAAAAATGGAAGTCAAAAGTGCCCTAAAACATTTGTTGTTCTACATCCTTTAAAATGTATCTTTGTGTTAACAGTACAAATGAATATTTTCCCCTAACAACTGTAGTCAGTGTTTAGTTAGTCAATGTTAAGCATTTTTGCAAATTTCTTTCTCTTTGTTCATCAGAATAAAGTAATGTACACAGATTTGAAACTGAAAGGTGAGTACATTTTGACAGGTTTTTAAAATCAAAATAATACTTTATACAAATGCCATACATGCAACATATACTAAAAATTGCAAATACATTTATTTTTTCATATGCATATGTTTAGTTTATTTACATAAAGTTCAAAGATATCTTCTGTGTTACCGTAAAAGTATTAAAGTCTTACCTTTAAGTTGTTGTAAAACTGGTGGAATGTAAAGAGAGATCATTTGAAGAATGTTTGCAACTGAGTTTTCTTGGGAGACCATTTATTACAGTAGTAGTTCTGTTGAACACAAAAGAAGATATTTTGAAGTATAATTAATCGTGCCAATAGCCAAGCAAAGTACAGGTATGCCAAGTCAAGTATACTGAAGTATTCTAACTTCTTGAAACTTCTTTTTTGAGGGATTTCTATCCGTTATTTATTATATTCAATTGTAACCTGGCCACGTCTGTCATTTGTCTACTTATTTTTTTTTTATGTGTACTGCGTAGTAACACATTCAATTCAATGTTCTCAAGTAGAGTTCAATTAAACAAGCTCTCTTTCCAGCAAATACTGCTATAACAAATACTTTATCCGACTATAATGTTGTTCTTGCTACTACCATCCTCTACTACCACTAAGATCCTTAACAGAGAAGAAATGTTTTTTGTTGTTCAGTCTCTCCTTCCCAGAATACACTTGGGCATGAATAAATAATATGGTTACAGTCTTTGATCATTTGTGAGTTTTGCAGCTTTAACTTTGTGTGTTTGTTTTGCCATGTTGTGGGATGAGTACAGATTTCAATTTTCTTCTGAAAGGAATTATGAACCCAAATATTACAAATTCTGCCATGAATCACTCACTCTAGCATGTGTGAATTTCTTTGAACACAGAGAAAGATATTTGGAAGATTGTCTGTAACTAAACAGTTCTCTGACACCTTTGTCTACCATAGTAGGAATACAGTAGAAACTATTGTCCTTCATACTTCAAAATATCTCATTTTGTGTTCAACCAAAAGAATAGTAATTTGTCCTACTATGGATGTCATTGGGGGTTCAAAAACGGTTCGTTTATAGGTATTCTACCAAATATCTTTCTCTGTGTTCATCATAACTTAGAAATCATACAGATTTGGAACAACTCAAAGGTGAGTGAACAACGAGAGATTTTAGGGCGGGATGAACTATACCTTTAAATGACATTTATGTCTGTTCATTATGTTGTCAGTTTAACACTACAAATACTTGACTTCCATGATGTGCATTTCCAATTCAATCTCACGTCAACTAGAGTCTTGAGAGTGAAAATGGGTTGACATTTCTCAGAAAAATTGTGAAAGAAAGCACATAAAAAGAATGTGATTCACAGTTTTCCACCTAAAATAAATATGTTATTTTGTATCACCCATATCACAGAGATCTTCCTCCCAAAAACACCTTTTCATAAATGTGATAGCGAGTGTAAATGTTGCTTGTAATTGTGCAAATGTGTAATGCATATTTACATCCACTCAAATAGCTTTTCTCATACATCAGGAAAAATATAAACACCATGCAAGAGTAAAGTTACTTTACTCAATAATGAGAAAACAGTTGCATCAGTCGTTCCAGGTTCCTCTTTGTTTTCACTGTTCGGTTGTCAAATCAATAATTTCTATTTTGATGACCGTGTAGCTCTTGGCACTATGGTTTAGATCTAAATTAGAGCATGTAAGCAATATTAACACATCTATGGCTGTATATCTATTGGGACGGGACCTCTGAACCCCACTGTAATGAGTGCACACTCTACCTCTTTGTCCTGGCCTACTTTCCACATTTGTCTTTTTCTTGTGCTATATTCCATGCTGTTCTTGTTCCACATGACTAATACAACCTTGCTAAAGCAGAAGCTGCAATCGGAGACAAAGTTAGATTACACAAAGAAAGTGATTCTGCATTTCAGTAGAATGCTGAAAGGTGATTTTTACTCCACTCTTCCTCCTCACAGTTCAGCATGCCTGAATAAAACTCACCTTGTCCTTATGCTGATCTTAATATATTTAAAAAAGGCCTGTTCACACAATTTACTCTTGGAATTTTAAATTTTAAATATTTTGTTTGTTCTGCAGAACAGAAAAGAAGATATTTTGAAGAATGTTGGTATCTAAACAGCAGTGGCCTCCATTAAGTTCTACTGAATTCACACAAAACCGATGCAAGTGAATGGGTACTAGTAATCGACATACTTCAAACAATCTTCTTTTGGTGATCTGTTTAAAAAAGAAAGTTATACACAAATGTCAAGAGGGTGATTAAATTATGACAAAATATTTGTTTATTATGTTTAACAATTGTTCTTAATTTAAGAAAAAACAAAATAAAGATAATTCCTTGAATTTGACTTGAATCAACATTTCTACATGTATTGTTGCATTTCGACAGAAAGAATCCGCAGGAATAACATCCCGTCACCCACGTCATCTGATTGAAAGATCAAGAAAATGCAAAGGCAAGAAGTCAGGCTTAGTTCATCATATTTTCATTTTTCTACTAATCCTAAAATATTTGAATTATATTATATTACTAATGTTACATATGTTTTGTTATTTTGACCAGTTTCTGCAAATAGGGTCTTTTATTAAAATGCCTTAAATATAGTGATAAATATATTAATAATTGAAGGTCCTCAATTTTAGTTACATGTAAATACGAATAAATCTCCCAAGAACACATTCTTACTTTATTACTTACCTTGGTGCTTCGTGTCTTCTCTCGTGTTTAAAAAACACTCGCCTTTAGTACCTTACTCTTTAAGCACCGCCTCCTAGTGTACTCTGATTGGTCATATCATCTTATCTACTGTTATGGGTCAACTCTGCTTTCAGTTACTGCATCACATGTGAATCGAATAATCTCAGTAACGGCTCCCTGATGACACGTCACGGAAGTAGCTGGATGACTACAATCCTCGTGTTTTCTGTAGTCCAAGACATCCGAATTCTGCCAAAGACGATAACTCCCTTTATCGTGAACTAAATTTGGGATTTAACAGATTGTTTACAGGAACTAAAAAACACACAAAGGAAATGTTTTATGAGGTTACGAATCTTACGGAACTTTAAAGAAATTCAATTCAGAAAGTCAAAATTTCCAGAGCTGTGGTCCACAATGTGACCATATAGGAACTAGGAAGTAATCATGAAGTGAATTCCAACACATATTTCACTTCTTCTGTATTGTAGGGAACGGATGCTTTAAAATCTAGATAGCACTTGATTGGACTAGAAATTTGACGAGAAGCTGAAGTGGACAGTGAAATTCTCATTCTAGATTGTTCTAGACACCTTATTATAAAAACAATAAGCCAAACACAATTAATCCACAAAACTTTAGTGTTGATATAATGGGGACTTGGGTAAGGTATCTAGCAATCCCGTAAAAGTCGCACAATCATCATTTTATTAATATAATGTCTCCATTTCTTGATTGTGGTCAAGCAGCCGACACTCCGGTCGCACTATTAAGTGCAGACTCTCAAATGCACCACCATGATAGCCAGTATTTCTATTAGATGATCTATTAAACGTCTCATTGGACTTAAACACAAATCGAAAGCTTCTCGTCTCGTCAAATTAAGCTTTAAAACCGCTCGGGCAATCACACATTTCAACCTGTGACACACTGGCACGGATGGAGATTGTTTTCGTTATAATATGAAGGGTTTTATAGATTCTTTTGAGTCTGATCTCCAGGGCCCTGCCATGGACTGTTGTCCATTATCCATTCGCTTTGCCTCCCAGAGTAAATCCTCATCCAAACAGATTTTAAATGATATCTATGCCTCTCCACTCCCAGCGCCTCACTCTAGGCTTTTATGTTGGAAACAGAGGAGCCTCTGGGGCGTTTGGCTTTTATTTAAGTAGCCTGTGCCACTCACAAACATAATGAAGATTTCCATTATGATTGCACAGAGGAAGCACTGCCCATAATTGAGTGTCAGAAGTGCACTTGCATATTTAGTTTGAGTAGTATGAAAGAATGAGTCAACTTAAAGAGATAGTTCAACTAGAACCAAATATTAGTTTAGTCGCTTTTATTAACGCGAGTGTCGTTCAGAACCTGAATATCTAAGGAACACGGAAGAAAATATTTAAAGTGGTTTCGAGGCTATACATTTAAAGTTAGTTAGTCCATTGATGTTTGAATACCGACATTCTTCGAAATATCTTCTTTTTGTATTGCTAGGAAAGGAGTAATACAGATGAGTAAATGATCTAGGATTGCATTATATTATTTATGAATGAACGATCCCTTTAAGGTCACTAGTGTGCTCTTAAATAGAAACACAATTTGTGTTTAGAGGTATTTCGATGTTTTTCAAACGGATTAACCCTTTTAATTTATTGCGTTTTAGCTTCTCATCAAATTCTAATCTTTCAGGTCAACTTAAGCGTGGGGGCTGAATACGTTCCACCTTCCTGTTGAAACAGAATTTGTCAATGCGTCAAAACAAAGCTGCAGATTGTCGGCGGGTCCACTCAAAAATAAAATTGAGTTCCATCCCTTTATAAATATGTTCGATTGGTTGGATACAAAGAAAGATATTTGGAAGAATGTTAGCAACTGATATAGGATATCAAGACAAGGCACATTTATTGTAGCAGTTTTTCTTCTGTTTAACACAAAAGAAGATATTTTGAAAACAGTTTACCTACCATTTTTTTTTACTATAGTAGTCAAATGATGCCGATGAAATCCCAATTGCTAACATATTTCCGAATATCTTTCTTAGTGTTTAACAGATCAAAGTGATTTAAACTAAAATTAATTTTATACAGTATTATACAGTTTACAATTTCCATTTGGGGCAAACTATCCCTTTAAATAATAAAGAGTATTCAAGGAAAAATTTATACGCCATAAAACCAGAACATATCATACATATATCTTATCTATAGACAAAAATGGATGTATCTTGTATTCAAGGCATGTCGATTCACCTTCAACGCCTTGAAAGAAAGATGCCTGTCCGAAGAACATCACACATGTCCTGTTTGAACAAAGAAAGGAGACAGATGGATGAAGTTAAGCGTTAGAATCTATAGTCTGACCGTAATCCAAACTAAAATAAAAATGTAAGGGATTATCCAAGAGCATCTGTCAATCACATCCCAGACATGCATGCCTAAGATTAAAAGCCCCTGTTCTGCACATGAGTGCAATACAAAATCAATGCACACATATTGAAATCATAAATGTAATCAGTATGAGGTCATCTCTTTTGAAGGGATCACTTTGATATGCACAATTGTACTAAATTAAAAAAGCACGTTGTACATGTGCAGATGTTCAACTCTACAGAAGTGAATCGAGTTCCCAAACAGGACGGGTTGGGCGGGGACCCGTCTGCGCCGCTGTGTGAGGCACAGGTCCGCCTCATCTCTTGCGGATGCCCATCAGGAGTCGGCGGATCCTCGAACGCAGTGCGTGACGTGTACGGGAGGAACCACAGAGCCTCGCCAGAACCAGGACCGTGGGTTCGAAGCGTTTTCGAGAAGTGGATGCGGACGGGATGTGACGACCTCCTCCCTCTCCACAACTGCTACAAAGGGAGCAAACGGACCGAGTTCCGCTGCGTAAACCGGCGCTCGCGCTTCCCGCTCTTCTTCCAACCGTCAGGCACGGCGAGCATGAGGAGAAACCGTTGGAACTGAGCGCGTTGGCGGGAAATGTGGGATTTTTGGTCGCGTTTCGTAATGGCGTTGTAACGCGAGTCCGTTCCGTGCGCTTTTGGACGCGCTGACAGTCCGTGCGTTACGCACCCTAGTCGCCAAAGGTAAGTTCGAGCTTCTAACCCGAACGCGGCCGGATTTCAATGCTTGCGACGTTCGGGTTTGTTTGGAAACGGTTTCGTGTCGAACCACGCGGTTTATTTTGAGAGCAGAACGCCCGACACCTTCCCGAAAGTCGGTCCGTGGACCTCCAACTGTTGCCTTTTGCTGGAAGTTGGCGTCGAAACCGAGAGATTTGGACACGTGGTCGAACTCGGGTTTAAAGAACCGACCACGCAGTGCCGGAACAAGTCTTTTCTGGCGAGCTTCCATTGTACATCACAACCTAACAATTGTGTGTGTTTTTTGCACAACGTCAGCACTTTACTCCCACAACGCTGATATTGTGTTCCTCTCTTCATCTTGTGTAGTTGAGCGATCCTAAATCAGTCTGATGGGTTTCACTCAAATGGTTTGAGTTCCTTCTGTCGAACTTACGGCCGGATCCGTCGACATATCGGGATGGGAACTCTCGGCTTGGTCTTTCCTTTGAGCTTTGACACGAAAGTGGGACTGGAGCCCACTCCATACAGGAGATCACAATGATGACGGCGTGACCCGGCGCCCGTGGGGTGTTTCCAGAACCTCTCGGTCACTGGGATGGGTAACGGGTTTCGGGTGAAGTGTACCCGGAGACAGTGCACGGCCTTTTAAAACAAACCTTCAAGGTTTGTGATCGGCCATCGATGTCTTAAATGGCAAAGATGATGTAGTGGATATGGTGCCCTTACTTTATTGAGGACAAAGGACGTGCATTGGAATTTAAAGCTAGCCTCGGGTGTCTGTGATGTCACATCACGTAGTTATGATGTAAGCACTGTCTCATCACTTGTTCATTACAATAGCGATTGAGTTTCTGCATGGAAGTGGCTGGTTTAGAACAATGCCCTTTATTCGCACTGGGAGACCGGAATCATTGTCTGTTAGTGAACACCGGAGAAAGAGCCGAGCTGTAAAACGGAGCTCCATTCATGTTTGTTTTCAGTCATCGCTGGACAGGGTTCTTGCACTAATGCAACCAGGAGAAAAAAGCTTTTCGGTTTGGTCCAGATGTTCCTTACACCCATTGAGAGTGAAATGGAGCTCCCGGTGGGAAGAGCTTCTCATTGTTGTGTTACAATGGATTCGCATCCTTCCTTAGTCAATAGTACCTAAAGAAACACACACATTCCCGTACAGGCTTAAGTAGATTGGCGGGATGAATTCAAAGGGAAGGGGAAAGACAATGGATTCAGTGGTGATTGTTATCTAGGCAACAAATGTTTCATCTGTAGTAGTTTGATATCAGATTTAAAAAGCTGTTAAAGATAAAAGATAAAATTCTGCTGGCCTTAAAATGCCTTCTGGAGAAAGTCAGCTATCATGTAGGCCTACAAACACTATTCATTGTTCGAGTGCGTCTATATGTCAACAACACAGCGCTAACAGAAAGAAGTACCTGTGCAGAATTGAAAAGCCTCTCCAAGTGCTTGTGAGCTCTAGAGCTCTCACTATCTGCCCCTGCAGAAACTCCCATCACATGAATGAATTATTGGATTACAGCCCTGACATCACCAAGCACATGTTCGGCCTTGAGTCTGGTTGCGATCATGTACGTTCACGCAATTAGTGACTAACCGATGTGACGTATCCCTGAACCCCTTGTGTTCCCAAGGAACAGAAATCAATTGGCAATTGCAATTCAGAGCGTTGTGCACCTTCCTCATGCTTTGGATTACTGTAAGTGCTCTCTATTCAAGCCACACGTGGGTTTTTTGTCCTCTCTCTGCTGGGAGTTGATTTGGCGTAGTGGTGCATATTGACCCTTTCAGATGGACCCTCATTATTCTCCATCACTACGTGGATGTGGTGTTCCATGCATCCGCCAGTGTTTGTAATGACGCTCCAGGTGTGGGTACTGAGGAGTGGAGTGGGGTCACGCAGTGAGGTCACGCATCCGTGGTCTTGAGTGGATTCGGGCGGACGGCTCATTTGTTGAGATTGGGACAGTGAAAACAGCAGGGTCTGGACAGGGGTGATGTTTAGATAAGGGGATGAAAAAAAGCGCACTGCAAATACAGGGGAGGTTGTGTTTGTTTGAGAGAAAGTGTGTGCAACTCTAGTGAGGAATTGTGCACCCTAAAGTGAAAATACTGTGTGTTCCATATGGCAACTGTGCATGGTGTTCAAAAAAAAATCATTGATTCATTGAACTCAGGACTCAGCTAACAGATCATCGATTCTAGTTCTTGGGATCCGTGAATGCGGTTCTGAAATAGGACTGAATGATTTCTTCAGCTTACTGACTCAATGATCTATCCTCCCTTTGCTGGTGTAAACAGCTCACTGAAGGACAATATTGTCAACCGTGTGGACAATATATGCATGAATATATCAAAAAAGTATTTTTAGAACACAAACTCACGAGGCTTAAAGTAAATCATTCAAAAATTGTAATTCCAAAGTGAACAATTCCTTAAGGCCACTATGCTTAATTTCCACCATCCCCCAGTGTGTTTACACAACTCTGAATGATGTGACGCAGCTAATTTGTGTGTGTGTTTGTGTGTGTGTGTGCCTGCGTGCATGTGTGTGTGTGTGTGTGTGTGTTGGTCCGTGTGTGTGCAGCTGTGGACCAGAGGTGGTGAAACACAACCACACATTGCTGTGAAAGTGATACGTGCATGCCTGTTTCCGATTCACACAAAAAATAAAGTTCCCAAATACGAATCTCATCACTGCTTGGATGCTGTTTTAAATAGCGTTTCAGTCTGTTCCTTTACCCCGGGACTTGTTCTAGCACTCGCGATGTGACAATCGCATCAGGCGTGTTCTGTATGTCTGTTACGAGCTACATATGGACGACTGTGTAGAGGGTAAAGGTGGAGAGCGTAGGCCCTCTCGTTTGCTTGCAAATGACCGATATCGACCATCTGCTATTTTAGTATCCCTCGCTGCAGGCCGCCCTAGTGATTTCTTCAAGCTGGGCCTTTTTTGTATATGTATGAGACATGTCACGTGACTTTCCATCCTGGATTTAGGGTCAGTTTATTGTTTCGCTCTATTGGACGCCCAGCAGCCACAGGTAGAAGCTGAATTGAATTTAAAGGTCGGTCAATGATTTCCTTTTGTGAGAGTCCTTTTGGTAACGGTGTTTACAGAAATGTTGTTTAGAAGAGCAATCACATGTCCAAGCCCTCCCCTCCCTTCCCTCCGTTTGCTTCCTTCTATTTTTTGTGTTTATTCTGAGTTTGTGAGTTTCTAACAGATGTTTGTCCTAATGTGTCTCAGACTCGGGTTGTTGCATCTGGCTCCGTAGATCGCTTTACCTACAATTTGGGGCAGATTCCTCCTCACACGCAGAGGACGGTGAATCTCTGGATGGATTTAGCTCGGGCTGTTTTTAGAATGTGGTAGTGTGTTTTTGATCCATCTGTCCAGATAAGCAGTCGGGGGTTCGTTTTACCAGTTGAGCTTAATGGTTTGTATTATAAGTGCTTATGAAGGCAAGGATTTAAGGATTTGAACAAAACCTAATCCAAAGTATTAAACTAAACTCATCCTGCACCGTTTGTGCCACAGACATGAATGAAATGTCTTCATGAAGCTTGTTGAAGACAAGTGTATTGTTAACTACGCTTCTACTTGCTGAATGCCTAGATGGACAAAAATGTATGTCTGACTTACATTGGACCAGAACATCAGATTTAGAAACGGTCACCTAGCAACCATACACTGTACTAATGCCTAGTAGTTTTGCACAAGCATTTTTTGTAACAAAACAAGTGTTCTTGTGTTGTTTCGCCCTTTAATACCTTCCCGTGTGACTCCAAGTCCGGACTATTAGCAGCAGGAAACAAGTAGAGGAACAAACATTCACACACACTAGTATTCACCGACACGCACTCGTTCTGGGAGTAAGAAACAGCACATAATAAAAGTAGCAGTGTGTTGCCGCAGGGGTAGAAACAGCCAGGGAAAAAGCTCCACAGCTGGCCTCGGCCCCTTCCCTTACCCCTTTCCTCCCTTAGGAGATATGTCTACAAAAAATCTCCCCGCACTCCCCTCTCATGCCCGGACCACCCCGGGACTGCTGCCTCCTGGTGTACAGCGGTTTCTCTGCCCATTTTTTGTGAGATCAGGGGCTGCCAATGTAGATCCTCCAGATGTGCAGGACCCCGGTGTAGTGTAACAATAGCGAGGCTGTAGGGCCATTAGAGCCTGGAGAGAGAGAGCGAGTTTGAGCCCCTCCTCCTCCTCTGCAGGGCGACCTTTAACCCTGGTTGGCTACATGCTGCACACCTCCTACTGCGTCTCTTACTGCAACACCAGCTCTGTCAATCAAACCTAGAGAGAGAGAGAGAGAGAGAGAGAGAGAGAGAATATAGTACTGAAAATAAAGAACTGGATATACATAGAAAGATGTTATAAAAACAGAAAATGAGATATTAATTTTCTAGGTCAACGTTCATATGTCAGATTTTATTACTTTCAAACAATATTTTCTTCTGATTTAATTTAGAAATAATATCTTGAGAAATTTTTCTTTCATTGCAAAGCACCTCTGTCTAAATAACAATAGTTACAGAAGTAGGATGTTGTAATGAAATAATAGGTAATACTCAGAAAACATGGTATTTTTTTCATTTTTTTCTGTATGATATGTAGTATCAAACCGTTTCTGTTCATAGTGCTTTACGTGTGAACCTTTATAACTTTCTTCAGCAAAACAAAGTATAAGATATGTTTAAGAATGTTAGTAACCTAAAACATTTGGCCCTCATTGAAATGACAAAACTTTTGCAAATCAAAGAAAAGCAAAGTTTCTTTATAAACAATTTTTCAAAATATCTTCTTTTACACGTTTAAAATGTCAACCAGCGTGAAGAAACAATGGAAGAATTTTAATTTGGAGTGAACTGTCCCATTAAATTTGAATAGAATGTTGTACAATTTGACAAACTTGTGGACACAAAACATAAAATACTAAAAAATTTTATCATCCAGTTTTATGTTATGTCATTTACATTGCGATGCCACTAGATAAGAAAGGATTTTGAAGACTTCTCAAAACTGAAAATAAAACAGAAAGCACAAAAGTAAAAGGAGAGGTTTTTGTCCAGAGAGGTGTGTTAGTAAAGCGTAAACGCTGGACCTGAGGAATAGAGATAACTGCAATCCTGCGGACCTCAAACACAACATCAATCTTCTCCCTCACTCATATGGTCCCTCTCTCCATCTCGTTCTCCCTCCAGTGAGTCTTATTTTCCCCTCGATCCTTGTGCCGAGTTCTCTTGTGTGTGTTTGTAATAGACTCTTCCACGTGCGGCCTTCTCTCTCTTTCTCTGATTTGCTCCAGCTCTATTTCACCTCTCCAGCACACATGGAACAGTTTATCTAGAAGCTTATTTTTTGCGCCTATTAAGCAAAGTTCCTACAGCGAGAAAAAAGGTGGGAGTGAGAAAAGCTCTCTGTATTATGATCGTATAGCATCACGGTGAAATAAACGGTGACAGAGAGAGGGAGAGAGCAAGAGAGAGAGAAAACCCTGGTAGGCCGTGGCTTTGCTGCGCGTGAGAAAATCAATAAAGCATCTTTTTAAAACAGGTTGACGGATAATGGAGAAAGACGCGTGGGAGACACCAACCATGTCCTACGGTTACCTTTAGGTCCTTTCTTTGTTTTCCTCTATATTGCAAATCAAACACACAATCTTCACTGAGTGCAAATGACGCTACAAAAACTGTATCGCTGACGCTATTATTATCATGTGATCAATGAGGGAAATCACAGTAGCAATCTAGATTTGTGGCAGTGCAATACAAATGTAACACACTCTCGTAATGTATTTTCTTTTCGATAAAAGTAACATCTCATGTTGTTACTCGCACATTCCTTTGATTAAAAACGTGAGCTTTTGTTAAATTGTAAAGAAGTGGGTGATACTGCATCACAGCTTGTGTTTACCGCTCTCTCTATTTCTCTCTCCACATTCTGTCTTATAAAGCTGTTATATGTGTGCTGATTAAATTCACACAATTCCAGCTCCTCCCCCTCCCACAGGGAGCTTTTATTTAATTAATAACACAGGCTTACCATTAAAACTCTAACTGTGGCTGTGCCTGTATAGGTGTTTCTTCTGGCAGAACGTATCTCAGGGCTGCTTGTGTTGTCGCGGTGGACCGGCATTAACAAAGCTGGATTGTGTGTGCGGGTATTTTTCGCAGGGGTTAAACCTCGCTCGGTTGATCTGTAGCACTTCATTCCATTAGTTCATACCTGAAAGTAAAGATATCAGTTACATATTAGTGTTGGGTAGCAGGATGGAGTATGTGATTATAAATCATGCATTGAAAATCCATACGGGGGGTGTCATTTGAACACTACTAGATTTGGATTTATTTTTTAAGGTATAATTATCGTCTATAAAAAGATGCAAATGAAGTTGCCTTGAGAAATGTGAATTGAGATTCTGCATGTGCGTGTCTCTTATTTGCCACCATCATCACGGATGCGGCACAGGTGTCCTCTATTCTCTCCGGAGGAGACTCGAAGTGCTCTCCACCTCTGCTAGTTCTGCTTCTCGTTTGTTTTGTACTTCATGGCACTGACCCCAGGCCAGCCCACTGGCATCCCCATTCCTATCGTCTCCTTTCTCTCTCATCCCTATGCCTGGCTCTTTGCCATCTTTTTGTTTGTCCGAAAATACATTCTCACAAAATCACCTCGCATCCTGAACGTATCAATTTAAAGATGCACAAAGTAGCCGCTCTTCCAAATTTCACGGTCATTGATTGGCTCCAGGTCCGTAGCGGATTTTAATAATGCCTTTTAAACTTAACAGCTTTTACCAGCAGTTTATTAGCAGGCCATTGACCGAAAGGCGGCTCTAAATAAATTTCGAGTGAAGCAAAAGAGGGTTTGAGAGTGTCTGCGTTGGATCCGCAGAGCAGAAAGGGGCCTCTGCTTCCTCTTTCTGAGCTCTTTACCTATTAGAGATCCATTACCAGTCTGGAGAAGTCTGGACTAGAAGCTCATAAAGGAACCCAGATAGAGTTTCAATCCTCATCTACTGACAGACTCCTGAAAGGAGAAAGAAAGGGAGAGAGAGTGATACCCAGCCTTTAGATATAGGTAAGATTGGTTTAAGGGGACAGAAATAAAAATTCTGCCATCATTTACGCACACTCACAGCGTTCAGTATGACTTTCTTCAGTAAATGTTTGCAAGATGTTGATGCTTCATAAAATGAAGATAAATAAAGAACAGGACCTATGTAGCTTCATCCAAAAGCATCATAAATAATTTCATACTTCTGAATCTGGAAGTTATAAGATAACGCTGTAAAAGAAACGCTCTGAAATCCGTACACCAAAGCTGTCAAATTTCTCTCGTGTCATTTCAAGGACTTTATTTCAGTTTTTTGCTCATACAAAGGCTTAGAAGTCTTGGACATACACGTTTTTAAGCAGTACAGACCCAGGTCACCATTTACTTTCATCGCATAGAGAATAAAGTTAACTTTGTGCTGAACTTCTTTTCATGCATTATAAATGAAAGAAGGTCATGCGGGCTTGAAACGCCACAAGGATGAGTACAATATGACAGAATTTGATGAATTTTTCCTTTGACTGTCAGGAAGATAACTTTGAATAGTTTGACTACAGCCACACTTGCTGGAAATACCGTGCACAGTCATGACAGTAAAATGTGCAGTTGGTTTGGCAGTAGAGTAAGAAAGCTCTCCCTCTCTCTCCCTCTCTCCCTCTCTCCCTCTCTCCCTCTCTCCCTCTCTCCCTCGCTCTCTCTCTCTCTCTCTCTCTCTCTCTCTCTCTCTCTCTCTCTCTCTCTCTCTCTCTCTCTCTCTCTCTCTCTCTCTCTCTCTCTCTCTCTCTCTCTCTCTCTCTCTCTCTCAGCTTTTGACAGATGTGCCGCTAATACATCCAAGCTTCCAACCACCATGTGGCCCTGTGTAACCTCTCTCTCTTCTTCCTTCTATTTGTCGTTGTGATCTCTATGCTGTGTTCTTTGTCACATCAGCCCTACTGTCTGAGTTATAACAGGGGCACAAACTTTTACACAACTTCTACACATCTAGTGAGAAGCCTCCGTAGGCTGTATTTTAAGGCATCGTAGCAGTGTCCCAAAAGGTAGAGAACAGCTTAAAGGCATAATTCAGCTAAATATATACATTTGTCATCATTTATTCGCCCTGTGTGACTTTCTTCTCTTGATATTAAGGACCTACTGCATCAATTCCCATTTTACTTTCTTTGTACGATAGAAAAGCAGCATCAGCTATATCAAGAAAATCTCTTCTTGTGTCTGATGGAAGAAAGTAAGACATAGGGGATTGAAATGTCATTATGGTGAATAGACTTAATGCTTGGGTGAGGTAGCACTTTATGCTGACATTTTTTGCCAAATTATAGGCTTTATTGGAGAATCCCAAAAAAGGGAAACTGGAAAAGTTATATTGACTTGGAGGAAAGTTGATGATGAATATAATTTATCCAAAACTGAATATTTAATAATCTGCTATTTTATTCAAAATTATATAGATACTTTTCTTGCACTTCTTCAGCCTTGTCACATCAGTGGTATCCAAACATCTGCCACCCTCGCGTTCCAAGTCCACCACAAGGTTTCATTTCATTTCGAAAGGCTTTCAAAAGATGGAATAGAGCTGCATACACAGGGCACAAGAGCATGAACATATTGTCCTATTAAATCTGTCTATGCACCCACTGGTCTGCCTTTCTGTATTAGTTGTGATGTTATTAATAAAGATGACCTCATCTGCCTCCTTTGAGATCTCTCTCTCTCTCTCTCTCTCTCTCTCTCTCTCTCTCTCTCTCTCTCTCTCTCTCTCTCTCTCTCTCTCTCTCTCTCTCTCTCTCTCTCTCTCTCTCTCTCTCTCTCTCTCTCTCTCTCTCTCTCTCTCTCTCTCTCTGTGGATTCCATTTGCTTTTCACTTCTTCTCTGCACTATAAACCTACTCCACCTCTCTCTCGATGCAATGCTTCTTTTTCATATCTTCGGCTTTCCTTTCCCTGTCTGTCACCTCTGTGTTCTTGTTGTGTTTTCTTTTCTGTGTGTCATCCATCTGGCCTCTCTGTTTTTTCTTTATTCTCAGAGTCTGTCTGTTCCTTTCATCTGCTTCTCGTCACTCTCTGGCTGGCACATGCTCAGCTGTACTCTCATATTCCTTCTGTGTGTGTGTGTCTCTCAGAACAAAGAAATCTGAAGTGTACATATGTGCATCGCAGCAAACACATCCAGGTCATATTTTTACACGTCCGGGACAAAATTGGTGGACAGTTGTGCTGGCAACATCCAGATCTTGTTTACTGAAAGATGAAAATTGATCAAGATGTCAAATCCCTTTGGATGAAAGTGTAGGGCAAATACGTCAAAGTAAATAAGAAAGCAAAACCATTATTCTCACTGATGATTCTGACCTGATTCCTTTCAGTCACAAATAAAAAAAAACATGAACATGTTGAACTCTACCAAAGATGCGTAGAGACGCAAAACTGAAAGATCTTCGTTATGCAACACATTTCATATCTTTCAGGTAAATATGTGACCCTTTCTTTTAAAACCAGGCTTAAGTTAATCAAATTCTGAGAAAAGAAAGTTTGATTTTCCCTATTAATTTCACTATGCTTTCAATCTTTGACATGGTTTTACTCAGTCAACATTAAAGATATCAATGTTATGTCACATAATGTTGTTAAGATTGTGTAAAATCATTTTATGAAAAAAATGCCCCAAAAATTATTTGAAGGCCTTTTTACAGGCAGGGTCACAAATCAGAATAAATTTAATATTTTAGATGCATAGAGACACTCGAATAAATAATATTTAGACTGTTTTATGCATGTGTATGAATCATTTATCTTGTTTATTCGATAATCCCCACCGAGTATTTCCTTGTATGTTTGTGGATAATCAAGCCATATCATAATTAACCTTAGGATATCGTCTGCATCATTTATGTAGATGATAAACAACAGCTGCTTTCCTTTCATTGAATATTCACTGAAGGCTTCAGCTACAGACTGCCATCAAATTATTTACCTGATGTTTAAACAGAACAGATTCACTTTTAAAGAACCATCCATATGCATGAATCATCGAGTCGGGTATGATTCCCTATGATGTCATGTTTTATTGAACAGTGTAAAGGTGTGTTAAGGTGCATTTGGGAATTTAGTAGTCAGGTGTGTAGTATTTCCTCATTATAGTGTGTAGCTCCTCTATTTTACCTTTGGGATGGACGATGAGGTAAACATATGAGCTCACCTCAACCTTACCTCACCTCTGTGCTAGTGAGTGTTTGTGCGAGCCGTCACATTTCTAACGGTCAATAAAACATGTAAGTGTGAGATTATTTGAAATGGATATGTGCATTTTTCTATTATTCATAGCTCATGAATAAAACTCCCCTAAAATATTCCGGTTTCTGTAGTCTTGCGAGATATCAGTAACCTTTGGAAAGCCGACCCACAAGCTCTTCTTCCCCGACTTGGATGGCGCTCCCGTAAAACGTCGGCTGTTGAAAATTTAAACGTGGTTAAGAGAATATTATTCCTTCTACCATCATAAACAGAAAAATGAGAAGGACAACAGATTGTTTTTAAGCAGAATGTGTGCGAAAAGCAAGGCCAGCAGATTTTTTTTAACAATTGAACAGAAACCAAGTTCTTTAATCTTGTATTTTGTGCACCAAACAAAGTTACCATCTGTTGTTTTTCTTCAATCTCGTTCATTTTTTACTCTTAAAAGCAGATCGTGAAATACTGCAACATAAAACATAATAAAATTACAGTCATTGTGAAAAAGGTCACTGAGAACAATCCGGTTAATTCAGATTGCTCAAGTTTAGCCATATGAAAATGTCAACTAACAAGGAAACTAATTTTACATTGTAATTTCTCCTGTCAAACAGACGACTTGAAACACAAGAGCTTCACTCCGAGCATCCTAAAAGGAAAGGACAGTATGTAAGAGAACACTTCATTTTGTTCTCAGAGGACGTTACGCCGGTCCTAAATCCAGGGATTGTTTTTATCCGTGGGCGTCCCCAAATATAAGATTTGTTTGGTTTTACTTTTTATGAGAAAAATTGTCGGATAGATCTCCCAAAGCCCTTGGGTTTGTTTTGGGGCTTGAAAAGGAGCCAGAATGTTACTTTGCAAACCTCCCACTTTTACATACACAACATATAATGTATACATGCTTACCAGTAAAGAAAATCTCTACCCACTCTCATGTAGCACACATGCTTTGACGTACTTGATAATATATCATCTTAAGCTTATAAACACTACAAACACTGGTTTACTTTGTGCAGTCTGATTAAAACACGCATACACACTAAAACTTTGTGCAGTCTGATTAAAACACGCATACACACTAAAAGCCTAAATTACAAACAGATGCACCAAACACTGTGCACCACTAACTTATTAAACATAAACACACTAAAACATACTGCACATACAATATTTAAAAAAAAATTAAGCTACAATGTAATGTTTTTTAGCAGGTAGTGCTTGATGTTATAGTTATGGCAACCAAATACATTATAGGCTGATTTGCTCATAGACATTTTAAAATGAACGAATCAGCAAATTGCGGTATTGACTTTAGCAAAACACTTTTGCAGAGAACTTTTATTCTATGCAAATGGATTTTGGGGACAAATCCAAAGATGCTCAATTTAAAGGCTTCATCCCTTAAGTCTCATTTGCCGGCGCATATGTTATCGAGGTTTTTTTCTTTTTTTTAAGAAAAGAAACGGTTGCATCCAAAGAAAGAATGAAACTACAATGATTACGTCTCTAAATAAATAGATGTTACTTGTAAATTGTCATCGTTGATAGCGAACACGGTCAACAAATGCGACGCCAGACACAGCGGACATTACTGAACTCGATCAGTAAAAAGACCACGTTTTTTTAAAGGTTAATTGAAAGAACAGGGATCATCTGGTATGCACAGTAAACTCAAAATGCTATCAAAATCAGATACAGCACGCATTGCTCTGCTTGAAATTCCCTTCAATTTATTTTACGATCTCTAGCTGGGAATGCATGTTGCCTCCTAGGGCATGGCACTCTTAAAAGGTGCTGCATGAGTAAAACTATTTTAGCACTGAAGATTCTCTAGACGGAATCTCAACCGGCGTCTCCAAAAGAGCTTCCGCCCCCTCACTGTCTAGTCATAGTGTGTGTGTGCGTCTCCACACTGGCCCTGTTGGCGGGTTGCTTACTTCTTGCCAGGCCCGGCAGCAGGTAGAGGGTATTTCATGGTTCTTTCCCCACACGGTGGCAAAGTGAAAGAAATAACAAAAGCAACCCACGGCGATTACACATATGAGCTTAAAATCGAGACTCGAATCACCCCTCAGCCAAAACCCACTCGACTGTGTGAATGCGCTGAATTGATATTCAGATTTGTCACAACCACAGTTTCTCTTCTATTCTTTCTTTCTATTTTTAAATAGAATGGGTGAGGGTCAGCTTGCCAGCGAGCTAATTTAAAGAGAAGGTCGCTCATCATGACCTCATGAATAATTCGCTTTTAGAAGGTTTGGGAGGTCAGAGGTCGATGCAGCAGTGCAGTCACTCAACAAAGACGGCACACACGCCGGCCGCTGTTCCTGCCTTGTTGACCCACAATGGCTTTCTTTTGTGGGACAGACTTTTATGGCCTTACGACTGACCTTGTGCAGATGGAAGCAGTAAAAAAGTGAAGGACACAAAATCTAGTGGTCAATACTTGGGCTTTTACAAGCACGCTTCGATTCACAGATGTTATTTAGGTACTATATGATTATCCTCTAGGGACCCACAAAGTCAGAGTTTTGCAATTAGCTAATCAAGGTTTAAAGTCTCAAATCGTAGGTTGTAGGTTCAAAGCCTTCAGGGGGTCAAGCCATGAACTGCCACCATTGTGTTTCCAAAAAGGCACTTAATCAGAGTCGGTTCCAGACCAAGAATCTTGCACTTAGCACTGATCTTAGTCCCCTGTCTCAAGCCAAAACCGCAGCTGCATGCCTGACCTCCAATAAGGAACTACCGCAGTCAGCACTAAACCAAGACTCATTGCTGATCTTGAAACCGGTTTTCCAGCAAAACCACTAGTTTCAGATAAGCATCAGAATGCTTGTGACTCAGCAGTGTCTCCCTTTGCTCTGCACGGCTGTGATTAGCGCCAGCGACGTCAGCTAATGAATCACCCGCATTATTCCTCTGTCACGCTCGATCTCAGGCGTAATAAAAGGATGTTTTAATTTAGCTCTGACTGCTCTCTGTGTGTTTTAGTATAGGTGAAAAGGTGGTCAGATTGGAGTGAATTTATTCACGGTCGAGGCTTTTTACGATGCCGCCGTTTTAGAAACTCATTCACAGTGGCCTATAGTCGATTTTCTATTAAACGAGAGATTTTAAACGGCGTGCCGGACAACGCAGGTCTAATTCATGGGAGTGAGAGTGACTGTGAGAGCCGTGTTTCTGACTGGCTTTAAGGTGTAATTTGGGGGAATAGGCCATTTAGAAATGTTGGACACTTGTATGGTAGAAACATGACTAAATTGCTATAGAGTCTATAGACGGTGACATTAAAGTCAAAAAGTTGGTCTCGCATCAAATACATTGAGATATCCACATAAAAAAAGAATTTTACAAACGTTTTTTTTTGTCCATTGATAGCACATATATTGTAGTTTTTGGAGGGTTAGAATTTCATTCAGTGCACAATATTTCGTATTGGAACAACATGTTTATTATGACTTTTTGTTTAGTAATTTAAAATGTCAGACATTTTGTTGGAAATATTCCTGACAAGTTTGTTACACTAAATAAGATTTTGTGTCTTATTTTTCAACAACAAAACATAACATAAATGCATAAATGCAATTAAATTAAAAAGCAGTAAAATCAGTTTAAAGCAGTAGTACATTTACTATTTTTATGCTTAAACCTTTTTTTGTCTTTGACCCTCATATATCAATTAAGTAATTTTTTTTTTAATGTGCAAAGATTTTTTACATCAAAATAAACTGGCTGGGGATTTCTTCTTTGTAATGTGAACACTGTTTCTTGGAAGTATACTCACATAATTCTTTAATCTCATTCTCATGTCAATCCAAACCTGTATAACTTTCTTTCTTCGTTTCATTATATTTGTCGTTCCACAGAAGAGTCGTATACAGGTGTAAACAAGACCTATAGTACTAATGATAACTTTTTTCGGATGAACTATTCCTGTAGCACGGCTCGATAAACATGTGTGTGTGTGAAAAGTTGTACACCATCTGGAACAAAATTCAGTAGTTTAGATTTAAGTGTGCAGGTGGTTTTTGAATCCAGCTTCTTCAACTCCTCCTTATCAAATCAAACTGGGAGCATTTTGTTTCTATGTGGGTCACAACTCTTTCTAGACGGGTTAAGTGGAATAAGAAATAGAAAATTGACATCTCGTTGATTTGACTGTTTCGAAAAATTGACCCTGAGAGTAACAAACTTGGGTTCATATGTGAGCATTTGTGTCTGTAAGGACTTTATATTCAGTACAGTGACGTTTCCTCCCTTGAAAATGTGCATTTGTTGCCTATGTGACCTAGATTTTTCCATACGTATCATACAGCTTTTTTAATAAACGTGCAGCTTGAGGTGAAGTTACTTTCTGTGAGGGGTTAAACACTTTAACAGACGGGCTAACACATACACAATAGCTCTCCCAGATGGGCTGTGCTTCTAATTATGGCCCAAATTGAGTTTGCAGGTCATTTGATTTAAGTAATCTGATATGAGATATTCGCAGAAGTTAATTTTTCGTGTGTGGGTGTACAAGTCTTGCCATTTAAAGGGACAGCTCGTCGTGATGTGGCATACATTACTAAGTCTTATAATCGATTGTGGGTTAAAGGTTTACTAACTGTTCAGAAACTTGATCTCTTTAAACTTCCCTTCCTGTCTTATTCAATACCCATCTGACTCCCTCTTTCATGCATCTCATTTTTCATGCGCTATTTTCTAATCATGATATGGATTCATGCATGTATTATGCGCTCTTTGACATGGTGTGACAGCTTCTGAATCTCTATCCACTCTCTCTCTCTATACCTTTCATGTGGATTTGCTTCTATTTCAAAGTGAGAGAGAGAGAGAGAGAGAGAGAGAGAGATAGAGAGAGAGATAGAGAGAGGGAGATCACACATCACACAGGGGAGGGACATTAACCTGATTGAAAGCACCCACCCCTTACCCCCGGGTGTGCCGTGACCTTCAGTCACTTGTCTGTGTGTGTATCTTACACCCCCACAGGAACGTCAGTAAAAAAAGTCCTCTGGTACTTTTAGTAAAAAGCAGAAGATTCTGGTTTCGCATGCGGAACGCAGGAAAACACAGGGGGGGATCGGGACCAAGTCAATATTTTTACCATGAAACTGAAATTCAGCCATGCAAAACATTGCCTGACATTCAAATTCATGAACTTTCCACATTCACATACATATTAATCTTTTAGCTCAGTTCTGAGGTCTAGCGGGCTACCTACTGTTTTTAAAGAGGACTGTGTGTATCCTCTGTGACCATCCCAGAATTCACTGCAACAAGTTTGATAGAAAAAGAGAGAGAGACAATATTTATTATATATATATCTCAAACTTCAAGTGGTATGTATAAAATAAAAATGATTAAAATATGCCCGATTTACAGTGAAGAAAGAGAGGCTTTGCTGTATCGTGAGTAAGTAACTGCTGAAGGGGGTTGTCAAGCACAATAGAATAGAATCCAGTATAGAATCCAACTGAAATAATTAGTAAAATGGTATAATAGGGTTTAGTGACGTTTTACTGCAATAATAAAATAAAACAATAGATGATTTGCTAAATTAATAAATGTAAGTATACAGTTAACATGACTAAATAATGATTAGGCAATGTACATTTATGTATGCAGGTTCTTGGATGTGCATACTGTAAAAAGACGTGCTAAATTATATACAGTTTTCAAAACAAAAACGTAACTTTTATTTTTCAAATAACCACATGGCATCCAAGTGACTCCACAAAATGTACAATATTTTAACGTGTTACAATTTACACAAAAAATTTACACAATTAATTAAAAATGTATGAAAAAAATGAAAGTCAAACTTGACTAACTTAAATATTTCTTTTATAACTCACCAGAAATACTGTTTTTTATGATAAATACATATTTGTTAAATAAATGCATAATTTTCATTACAAAAACCTAAAAAAATTTAACTGTTGGATTGTAACCAATTATTAATTATTTTCCATTTAAAACAACATGATTTTTTGAAGACTTTTATAATTTAAGATTAGATTAATATAATAGTTTGTTGAAATTGAATAAGCCAAACAAAATATTTTTGAAGTGTTTGTGATGGAGTCATAACTTGGCTTTCATTGTAAATAAATACATATTAAATATAGATTGGGACCAAAAAATGTGCATTAATAGAATTGTGTCGTAGCTTAGCAACATTATGCTAAATTGAAAGTCAAATCATCCGCATACTTTAATAGCGAGGACTGCTATGGAAATTTGTGACGTGTGGAGTTTTATTTCATGGTTTTAATGCTATTCTTCTTACCCATTTTGTTAAGATCAAAATAAGTTAAACAGCAGGTCAATGTTTTTTATTGAGCCTCTCTCATATCACACATTTATCGTTAAGTGCTACAGAAACACCACATCATAACTTCTGAGAAATACTTGGTTACAGTACACCATAGACATTTCAACCAAATAAAAATCATTATCAAAATTGAACAAGATTATCTCGGCCACGAATGAAAGAGCAAAATCCAGAGAAAAGAAGGTTCAGGAACGGGAGGGGGAACAAATGAGACGAAAATTACAGGTATTGAGAAGGTAGTGAAAGAGAAAAAGAGATTTATTCCATAGGTGGCTTGCTCTCCCTGAACAGAACATAGCAATAAAGCAGATAGGTCTGCGGGATAAGAAAGATGGACGTGGCGCGAAGGAGAGACAGAGGGATGATTTCAGTAAGATTAGGGTAGTTGGGGCGTACGAGAGAAATCAGGCACAAATTATTGTCATGATAGAATAAGCATTCCGTTAAATTGAAGACCTCAGACTTTGCAAATTGCCACAGATAACAGTGTCACGAAAACAAGGGGAGTCACAAAGAGGGTCTCGCTCTGTCAACAGAAAGAGTAAAAATAACAATCGCCTCTCTCCCTCTCTTTCTTTCTGCTTATCTCGCTTTATCTCAAAGGCTCTCATTTGGTTACAGGAAGTGACTGGATAGACATGTCAGGATATTGGTGGCTGATCGTAAATAGCTTTACATCGTCTTGCATGCTGGGAAGTAGGAGGCAGGGAAAGAAAGACGGGGGAGGAAAGAAGAAAGGAAATAGAAAGATAAATAGGGAAGTCTGACGTGGAAGAGAAGACTAAAGAGGAACAGAAGTCATAGAGGGAGACGATTACTGCGGCCGCATATCAATGACACCGAAAACATGCGTTGCAAGCGCAAATAAACATGCCAACCTCGGAGACGAAAGACGGACTCGAAATAGATGCATTTCAGAACAGACGCCACTCAGCGAAATACAAGAAAAACAAAACCAGCAGGGAAACAACGAATAAACAAATTTGTCCCAACATGAAATCCGACTACAGATACTCGCGAATCAGCATAAATGCATCCCAGCGTTCCAAGAGACAAACACGCTGGATGTTGATTGAACCCGATCCGACCTCCTTCCGTCATTGAGATCCTTCCTGTTTACTTTAGCCCAACCAACACCAGATCTTCCATTGATCTCTCTTATCGTCTACTAAAAATGCTCTCTTTCTTTTTTCTTCTCTCTCCTTACATATTGAACACCGGGGTATGCGTCACGTAGTGCGAAGGTGTCAGTTTCACATCGCAAGACAATTACTGAACAGCGCTGCATGACTCCCTATTAACTCCACTAACAGGAAACACTAAAGGGGCGCTGAGGTGGATTGTAGGCCTGCTCTGCTTTCTCGCACTACCTTCACTTATTCCAAGTAAATGAGATGGATGTCAATGAACGGAGGATACAAATAGCCTCTCCACCTCTGGCCTCAAGACCTCTGGTTGACAGGAACAGCAGGGCAAAGAAAAAGAGAGACAGGGAAAAACTATAGGCTACAGGACAATTAACCCCCCGAGGGAGCGCAGCTGGCACGTCGCACTTCCAGCCTATTAGCATATAAAAGTGCTGAACCTGAGTTAGACACGGCGACAGGGGGGTTACTCACATCATTCACATCAGTACTTTAGTATTTGCATATCTGTCTGTCTGTCTCAAGATCTACCTATCAGCGAAACAAACCTGCTTATTAAACAGATTCTATTGAAATACTTACATTGAAATTCTTAAACTTTTGGCTGTCCAGAGCCATCTCCGCTTAAAACAAAACTGCAGTTTATGACTTAATTTTAACTTAAATTGATGTTTTATACGTTTCTTTCATATTCTTAGTATATGCTTGACATTGCAAATCTAAAGAATGATGATTTAACCATCTGTTTTTAATAGTTCATTAAATTACTTTACATAGACAATAAAAATACAGAAAAAACACACCAAAAAACAAAAATATAACAAAGCCAATATTAATATAGTAAATAATTATGAAAAAGTAATGCTTGCGTCTTTTGACTGAAAATTACATTATAAAAAGAGTTACTAATCTTTTTCGTACTAGCAAAAAGGATTTGAGTTTATAAATAAATAAAAAAACAAAGAAAGAGTTTGTTTGTCACAACAGATAACTGTAATTAATTTGTTGTACTGTTTTTTATGGTTTATTTATCAGTTTTTTGTAATTATTACTTTGTAAACACTTAAAACACATTTAAAAAAACAGTTATCTGTTTTAAACACTAAAAGTAAGGATTGAAAGGCGAAAAAGAACAGTGGCATGTTTACTTTGTATTTCTCAATGCTGTAATCAATGTTTTTCATGTAAAAACACATGATAATATAAATGAATAACTTAAGCAAGGGGTGCCCTTTTGTTTCCCCGTGTAAAATTTTGACCCATAGTTCATCTGTCATATTTCACATACGTGTTATGTGGTCTCAAATGCACTGGTAGAGGATCTGTGCATGTTGGCATGAGCATAGAAATGTCATGTCAATGCACAAAAACAGGATCGAATGCAGCAGTCTCCCTCTAATATATTGGACGCAATACAAAATACGCAATATTCATCCCAGGCTCCAAGCCAGCTCTGCCAACATGCTAAGGCTCTATCCTAAAATGATAATGCGCTCTTGCAGTCATTGGTAAAATCATAAAATCAGAACAAAACCGTTATTGTTATTTCATAATGTTGTATGCGATCGTGTCACATAAAGCTATTTACTGTGCTGATCTTTGGTGTCTATAAAAGAATTGCAACGGCCAACACATCTCTCTTAAAGGCCCCTACGGGACCATATGCCCTGAATGTTGTTACCATTGCATTGTCTGCTAATTGCTTTGTTTCTGATGACTTGCCGCCACGCACAAAAATGCATCTCACGTGCGGTTTAGAATCAACTTGTATCTCGAGCCAAGCAAGAGGATGCACGTGAAACCAGCCGGGTAACAAGTGGATGCGGTTGTCATTAATGAGGCTGATTGAATTGGGAACACATGCAGCATTAATGATGGGTCAGAGAGGGTATCCCAGCGTCCCCGGCACCCGGGGGCAGAGACAGACGGAACATGTGACTGTTGTCCAACTGTCTCTCAGAACACACACACACACACACACACACACACACACACACACATACACACTCATCAGCTTCTACTTAAACATGATCATTAAAATAAGGTCAGAGACGGACCACATTTATTTAGAGAGAGAAAAAAGAGAAACAGGTTATTTAAATGGGCTACAATACCAAAAATCCATTGTCAAGTCGTAAAATTCAGCAAAATGACTGCTAAACTGTATACCGACGACTGATAGCTACACGTCTAACATTGCTGTGTAGTTATTTTATTCCCAGCTCTGATCTACATTTCATGTCTGTTTATTTACTTATTTTGGTAATGAGCCATACAAATCTACAGTCAGCCAAGCATGATCGCAATATAAACCCCTTCAGATTTATATTAATCACTCCGGAATTTCCAGTAGAAAAGAAATCTCATCTGTTTAATGACTATACAGCATCGAGATTAAATAGACGAGGGAAGGAGACATTGGGTTCAATCTCTCAAAGATGACCCACTAATATCCTTTGTGTCTCCTCTAGAATTTCACAAGTGATCAATCTGTTTCGAGTTTCTCAAGATCTGCAATCATAGATTTTTAAATAATTTCTTTCAAGGTTGATCTGAAGCTGTGCCATTAACCAGTATGGTTTTATGTTGTTGTACTCTCTTTGGATCGCTCTTCACAGTCTACTGACAAGTTTGGAAACACTCACTCGTTGAATACAAGCAAACTCTTTGAAACCATTGAGATGGTTGTAGGATTTGTGTTGTGAGTAAAAACTCATCAAAACTTCATATTTTAGCTATTGTCAAATGTCATGTTTAAGCATTTACAATGTTGTCACACTATGACTTGAATTGGCTGAACCGCTGGCATCTCATCATCTTCAGCTTCTGGAGAAAGCTTTTAAAGGGATACTCCAGCCAGAAATGAAAATGTAATCCTGAATTGCAAACCTGTCAATCATAGTTGCAAACCTGTATACATATCTTAGTTATGTTAAACACACAGAAAGATATTCAGAAGAATATCAGCAAGTGAGATATCAGGGATAGTCAGAAAATGCTAGTCAAAGGTGCATCAGAAACTCGTTTTCCTAAATACTTAAAAAAGTAAATTTTGTATTTAACAGAACAAAGAATAAGAATAATTAATTGTTTAATTTTTTATTTGTAGTCAATGTTACACTTAAAAAACGCCTAAAACTCATCTTTTCCTTCTATAACTGACCTATTAAAACATCTTTCCTTACCCCTCATTCTTTCTACTCAAAGAAATGATGACCCTTTTTTCTCTAATAACAGGTTTTGTCTTGCCTTGTGTAACTTGGCAACCCGTTGTTGCACTTTTCATCTTGTGTTATCTTTGCTATTTACAGCTTTGTTGTCTTCTCGATTTTTTTAAGATGGTTGGATAAAAGCATCTGATAAATTTAAATTTAAATATAAAAATTATAGTTGGTAATATTTTTAAATATGTGTTCAGGTCTGGAACAACTTAAGGATTAGTAACTTTTTGACAGAATTTTCTTTTTGGTTGGACTATCCTTTTAAAGATTAGTAAAGGAGTCTACAGTTGTAGTAAGGTTTTAATTTGCTACTTTATCCAAATAGTCTGGTGTGAGTCATGTATTTGAGAAATATTGTTTTGATTTCGAATAAAAGCATGCATTTTGTCTTCCAACGTAATTTCCACAAACAATTTTTCAAGATTTGAAAAAGTCAAGTGTTTCCAATCCTTAGACTGATGCTTTATATAAAATAAAACAGAACTTTATAAGTCTTTACAAGAGTCTGAGCTATTTTCCTTCAGGCTATGCCTTTAAAGTTTTGTACATTTCCTGTATTTAGTATGAATAAGATAGAAGGTGAGATATAAGGAAGATAATTGTACAGAAAGTTACAGGAAATATGTAGTTCCACTGTAGTTTTGCTAAATAAGCAGTTTGAACTTGAAGTAGGCTACAGATGTTTTTCTCTGACTGAAGGCCGTGATAGGACAGGTAGGAGGTTTTTCCCGGATTACAGGAAGTGGGATGTGTCTGTATCCACCTACAGGCCTGCAGCTGATCAAACCCCTTTTGATTATTAGACTTTCATCTCTTCTCTTTCACTAATGAAACAGCTCACGGCCTGTCACTGTCCGAGAACAGACACGCACACACATCATTCAACTCGCCTCCCACTCATTCACGCAATCCCGCTTCCAACATCATCAGTCACACTTACAGCACGCATGCCGTCTGACCAAAAACAACGTTCACACTTTCTTCCACCAAAAAACACATCAGATAACACATGCATGCCAGTCGCAGGCACTGACAAACACAAAAATGACGAATCGTCATTACCAAGCAGACTCTCTGAAACACAATCCTAAGACTATTTATAAAAGATGTTCTCTCAGTGACTGTCTTCAAAAATACGAGAGCCTGAGATACCTTTGAAAACCCTGAAACCAACAACCAGTGTGGTTTAGGACAGGACTGAGACCTTCAGACGGTTTGTGGTGCCTAACACCGCAGGCCAGTTGGTGATGCACCTACTGCCCTATTTCCGCAGCTATGAAAGATCTCTGCCCGCTACTCTAGGGGATGAAAGCATGCTGCCATGTTATGACTAGTGCCGTCTTAGCCTATTTAAAAACAGATCAAATGCTACAAGCAGTATCATTTATAGCATCATGTATGTGCATTGCAACCGATTGAATTTTGAGTATGCTGGGTTGTGAAGTGGTCACTTTCTGGAACTGTTGGCGTGGTACAAAGATAGCCGCAGGATGTTGAATTTCCTTTCCATATCTACGGCCACTGACATGCGATGGGCTTTTGTTTAATATTCATTGAGTGACAGGGAGAAGCAAGGAAAAATCTTGAGCTTGACACTGGAAACACGTGTTTGCGTTAAGGGGCTGGAGACTTCCTCGTTTCCATCTTTTGTATGTTCAGGCTTTAACTTAACAACCCACGTTCATCTGTCATGAACTCACCATTGCCCTTGACATCTGCCATCTCCTGGGGGTCAACAGGTTGTGGTTTAGATGAGGAACGCAGGGCTTCAACGTTTGTTCAAGTTATTATTGACATGAATACAAGAGGAAGTAAATGTGAGTGGGCTATAGATTAGGAGGACATGGGAAACGCATTAGACTCACATTGCCGGTCATCACTCAACCTTTGCCCTTTTTCCGGACATTTATATAAAAACACAGGAAAACACAGTTGTGTGTTTTCTTTAGGGAGGAGTTCTTTTCAAAACATTGTCTATACATCTGTTTTAACACTGGTTAACTTACTTTGGGAAAAGGAGTTTAATTCAATTGTAATAGTACTTGTTGCAATGTGTTAGATGCATTGTAATTGATTAATAAAAATAATACATACATTATAAAGTACTGTAAATATTGCAAATCTTAATGTATTCAAAATACAAAATTAGCCAACTATTATTTGGCGGGCCATTCGCCTATCCATTTGATGTGTTGTCAATGTGTTCATTTATGACCAAATGTTGCTTTTACTTTAAGCACACAAGAAAGCACTTTTGGGATAGTTGTGTGCTGATGCCAATGTAAAGCCTAGCTGAGAGTGTTCCACCTGATTTGCACATGATAAGCAAGGTTTTTACCCACTGCTCCTGGTGGATTTAGGGTTGTTTTTCACAGTCTGAGCGTAGGGTCTATGAGGGCCTCTCTGCTCTGTTGCTGTTAGAGCTCGGTCTATAATCCCTCTACAGTTCAAGCATGATCATATGAACCTCTCACAGCTAACAGCCAGAACTCTCTCAGTGAGGGGCAGTGGACGGCTTTCTGCAGATGAAGAGATTATGGTTGGTAGCAAAAACTAATTGATAAAATCAACAATAACACATGTGCATGATCAAGATGGGATTCTTGCAATCTAGATTTTTGTCTATCATGTTCGCACTTTGTGTGGATTGTTTTAAAAGCTTTTGTTTTCTTCTTGTAATGTGGAAGCTATAAGAATAGTTAAAGTGCATTATGTAAAGCAATAGTTTGAAGAAATCTTAATGAAGTTCGTAACTTAGCTGTCTTAGGTCACCATTGACTTTTATTGTAGTCTGTTGCCCTGCTAAGGGAGTTCATTTGTGGTTGGCACAACAAATATTTGTATACAGGTTTGTTTGCAAATTTTAGTGAACTTTTAATATGGTGCATTTATATTTTACGAATTGGGTATATTTATAAATTGTTAAACATTTAGAATGTACGCCTAAACATTAACAAAAACATTTTGTCTGAGATCCTTATAAATATTTTTTTAATTGAAAATAATTGGATCTTTTTGTTTATGGGCTCAATCATTTATTCTTACAAACAGTCTCAATTCTCAAACCTCATCCACTTGGTGCACTAGTTTAACTTAAAATAAGTCACTCCACCAACTCATATAAAAGCGGCGTGACATCGATCCAATAAAAAAAGCTGGCATGCAAGTGGAGATTCGACTCATCGAATTGCTATATTGCAGCCCCTCTATTACGGCCGAGCCATTTGGAGCAAATCGCCACAATCTCTCACTTGTTATCTTGCACGCTTTCTGTCTCCCTCTTTTTCATGCTAATGAAAAAAGAAAAACAGAAATCAATGGCGGTGAGATTGCTCCAGCACGGTCCGCTTCTCCATTCGATGATGGTAAGAGGTCGCCCCTCCAAACTTGCTTATCACCCTGAACATTTAAATTCGCACAACCTTTCGGGCTGAATGATAAAACGCGGCAGAGGCATAGAACGTTTTTTTTGTTATCTGTGGCGCTAAACTGTATTTGACATTTGACGCACATTTAAAAGTCAATGGGTTTGCTCTCAAATCAGCAAATATTATCAAGGCCCTAATTTCCCTTTTTAATGGAGAGGAACAGGTGTGAGTTGATGATTAGAGTAAATGTGTGAAAATGGCAAATGCTGAACAGACAGGACCGCTAGGATGTTTTTGTCCCACTCTTTCCTCGCTTCAGGCATCATCACAACTGAGAACGCAACCTCCAATTATAATTACAAACGCATCTCTTGTTGTCCACGGCTGTCAAAAACAGGCCTTTCTCCATATGTGACATGTTCCTCATAAACGGCCGCGTTGATGCAGCTACGCTTTGACAAGCATTCCTGAATTTGCTGGTGGTCTGCCAAAATGCATTTATTGTGGTACCTTTTGAAACTGTGTACAGTCTGTCATTAAATTGTCGCCACTGTGTTTGTCTCTCTATGAACGGTTCCAGCTCCGCTGGGATCGTGACGGGGAGGCTCTGGGGAGGTGGAGCCCATCTCATAATCACTTTTGTTTATGTTTTGTTATTTTCTTTATCTCTCGCCAGGAGCCGCAGAGTGCATCTGGATCCTCCGCATCCCATTCTCCAATCAGGATTCAACGTTCTAATCCAATCAGCATCCGTGGAGTGAAATAAAAGAGGACTGGAGAAATGGGTTCTGCCAAAGTCTTTCTCGTGATGTTTATGATTGGGTTTGAAAAGGGGATTTGTGTCAACTGGAACCCAGTCCCACGCAAGACCGTTAAATATAATGGTGAGTATCTAATGACCATATAGAAATGTGACCGGTTCCTCCCAACTGTGACTGCACAGCACATGAGCCCACTGTTCCGTGTCCCTGTTCCCACACTCTTTTGAAGACACTCCTCAACCTTTTTACCTTCACGTCTTTCTTCTTTTCTTCATCCCACCCCTCCCTTCATTCTCCGAGCAAATTTAAGGAATAAGAGGTGCGATTTTTGCTTTCAATTTCATGGATATCACATTACCACAGGACTTCATAGGTATAATAGAAAACTGCTTGCATGGCTTTTCATTTAGATTCAATCTATTTGTTTCCACTAACTCTTTCTCACACTGTTTTAATAAGAGCTGCTCTACTTCTTTCCTGTTTCAGACCAAATCACAGCCGATAATCAAACCAAGAGTTCAAGTAAACATTTACTAGTAGGCATAATTTTATATGAACACACATAAACAGATGATATCTCTAGGAGTAGAGAGGGTTGGGAACACACAGATTTAAAAATCAAACAAACAGCTACATAAAAACATTGGACAATTTGAGGTCTAGAAAATTGTGGAATCATTGTTTCATTGCATGACCACTAAATCAATGCAAGTGAATGGGTTTTTCTTCAAATGTCTTCTTTTGAGTTAAGTGGAAAGAAAGTCATAGAAGTTTAGAAATGAAGATGATTAAATCATGAGAGTATTTTATGCAGATACTTTTTTCAGTATATTCCCATGTATTTTTCAATCGTAAGCGGGACCAAATTGTATTTTTGGGACATAAAACATAATCTTTGGGAAACATCAAAGTATTGATAACTGTCCTAATCAGTTTGTCAAATAAAACATCCTTCCCTTGTAGATTTAAGGCCTTTGAAATGCGCTGATTTGTATGATGTGTTTACGAGGTCATTTCCACTTAAACAGGATGTAAAGGCGGTACTTTTGAATGGCTGCTCCCAGTCTTAAAATAGCCAATAGAAAAGATACGTGTTGGGTTACAAAAATGGTTGATGTATTAGAAACTTCACGTTTGAACAGCTTCTTTCTTCTAAATGGCAACTTTGTTTCAAGCACTAGTTATTAATAGTTATGTAGTTAAATGCAAACAAGCAGCGGCAAACAGCAAATCATATTTACATCTGTGATATAAATGAATGATTGTTGCCTTTTATAGCACAGAAAACTTTTTACCCGAATATTTTAATTTTGTCATCATTGGCTCATCTTTTTGTTACTTTAAACCTTTATGAACTTCTTTCTTTCTTTTACTGAACTCAAAGAAGATATTTTGAAGAATTACCAGTGGGGTTGCATTGCCAACTTTCTTCAAAATGTCTTTTTGTGTGTTTTCCCAAAGAGAATTTAAAATGGCAAGAGGGTGAGTAAATGAGGACACCGAGAGAGAGAGACATAAAAAGTCTAGAAAGAAAACTAAAGTGGGTGTTAAACTACTGTTTCAGGTCATGTGTGACTCTGTATGGTTCCTAAGCTACACAAACAGCGGTACTGTGCACACATGCGCGCTTGGGCGAGGATGAAAGACAGAAAAATAGACAAAGCATTGACTTTAATGTTCATGTGTGTGCGTACATAGTGCTTAGACTGGCAGTCTGAGGGATTTAGAGCTCCAGTAGAGTAAGAGCTTGTGTGTGGGTTGGAGGTGGGGAGTTGGATCGCAGTAGAGATAATATTTACTCACTACTTTCCACCCCCCACCCCCCGATGACTCCGCCTCTACAATTATCCCCGACTTAAGGACGCTGGGGACATGCAAAAAACGCAAACACGTGTCTCACTGTCTTTCTTGAAATTAAGTGCCTTTTTGTTTCCATTCCGTCTTTTCGTATTTCATCAAAGAGCCACGAGTCATTGTGGCAACCGTTAAACTGTTGTTTTCACCCTTGTAGTGGGCCGCCCTACCTCCCGCTCGCCCTGTGGCCCACTAAAAACAGCTTTGAGAGTTCGAAGTGGAGTCAGAGGCCCTGCCTTCTCGGCGCTCCACCCCATAACTTTCCACAGCCTGGAGCGGACCAGCTCCACGAGCGACGGCCTAGCAAAGCATCGTAACGTGGCCAGAGAAAGAGAGAGAGCAAGTCTGATGGAAAATGAAAGGCGAATCGGCCCAAAGGAAACACCCGCTGACTTAGTGGAATAGCATGAACGCACGACGTCCAGCGCTGAGGATGGCAGAGCTACAGAGAGACAGAAAGAGAGAAAGACTGCCTGGCCAGCAAATTTCTCTACCCTCCAATTACGATAATGATGGCCTCCACTGCAAGGGACGGGCCCAATGAATGTGCGTATGTTTATTTAAGAGAACCGAGTCCTCTCTGATCTCATATCAGCGCAGAACCCCACCTCACAAACAGATAACGCTCGCACACACTCGGATATAAACAGGCTATCTGTGATTTATGCTCTGAAGCAGATGTCCTCTCCTGTGCTTGCAGGTCTCATCGTCTGTAAAACGGTTTCTTTTTCATTCAATAAATCTGTCTCCCGTAGCCTTTGTGGACCTGTACGTTCCAGAAGGAGGTTGTTTGTTAAAGGGAACAGAAAAAAGAAAGTCTTTCTATTTTTTGTACGTCTGCCACTTTCATGAAAAGGTCACGCTTGGTACAAGCTGTGAGCTCGATTCTAGACTGCAGCCTCACTCCCGTACGCTGTCAAACGCCAGACTATTTTCAAAAATCTTTCACACGGCCCTCCCGTCTATTGGTATTCTGTCTTTTGTCTTTTTCTCTCAATCTTGCATTTTTCACCTAGCTGTTTTCCTACTAAGAGTGCCTCATTTTTTCACAGCAGAAAAGAAAAGTTTCGTGCTTGGATTTTGCGCCAGCATAGCTTAGGAAACTTCAAGTTAGAAAGTCAAAAAAGAACTGTATTTATAGTTTAAAGAGAGAATTTAACCAAATTATTTCTTACCCTCACATTAATGTAAATCTGCCTGCGTTTTGTCAATGGCATCAAAGAAGATATGAATAAAAATCTAAGCAAACTGTCTTCCATGCAATCGAAGTGGATGTTGTACAGGGGCTGTCGAATTCCTAACACAAAATAACAAGAAAAAATACAATTGGCATCATTTAACATTATAAATGTGATATATAGTATATATATCAGTGAGATGAAAAATGCCTGGTTTTATATCTTAAAGGGAAAAATTGTAAATCATTTACTTTTACTTACCCTTAATTCAATACAAATCTGCATGACTGTTGTCTATAAGACCAAAGAAGAAATGTAAAGACTTCTTCTATTGAACAATAACAAGAAAAATCACAATTAGCATCATAAAGGTCTTATATAGCATAGCTTTTGATAAAGAACACAATGAAGTCCCATAACCCTAATAAATATCATTGACAGCTCTTGTGGGCGTTTATTTTAACTTTTTTTACAGTTTTAAAACAAGCAGTCAAGTCAATACATCTTTTGAGGTTGATATATTGAAAATGTGCGCAACATACATGCTTATCTCTCAAATGAGTTGTATGTATATGCCTTTAATGTTTTATCTAATGCAAGACTCTGTCAACACAGAAGACTTTATGAAGTGCTTCAAGAACTGACAGGCGGATGACATCACATTAGGATGCATAGCACATTAGGCTCTGGACTCTTTCTGGCGGTAACGTGATGTCATCCTGTAGTCGGCTCACAAGTCGAACATATACAACTACAGAGTAATTGGATGACAAATATTTAAAAATGGTCATTTCAGATCTGCTTTGTAAGATGTTCGATTATTGTTAAATTATAAGGGTTTTTATTGTCATGAAAGCAGAAAAACATATATGCATTTAATAATATAATTTAGAGGAAATATGTGACCCCGCCTGTGGGAAACTCAGCCAAAATAATATTTAACTTTTTATTTTTACCTTTAAAAGCATTCTACACAATGTTAGTATAGAACATTGACATCTATGGTACTTAGTAAGAGCATGTCAATGATTGAAATCAAGGCGTATTTAATCGGGAAATCAAACTTTAATGCTTATATTCTGGAAATTTCATGTTCTGGTTTTCACAGCCAGTCACGTATGCATCAATTATAATATTTCATTTTTAATGACATCATACATTAATTAGATTTATACGTCTAAGCATATAACTAAATATATACTAAATATGCTTCCAGCAGCACCACATTGGTCTCTCTCTCCCACATTCTGATGGTGTTGGGAGTTTTCTGCCTGTTGTTGTGGTAATCTGCTTTGACCATTTCCTGTGCTGAGCTGTGTTCTCTTCCCTTCCCAATGCAGCGCAGCACCACTCCTTCAACTTAACTACCGCAATTACAGTACTTCCCTTCACCCCACCACTCGCCCACTCTCTCACGCTTAACAGCACGACGTGTGTGTCTCCCCAAACCCACCACCTGCTTGTTTCTTAATGTATTTTCCTCTTCATCTTTAATACTACCTTTGTGTGTCACCCTCAGACATCTTTGTCCTGGCGACCGTGGGTGTGTTTTTATAGCTTGCATATGCAGCAGGCGCGCTCGCTCGTGCTTTCTTTTCATAATTAGTGTGTGTGTTCATTCTCTGTGTTTCGAACTCAATTTTTCGGTATACATGTCACGGCTTCAAAGGCCTTAAAATAGGTTTTTAATAGCAGACCGTGTGTTTGGAGTGCTGTGGTTATGAGCTATAAGCAGGGTAAGACTGTATTTATAGTAAAGCAGCTCTGTAAGGAGCAACAGAGGAACATCAGAGGGAAACAGCAGCCTTGAAAGTAACTCGTTTCAGTTCTGCGGCTTGATTCCTTCAAACAGAGCTCACCCATCCAGCGCTTTCTCGTTTAACCCAGCTCGGCGTTTATGGAGGACAAAGAAACACATACACAGGGTTCACCTCTGTTCCCGTTAGATTGCTCACATCTGGATTCTATTCAAAGTGATATCTATTTTTAGCACGTCTTTGCTCGGCCCTTTTTTGTCCATGGACTCGGAGGCTCTCTCTCTTCCTCGTCTCTTGTTGGGTTTTTTGATATTTCGGCTTTGTTTACATTAAATGGGTTCATGGTGTTGTCCCACACTTTAGGAATATGATTACTTGAGAATATATTTTAGCTAGGTCACTCTTGGCTTGAATCGGTCTTTAGTCATTGCAGTCGTAAGCTCTGGAACTCTATCCAAGAAAACCTACGTGCTTTTTATTCAATTATCATGGTTAAATGTATCTCGAGGCACAGTTGTTTACAAGGGCTTGTCCTCTGGCAATTTATTAAGCTTTTCTTTATTCTAACTTTGTTTGAATCTGAATATATTCCTTGATATTTTTAATACTTCCCGTCTCTTCCCATATCTCGAGAGAGTGATTAAGAAAAGAATAATGGAGATGTAGATTCTTTAATACAAAATTATGTGATATACTGTAAAGTTTTTTACATCACTTTATACTATATTATGTTATCGGAATATTTATTGTCTCCTGGATTCGTTGTTAATCACTTTGTATAAAAATGTCTTCAAGATGAAAATGGAAAACAATTAATAGCATCTTTCGGGTTTCGCATTCTTTCTTGCTTAAGAAAAATATTATAAAACATAATTTGACGAAGCAGTACGTAAAAACTAAATTGCAATAATATCCAAACCGTTGTTGTACGGATAAAACATTTTGTTGCACACTTGCCGTCTTTTGGATATTTGCGTTTCCCCTTTACTTAGAATTGATATATATGAGGTGGGCTTAATGTGAATCAGATACACAGATTAAAATTCTGTCATCATTTACTCATCTGTACGACTTTCTTCTGCAGAACACAATAGAAGATATGTAAAAGTATGTTGTTAACTGAACAATGGCCTTACATAGTCAATTTTTCACATATTTTGGACAATAAAATCGGTTATCAACATTGTTTAAATATATTGTTTTGTGTACTGCAGATTGTAGGAAGCCATACATGTTTGAAAAGACAAGAGTGTGAGTCAATGACTCAATTTTCATTTTTGCTGGAACTGTAAGCTATTTTGCAGTCACATGTAAAGGAAATTGTCTTTTAAGAACCATCACAGTTGAGTCTTTTCAACGCTGCCTCCATCTGGTCGGGATGGGTACCTTCATCCCTCCTTGCTTTCTATGCTCTCTGAATAATTATTTGATGTGACACTCTCCGCTCAGCTCCACGCAAAGCTCACTGAACTCGCTCGGTGCTGAGAGGCATTTGAGTCATTACGCAGGTATTTAAAAGTGTGAGCATGTGTGTATCTGCATGTTCCCTGTCACATCTCCCTGGCTGTTTGCAACCCAGCAGATGTTCTCCGGGCTCCCTGGGGGGAATCTGTTTCCCTTCTCCTTTTCCCTCATCCAGCCATCTTAGACTTTAACAAGCTGGCATTCTCCAGCTAATAACCCCACACTCTCTTCACTTCTCTATTGCCAGACTCCTCAGCACTCACAGCATCTCTCCAAGATGCATTCTCTCTTCCCTCTTCTTTTGGAAGACTTCCCTGTAACCCTCTCTGCACTTTAAATCCATCTGCTGTGATCGCAGTCAATTAGATTTCGGGGAAAGTGTGTCCGCGCGCTAGTACAGCACCAAACCGGCATTATCCTTAAAATTCATATTTGGTCTGAGTTCGTATTTTTAGCCCGCCGCCAGTCAGTTTAAACAAAGGTTATGAGCATCAGTGGGAATTCATGCTTGTCTAAGTTGGCCTTTTCAGAAGAGATGTTGGGGGAAATGATAAATGTGTGATTTTCAAGCTCAAACAGTCGTTTTGGATCATATCTGATAAAAAGTGTATTTTCTGTCTCTCTCTCTCTTAGATGTGCATGACAGTATGGCGAGGTTTCACACGGTCGGCGTTTGGAACTACACCATGTTGACCCTGGCAGAACACGAGCGGGTTTTGTATGTCGGCGCCAGAGAGCACATCTTCGCCCTGGACCCCAACGACATCAGCAGACAGCTGAGACCACAGGTACTTTTTAAAACCATTTTCAACAGCTTTTCTCGAATCATCAACTAATGAACGTACAAGCATTTATCCTTCAAAATATCAACATTTAGCACTGACTCACTCTTTTCAAGCTCAAGCCATTTGTTGCAAATTGCCGGTTGTGACAGTCAATAGAAAGTACACATTTTCCATGCAGAGTGCTGTTTGCTTGCTAAAGTCACGTTCTTTTTTTCTCTCTCTCTCTCTTAGATTGAGTGGTCCGCTCCTCTCGAAAAGAAGCGAGAGTGTGCGGCGAAAGGGAAGAATAACCAGGTATTGTTTGATGTTGCTTCCTTTTTTTTAACAGCTTTGCTTTGTGTGGCCCTCATGAAATGCATTTGCTCTCTCTCTCACGTTTTCTTGCAGACCGAGTGCTTCAACTACATTCGCTTCCTGCAGAGCTATAACCACACGCACCTGTACACCTGCGGGACGTACGCCTTCCAGCCCAAATGCACATACATAGTGAGTGTCCGATCTGATCTTTGTCTGCTGAATCTGTCACAATGAAATGGGTCAGGCTCCAATATGAATTGTCTCCTGTGCATCTCTGGTGGTTTCCAGCGTGTCAAAGTGAAATATATTGAATATAAATGAGTTTGCGTTATCACGCAGAGAGGGTCGATATGATAAGGCAGCATGAGGCAGTGAAAGATGAAGGTTTGTGTGTGGGCAGCGGGATGATGTAAACGGCTTTAGCTGCAGCTGAAACTCATGGCCGAGGGCACTGCGCGGAGGTCAGGTCATGCGTGTGCTTCTAAACCGTACGATTGTTTGTGTTTCATCTGACAGAATGCAGACCACTTTACTCTGGATAGTAGCGCCTTGGAGGACGGCAAGGGAAAGTGCCCTTATGACCCTGCCAAAGGACATACAGGCCTTATTGTAGGTGAGTCATCTCATGAACACGTAAGACTGGAACATGTGCCATCTTTAAATCATTTTGTTATTTTATTTTTGTTTTTTAAATATGTTAAAGGGATAGTTTATATCATTTACTCGCCCTCTTGCCATTGTAAACCTGTATGACTTATTTTCTTCTGTAGACCACAATAGAAGATATTTTGAAGAGAGCTTTTAACCAAACCAACTTGCATTGATGTTGTGTTCACAAAATCGGATTACATTTTTACATTTTTCTCAAAATATATTTTCTGTGGTAAGAAGAAAGAAAGTCATACATGTTTGAAATGAAGGAGGGTTAATAATTGACAACCTTTTACTTTAACAATTCTCCACCATCCAAAGTTTCCCATATATAATTGAGCCACCATCCTAGTACCATTCCATACTGTGCCCCTGGGTTTCATTTATGGCCCAATGCTGCCTGAGAAAAAATGTATATCTTCTCACATCCCTCGTTCTCTCTAATGGAAGAAAACAAGTAGCCCCTTTATTTCTCATAAACTGGTGGCTCTGGACAGGTGCGTGTGTATCTTATGCTCCATACATTCTTATCTGTTATAGACAAAGAATTATACTCTGCCACCCTCAATAACTTCCTTGGTACGGAGCCTGTAATCCTGAGGAACCTCGGACAACAGCATTACAGCATGAAGAGCGAATATCTGCCCGCTTGGCTCAACGGTAAGTCTATTAATGTCTTAAAATAATTTACCAACTTCACCAGTAAAGTGTTGCTTTATGGGCCCTGGTTTTGATACCAAGTAAACACACATATACAGGACAAATACGTATATAGCTTGAAGGAACTCAAGTCTGTTTATATAACCAAAAATAAATTTAATGTAAAAAAATGCTACCATAAATAAATCAGAGTGTGCAGGGGTAAACATCATTCCAAAATGTTTTATTGTTCCTTCAAGAGAGGGGCTGCTTATCTGCTGTCCCAAAAGTGCTGTGTTCTCAATTTCGTTTGGCTTTTTCATTTTACAGAGCCAAACTTCGTAGGATCCGCGCTGGTCCGGGAGAGCCGCAACAGTAAAGACGGAGATGACGATAAGATCTATTTCTTCTTTAGCGAGAGAGCAGTGGAGCTCGACTGCGACAGCGATCTGACCGTGGCGCGGGTGGCGCGTGTGTGTAAGGTGAGAAAAGATGTGCCGATGGAAAAGATTGGTTGTGCTATCGTTTGTCACCAGGTGTCTTTTTGTACTACTTGCAAATGGTGTTTTGTTTAGTATCTGTTTTCTGAAATCCAAACTGTTTCCTTGATACAGATTGTTGTTATGTTTTGCACTGCTTGTAAGACGTAAAGATGTCAAAGATTGGGTATTCAATATGTACCATTCATTTTAATTATATTTTAATAATATGCAATAATCTATATATAAGGTGGTCTAAAGGGGCAATTAGTTTTAATCTGCTGAGCTGTCACCATAATGTACATTAGCAAGGCGACAAACCGTATGTTGTTTTGGATTAAAACATCTGTTGAATGACAGCCTGCTTTATTTTCCAGGGGGACCTGGGGGGCACAAGGACCCTGCAGAAGAAGTGGACCACCTTCCAAAAAGCCCGTTTAATATGCTCCCTTCCAGAGCGGCACATCACGTTCAACAACCTTCGGGCCGTCTTCACCCTTCCAGGAGCGGACTGGAGGACCACCAGTTTCTACGGCATCTTCCATGCGCAGTGGTGAGTTATCACACCTGCTCCACCTATCCACGTTATAAATTCTTCTCTGCCTTTGGTTCACCTCCCAGTTTTCTCACTCTCTTTCTCTGTGGCGTACTTGTGAAAGTCGTTCTGTCCTCTGCCTCTTGTGAAAAATCTCCAAGCGCCAAACATCCAGCCGCGATCCTCAACTCCAGAATATGCTGCACTGTCATTACATTGACAGTAAAGCTATTACTGTAATAAACCAGCCAATGTTGCAGAGTCGTTTAGTTCAGACCGACTGACTTCTTCCTGTACTTTTTTCTCTCTCAGGGGGGACGTGGACGTGTCTGCTGTGTGTCAGTATCAGATCGGCGAGGTGAAGACGGTGTTCGACGGGCCGTATAAAGAATACAGGGAACCGTCGCAGAGATGGGGCCGATACACTGGCAACGTGCCCAGTCCACGACCTGGAGCGGTAAGCTGAGCAGCCGTCGAGATGGGAGGGCGAGAGGGCGTCCGTGACTAAGCAGTCTGTTAAAAATAGCTCAAGGTTTTTGGTAAAAATATGCAGGATTTTTCACCCTGGAATATGAACCCAAGACTCGTCTTGTTGTTATAGACGCGCACGAGAATGTGCTCATTTTATTAACATCGAAATGAGACCCAGGGTGAGAATATTTAACTGAAAAAATGATCGGGAAGATCTTTAAAAACAGCAGACCAAACTTTAAAAGTGACAATGAAAATTTGTAATGTTTTAGTTTCATTGGCAGATCTCAATGCGTAGGATGAATTGTTAGAACAGCAGCACTTATTGTAAACTGCTTTAGATTATATTGGACTGGAAAGGACTATTGAAAAAAGCCACTTTAAGCCATTACGGATTAAACTTGCTTGACGAAATGCAAATGTAATGGCACGTGTTCAAAGCAATTCAGCAAACTTTATTGCGATGGTGTATAAAAGTGTACAAAGCATTTCTTGTAATCCGCTTTATTTACTCACCATTAAATAGAAAAGTCGCCCTTTGTTCCATCTCTTTCCACAGTGTATCACAAACTTTGATCGAGAGAACGGTTACAACAGTTCTCTACAGTTGCCCGACGCCACGTTGAACTTTGCCAAAAAGCATCCTCTGATGGAGTTGAGGGCAGAAGCGCGCCCCCTACTGCTCACTAAGGGTGTTAACTTCACCCGGGTAGCTGTGGACAGAGTGAGCTCGCTGGACCAGAGATCTTACAATATGCTCTTCATAGGCACAGGTATGTTCAAAATGGAACACATACACATCTAAATTATTTTTGTTCCCCCTGTGAAAAATGATGAGCTCTTCAAGAAATGCTGTCCTATGAGCTATACTGTTCAATCTAAGTGGAAATGTCATATCGCCAATTGAATCCTATGACACAGGAAGGTCATTTCTCGAAGTAAAAATAAAAATTATGTGTTTGGCCTTGGCACGCTCGCACGTACGCACTCCCACAACTGCGACTGAAATGTTTGTGTGTGTGTACTTTGGGACATCTAATGAGTTCTGTTCCTCGCCAGGTTTCACACAAATACTAAATACACAACTAGACGTAGTCTGGCATTTTGGGCTGGATGCCTGATTTGCCATTAAGAGTGTAGGCAGCACCTGAGGCACACTGCAGGTTGGTGTGGGTTTGTGTGTGTCTGTCCATGCGTGGGAGACACTTTCTGAGCCTCGTTTGGGGATTAGGAGGGAACAGGGATACTCTGACATGAAGAAAAGTGGCAGGGTGGATTTGTAAAGACCCCCGTAGCTCTTTCTTTCCTCTCCTTCGTGATCCCTTTTCCACACTCTTCCTTTTTCTTTTTAGACGTTATAGGGTCTGTGGCACATTATCTGTGACAAGCTTTGTGTGACGGGACAAAATACAGTACACGCACGCACACACGCACACACACACACACACACACACACACACACACACACACACACACACACACACACACACACACACACACACACACACACACACACACACACACACACACACATATAGACTTATGCCGGGTCACGGCACCAGCTGGGGCTTATTCAATTTTTCTGCTGGTAATTCGTGTAACCTTGTTCCCAAAATTCAATGACAGAAAAATATGGTGTGTACTTATGATGTATTAATAGACTATTTGTCTCCTCTCTCCTGCTTTTCTCCTGTCTCTGTCTCTCTCTCTCGTTCCATTACTTCTTCCCCGCTGAATGTAATCTATCCCCATCTTTCTCCCCTGCCTCTTTGTTTGCCGTTCAGCGGATGGATGGCTCCAGCGTGTCGTGATTTTGGGTTCAGAGGCCCATGTGATTGAAGAAATCCAGCTGTTTGACAGGCAGCAACCGGTGGACAGCCTCACCATCTCTCACAGCAAAGTAATTTCAGCTCTCGCTCAAGCATTCAACTACACTGCCTCACTGCCAGGGTGTGAAGTACTGAGAAATCTTACATGAGTGAGAGTACAGACAAAGTGTCAAGATCTTGTTCGATTAAAAGGAAAAAGTAAAAATGCATGGAGCTTAAAACACATCAGAACTGATCTTTTCAAGCTTATGGAACATAACTAGAAAATACTTTATCAGTTACACTATACAATGATAATTAGGATATCATTTACTAACCCTCTTAACATTTCAAACCTGTTTGACTTTCTTGTTTGACTTTAATTCAAAAACATGTTGGTAACCAAAAACGGAACACAATGTTAGACACATTGAAAGTCAAAAAAAGTAATATCATTTTTAAAATTTCTTCTTTTGTGTTCATCAAACGAATGCATGTAGGTCAGAAATGACAAAAGACTGTCCATAGGCAATTTTCATGCATATTTTTCACAGAATGGAAATTTCTGTCATTATTTAGCCAATTGTCATTTCAAACCTCTATATGTCTCTGTTTTACGCAGAACAAAAGCAAAGATAATTAAAAAAAATGTTGGTAGTTGGCATCCATTCACTTGCACATTAGATGTGAATGGGTGACATTGTTGTTCAGTTAGCAACTTTTTATCAAAATATCCTCTTTTATGTTCTCTAGAAGCAAGAAACTCGTACAGGTAGGAAATGTCAAGGGGCTGAATAGATAAAGACATAATTTGAATCTTTGGGTTAACTCTCGCTTTAAGGAAAGAGATTAGAGCTTATAATTAAAATGGATAAATGCTTGTTACATCTTGTACCACATTTCTAAAGCATGAAGCTAGTTTGTAAAAAATACATTCTCAGATGTGTGATTTGACTTGTTAACCAAATAAGGCAAACTCATTTTTACCACAGCAAAATTAAATTGGTCTAAATTAAGAAGTCAAAAGTTTGTTTTTCTAATTTGCGTTCTTTAAAAATCTAATTTAATGGAATAAAATAAAGCATGTATTTTTATCTAAAATTATAAAGAGCAATTTTTAAACCCACTCACTTTCGTTAACAAGTTTAGACTAATGAAGTGTCCTTGTTTTTCTTCCCTGTGTGAACATATTCTCACATTTGTTTTGTGTTTGTCTACAGAAGTATTTGTACATCGGCTCGCGCTCTGAGGTTCTTCAGCTGCCCTTGGCAAACTGCAGCCGGTATCATTCTCAGCCAGACTGCCTGCTGTCCAGAGACCCGTACTGTGCCTGGGACAGCGAGGGACGCGCCTGCGTCCGCATCGACCTCCACCGCGGGTAAATTCATCTCTCTCTATTATCCTCCCTGTGTTCGCTTTATACCACACCGGCTAACATTCTTATTGTAAATCGCGCACTATTCAACCACTACTTTCCTCATTGTTCTTGCCTTAATTCCTTTGTGTTTCATCTCTTGCTATGAACCATCTGGTCTGCCAAACTCTTCTTTCCTAACACCTCATCATTTTGAAGTAGTCTTCCACTGCCCGTCCTTTGTACTTTTAAGCAAACCTTATAGCGGTGTGCCTAACAGCTTTCTGACACATAGTCAATATTTGCTCTCCCCCCCACAGCTCCACATCCACGCTCTCCCAGGACCTCATGCTGGAGAGGTTCAACCGAGGAAAAGCCAAGTTTGATAAGCCCGTCTCCATCCCTAGCCCTGGTACGTAAGACATATGCTGCCCCCTGCAGGCCACAAACATATATTTTATTGAAAACTATAAATTATATTTAATTGTCGTTCATCTACAGATCACTCCAGGGTGAAAAACGTTACGGTGGTCGTCGGATCAGACCTGGTACTGCCCTGCCACCTGGTTTCTAACTTGGCCCAGCCGTTCTGGGAAATCAATGACCGTGAGCTCGCCCTCGTAGAAGGCGAGGCAATTGGACCACGATTTGACAGAGCCCTTCGTTCCCTGGTTATCCCGCAAGCTGGTCCTCTTCAAGCAGGCCGCTATGTGTGCTACTCGGAGGAACAGGGAGTGAAATTCCAAACGGAGAGATACCAAGTTGCCGTGGTGGCCAGCGCTCCAGTGTTTATGGAGGCCCGCGCTCCCGACGGCAGCATGGGATTATTCTGGGTGCTGGTGATCACGTTGGGTGCTGCTTGTCTCATGTTGCTCATCGCTTCTTTGTACCTTCGTAGAAGACTGAAGCTGGCACTGGGCAAGGGGGCAGAAATGAAGCCGTTGGAAAGCACTTTGGTGTACCCCATTACCTTACCCAAAGAGCCGACCAGCCGCCCGCCGTTCGTGCCAAGCAAGATGGCCAACGACGAGGATCGTTTCTGGGAGACGGGGGCTAATTATTACTACTCGGACGGTTCCCTTAAAATCGTGCCCGGGCACGCCATGTGCTCCACAAGCAGCTCAGCGTCTCCAAGTACAATTCCAGGTCAGCCTATTCACTCACCAAGCAGGTTGAGCCTCACCAACATCCGCAACTCAGGCACCAACGGATACATCCGACTGAACCTGAGCACGGCCGGGGAGGAGAGAGGGAGCGGAGGAGTGGGAATAGGCATGGGGAGCGGACTCAGCGGCCTGAGCAGCCGGGACAACGACTACTCCAGTCCATTCAAAGAGGAGCTCCGGAGAACCCTGCAGCAGAGGAGCGTCCTGCCCGACGCAAACCCAGAGGAGTCTTCTGTGTAACATCCACAGACATCCTCACCTACCTACCTCCTGCTTGGAGAACTCTCTCCGTCTAACTCTGCTCCTATTCATTCTCTGTCTGAACTTTTGCCGTGGCAAACATCTTCCACGCTGTAAGGCCACCATGCTTCACAACATTCCCTCCGATTCTTCTGGTTCTCACACTTACTAACACTTGAACCACACATTTAGCAAGACTTTTGTACATGACTGTATTTTGAGGAACAGATGTCACGGCCTTGTGTTAAGCATGGCTAACAGGCAAACACAGGTACATCCCTGAGAGGATCCGGACCAGCTAAATGTAGCTGTCAATCCGATCTGTATTAGGCAGAGTTCTGGCTATACATCAAAATCATTTGGCAAGCTGGAGGACAGGGAGCTCTGCTCTCGTATTTTGACGCCCAAGTTGCTTGCCTCTCTCAAGGCAGGTGTTTGGACAGGATTCTTTTGCTTTTTATGAAAAGAAACCAAGTGAGAGGAGACATAGAGGAAAAAACTGTAGATGACAATCACGCTCTTCTCTCATGAGCTCATTCAAAGGGAGGAGAAAAACCAACGAGTGAGCTGTGGACAGGAGCAATGGACAAATACACTTTGCCTTTCGTTCTTTACTGCTCGATTCATTTTTTGTTTAAATTTCCTGAAAAAAGTGCTCTCAGATGTGCAGCACTTCTTTTTTTGTGAGGTTTTCTGTCTGTTTATTGCAACGTTTCTTTTTAACTGGTTTCATTTGAAATGTGAACGATGAATCGCTGACGTTCTTATCTGCCTCGTGACGATTGCATGAAGAAGGTAGAAAAGGAATGCTGTACTAAGACTTTATTGGATGTGACAGCAAGTGCATTATTGTATATTTTTGGCTCGAACTGCCAAATAAAGTACAACTCCAGTGTTTGCCTACGTGATAAACCAGGTGAATGAAGCCACGCAGTGGAATGACATTTTTTCATCCTAAAGCCGATTTACTCACGGCAAGCAGGATTTTTCAAGGACTAACAATGAGCTGAGCTTGTTAATAAGTCCAGCATAAGAGACTAATGAGAGGTTACCGCTGATCAAACACAAGTAAGACTACACCAAATAAATGCTTCCATTTCATTAATATACTTGGCATGCCGTTCTGTGTCTCTGTTCAAACACATTAAACCCGTTCACTAATAGGCTGTATCCCTCTTATCTCTTTCAGCGTGGGCTTGCAACTTTTAAACATACTAAATACAAAACAGGGTGAAAACGCAGACAACGTTTCATTCCATTGACCTTGATTGTGACGACAAATGAAGGAGATACACCTTTTTCATGACCCGGCGGGTGGAGAGGCACTACGATTGGTCATCGCTGGTCCATTCTCTGTTGCATGTTTTGCAAAAAGTATAAGTTTTACAATATTCTTAAATAAAAAAAAAATGTCATACCTGTGCCTCTTCACCATGGGTGAAGCCAAAGCAGACTGCACATGTTTCTATTTTCTCCTTTTCTTTCTTCTTTATTATGTTCTGGATTTTGTTGCGCAGAACCTAAGTGTTGTCTTTAGTCTTTGTTTTCTACTACTCTTGTTTTGATGGAATGCTATTTTTTATGGCATGATAGCTTTATGGTCTTTTTAAGCGGCTTTCTGTTTTGTCATCCGCTCTGTCTGTAATCGAATCTGTGCCACGCGGCGTTAGGGAAGTTTACAAAAGATTGTGGAGAAACATTCTGCCATGTCTTCTGACTAAAACATTAAATCTTACAATTCTTATTTTCACTAACCACTTATATAACTGTCAAAGGAGTGATGATACAGTCCAATGTTATTTCACGAGTGACCAGAAGTGTTATGTATGTTTGTTTGCATCATGCATGGCTTTTTTTGTTCTGACCAGTATTTCCTGCTTGATGAAAATATGGTCATCTCGGATCTTTACATCTCACGTGGCTTTAACCCTGCCGTTTCTTTGTGGTTGCAGATCAAATGTTGTTATCTTTTTTCTTGCATTTCAAGTTTCTTCAAATGATTTGTTGCTGTCTTTTTCTTTAGGTAATTATGTTAAGTAACTTATTTTGCTTGTACAAAAAGTTGATATTTATTACCATTGTACATATGCCCTTATTTTTTATATATATGTATATATCTACAGAAAATAAAAGTAGACATCAGTTCACAACGTGTGTGTTAACATAAGTTGAAAATTACATTTAAATGTGTCATTTGTAATGCATTGCCTAAAACGTAATATATGTATTTTTACACATTGAAGAAGAATATCTTTCAATTCTCAGCTGTGGGAAACGCATTTCATTGCGAGTGATTCTAGAACATGAAATTGGATTAATGTTCTGTGCTTGTCTTATCACTAAACACCGTTGGTATTCTCAATTGTGAAGGTAACTGCTATCCTGTCAGAATTAAGAACATCATGAGCCTGTAATCATGCAGAGGTTTTTGATTTTAGAACACCCATTTTCCACCATCCAATCAGTTCCTGATGTCCATTCTTGACAAACATGCAATTTCCCCCCCAAAAATGCCACATTGTGATAATTAAATGGAAAATTCAGATTCACATTGACTTGATGTTCTGGTCCTGTTACCTTGAATGACTTGGGAGATTTCCAAGATGTGATTTGCAGAAAGTTCGGCCAAAAAGATCTGGGCCAAATAGACTGACCTGACACCAGCCTCGTTTGCCAAGCCCTTCACGGCTCTGTAGGGAGTGTAGCTCCAAATTTTCATAAGAGTAATAACCAGAATGATCTCTCGCTGCGGTCTCATTACCACTTCATCTGACCTGCAACAGTCAATGAGCTCCTTATTGATGAAGCGACAATGGTATTAAGGATCAAGGTTATAAACCACACTGCCACTCTTTGGTTGCTGGTTTAAACTTTCACGGCACGATTTGGGTTGGCTTTCATTGAAAAAATAGCTGAAATTGCATTGAGTAGAATTATTGACTTGCACAAAAAAGTCTGGAAAAACCATACATTTTTCTGAGTTCAATAAGCAGCAACCTGAAAGATCTCTTTGGGCAAAAAATCTAAAATCTTAGTCCTGTGTCGGACAATGTAGTGTTTAAAATGGGAGAGGTGAGCGGTGGATTGAGACGTTTGTGTCTTTGAGTGTAGTTGATTGAATCTTTAATGCATTAAGTGTTAATGAAGCCTAGACTGTTGAACACGTATTATGTGGCTTGGTAAATATCACTTCAATATTTACTTAACCACAATAAGTTAACTTAATAAAATCTTTCAAAAGCATAAATTTTTACACAGGTAAATATTAAAATAATGTATTTAAAATCCAGCAATTAAATACTCGAAAATGTACAAATATATATTTGAATTTTTTTATTTAAATAAAATAAGTATTTCTTTTAAAAAATATGTAATATACACAAAATCTTATTTAAGTTAATCAGATTTACTTATTTTTCTACTTCCATATATTGTACATACAAAGACAAAGATACAAAATTTTAACTGTATATTTAATTAATTTCCAAGCTTTATATGTGCTTATTTTTTGGAGTATAAATTGTGTACTATAAAAACACAGTAACATTTTGGAGTTGAAGATGGATAAAATAATTTTCATTTACATTTATTCATCTATTTATTGTTTTTCTTTCGCATCTTTAACAAATATTACCAGAATGCACTGACACTTTTGATTATACTTCAAGGCTATCTAGATTTCAACGCCTCATCTCAGCATGCTTTCTACTTACATTAATCCAATTTCATGTTCTAGAATCACTTTTTAATACACTACTTATTTAATATGGTAACATTTTTTAATACACTACTTTTTTATTTATATTTCTTTTCATTTAACAGAAACTTATTTTATTTCATTTCACTCTTATTTAATATGGTTCCTTTGACCTTGACTGTCAAGATTTCTGTTAAAGAATGAATGCTGCTTGTCTGTTAGTTCCACATATCCCTTCATAGCGCTCATACCAACCATCTTTTCTACAACTCGAAGGACATCTTTTGTTGGAGTACCATCTATGAACACACCTGGAAATGAAGCGAACAGATGTGAATTCAGATGTGATGGCCTACATCTACCACAATGGCGTGCCTGCCTCTACAGACGACGCTATTCAGTTCCTAAGCTTTCAGTCGAAGCAAGGAAATGTAAAAATCGTAGGCAGCACACATTAAAGTTTAAAGAAGACACCAGACAGCTTCTTCTGACATCCACGCTTAGCTCAGCCTCCCACAAAGAGACACCTCGAGTCAAACAGAACGAGAGATTTCAAGATCACATGGATTTATCATCTCTGAGATGGAGGCTGTTTGCATTGCCTGCTAGAATTTCTTCAAGAATAATCTGATCTCTGATCATTGAGATGAGCTTTTGAACCCTCAAGACTGTCATCCTCCTATAATAAACTGTAACATTATGTAGAAATATAAGGTTTCTCACACTGACATATGAATATATAGCTACAAAACTGCCTCTAAATTACAGATGGATATATAATGTGATTATATGCTCAGCTTTAATACCCTGCTAACAAGATGTAGTAATGTGAATGTCTGTCTGTTCGGCAGTTAGAGGAAAACTAGAAATACGAATCAAAGCCGCAGTCCCTATTTAATGCTACCAGGGACATCGAGGAATTAATGACAAAAAACATACACGTTTTCCACGATGTTTGACAGAAATAGGACGCACGCTGAGAACGTGTCACTGAGCCATTGAATCAGCCGTAACTGTCACTGAATCCAAATAAGTGGATATCAGCCATGCTTACAGTGCAGTTGACGCTAAACAAACTCTGTAAGTTAACATGATTTGTGTCTTTTTTTGTGCAACAAAATAAAAATGTTGTCATGTGTTCATCCTGACTTTCAAACTATGTAAAACATAAAAGAAGATATTTTAAGAAATGTCTAAGTGGTTTTGTTTGCATTTAATGGAAGTTGATAAGGGCCAGTGTTTTTGAAACATTCTTGGAAATATCTTCTTTTGTATTCTGCAGAAGAAAATCATACAGGTTCACAATGGCATCAGGTTGAGTAAATAATGCAGGGATATTATTCTTAAATCATGTACTTGCACGCTTCTTTTGTAATATCAATCATTTATGAGTTTATTTCCTTTCAAAACACAAAAGAAGATATTTTGTAGAGCATTGCAGTAGCACATTAACCTCACGTGGGCACAAAGCCAATGCAAATTCTTCAAAAGATTTTGTTTTGCAGATGAAAGAAAATCACACAGATTTAAATATTGCCCAAATAAATAATCTTTGGGGAACCATTTAACGTCAATAAGATTTAGTGTGTTACTTTGTTTTAAAAAAGGTTAAATTATTTTTATTTCCATTGCACTTTTATATCACGGTGGTGAACACCTTCCACATTGTAATGTATTTATTTCTTAAAGATTCACCAAAGATTCAAAGATTCAAATAAAGGAATAGCATATTAATATCAAAGTACATGTCACCGATACGTAACATCTGGTACAAGATTAAAATTGAATACATTTTGTAATCATTGTTCTTAAAATGGTGCGTTTTTCTGTAACGGATTCATCCCTGCTGTAACTAAATTTGTGCAAATATTATGATTTGTCTCGTTGACCTTTGCTTGAATTAGTTTAGGCCTTTTACTGTTTACGCCAGCTATTTTTAGGGTAGACATAGCTTTGGGTTTTGCGGCAGAGAGATAATGATGCCGGAGAGGCATAACAAACAAAGCTAATCTGTTTAAGTTAAGAAAGGTCAAAGAAATATGAAGCAAATAGTATTCATTTTTAATGCCATTTGTCGCTACAAGAAATGAATCGGTAGAAAATGCCAGGTGAAGAAGCCCGTATATTGTCACTCAGGGTGTAGGATAGCCTGAAGCAGACTCGTCCATGTCATGAAACACCTGTGCTCTCCTGGCACATATACCAGAAGCCTGTTTGTGCTCTCAGTTCTTCACTCAACACAATCAGGTTCAACACAATCTCCATGCCAACCTGGCACAGCCAAACATCACATCATACATCTGCCGGCGGATCAGCCTTTCCCATAAACCCAACAAAGCTTTCATGACGTGTGGGCCCTACCTGTCAATCTCAATATCTATGAACACCGACAGATTTTCAGCTCCAGGACAGCACATCTTGTAGCCCCATCTGGCATCACCCGAAAGATGCAGAACAGACCATAATCTGTTCCTTTCTGCAGATTTATTTTTATGGGATGCCATGCATTAACAAAACAAGTTGTGTCGAAGGAATGTGTCACAAAGACGCATTCCAGGTGCTTTTACTGAAAGTTTGAAATAGCATTTTAGAAATGTCTGTGCTTCTATAAGGGGGTTGAAATGTTTTTTCTCTCAAAATGTTTTGGCTCTCTGTCACAGTGGGAAAGCACAAATGGCAGCTTAGTGTGCAACTAAGTGACCGTCTCTTTTTGACACAACCCACTTAAAACATCCATAAACAATTTTAAGTGACATCAGCAGTCCATATTCCTCGAACTGACCATAGAAACTAGCCCAAATTATACCAAATGCAACCATTTTTATATGAAGTACACACAAATACTCCATCAAATCGGCTAACACAGCGATTCGGTATTTAGTATGGTTGTTTCTTATATATTTCCAGCATCTAAATCAACAAAAAAATATATTTATCTGCAGCTTAGAATCTAGTTATTACCGGTAATCTGAACCAATTGTTTTATTATACAAAATATCTTGTTGATGGTATTTAAACATCAGAAAAAATCTGTATATTAAAAAGTTTTATTTAATAAAGATCTATAATAATGCGTTAGGGACGTGACAAAAAATGGACAATAATTTTGGGAGACAAAAATGTAAAAAACAAAATAAAAAATGATACAACAAATGGACAATGCATAGCTCTTTATAGAAAATAAAATTAATACTATATTTTAATATTTATGTGTACGTTTATGAGCAAAATGCAGAGTTATGGATATTACAATTCTTACAATATTGCTTTTTTTGATTATGAAAAATAATGCACTGAAAATAAAACTAATTATTTATTATTAATTGTTTAATGTATTCATTTTGTTATAACCTTACTAAATTTCTTTGGTAAACATTTTTGTAATTTTTTCATGGTAAGGTTGATATTTATTTCCAAGGAATTGTAAAAATAATTAAAGTCAGAATATTGTAAAGTAGAATTAAATAGAAATATTCTGTAAAATCTCTACTGGAACTCCAGACCGAGAGCATGTGACACAGGCCCGTTTGACACACCCGAATCTGATTGGCCGTTTCAAAGCACGAGACGCTCTTCTTGAATCTGATTGGCTGATTCATACGAATGGGGGTTGTTCCCACACAGGCGGTCAGTTGGGTTTGTGCTTCCTCCATATGTTCGTAAAATAGTAAAAAGTCAAATTTTTGTGACAAAATGTATTAAAATTCTGTGAATTAGAGGTTTTTGAAGTTAGTTTTGTGTGACCGGGAGGTTTTAGGTTCACACAGGAGCGGAAGTAGATTGTTGAGTGGTGAAGTGAGGTAAGGAGGGAAGTTTGAACAATCTGAGGGTAGTTTTAACTAAATATTGTTTGTAAAACATCGACTTTAAATGTTAATTGTATTTATTTTTCGTGCATTTGTCGTTTCGACCATGTCATATATACATAGTTTATTATATATGCATATAATCTCACAGAACTGTTGTTGCACGAGACAACAATGACGTCATGCTGACTACACATTGGCTGATATTGGCCTCTTGTCTTTCAGATCTTATATCTTATGTTCTGGACTCAAGCATGGAGGTTCCTGAAGCCATGGACAGCAGACCACCCCTGTCAGCTCTATCTGTATCCCAGGAAAACACTGAGGATCATGTGGATTTCTCCAAACTCACCCCAGCAAAGTTTGGGATATCAACACAGAGTTTCTTGTCTTCCCCAAAGATTGCAGGTGATAAACATGCTAGATTTAACCCGTCTTGTCTCTTACAGGTCGTGTTGTGTCAGTGCATGTAATGTGTCAAGCACATTTACGTTTATTCACTTGGCAGACGCTTAACAAAGTGACATACGAGGATAATGTAGCGATCAATCATCACTGCAGATCAGACCGGGGTGAGATGTCTTGCTCAAGGACACTTCAGTCGTTGTGTGCTGGGATTCAAACCCACAACCTTCTGCTTACAAGTCCAACTCTCCAGATCACCACTAACCATTAGTTCCTTTTACATTGAAATGTATGCATTTGGAAGATGCTAATTTAAGGAAGTCGTGACCTAGTGGTTAGAGTTCGACTCCTAGCCCTAGGGTTGTGGGTTCAAGTCTCAGGCTGGCAATACCATGATTGAGGTGCCCTTCAGCAAGCCCCCTACTTCTACCCGGGTGTCGCAGCATAAATGGCTGCCAACTGCTCCGGTTGTGGTGTGTGTGCTCACGGTCGGTGTGTGTGTTCACCGTCGGTGTCTATGTTCACGGTTGGTATGTGTGTGTGTGAGTTCACGGTTGCTGTGTGTGAGTTCACGGTTGCTGTGTGTAAGTTCACGGTTGCTGTGTGTGAGTTCACGGTTGCTGTGTGTGTGTGTTCACCGTTGGTGTGTGTGTGTGTTCACCGTTGGTGTGTGTGTGTGTGTGTTCACCGTGTGTGTGTGTGTGTGTGTGTGTGTGTGTGTGTTCACCGTTGGTGTGTGTGTGTGTGTGTGTGTTCACCGTTGGTGTGTGTGTGTGTGTGTGTGTGTGTGTTCACCGTTGGTGTGTGTGTGTGTTCACCATTGGTGTGTGTGTTTACGGTTTGTGTGTGTGTGTTCACGGTTTGTGTGTGTGTGTTCACCGTGTGTGTGTTCACGGGGTTTGTGTTTTCATGGTGTGTGTGTGTGTGTTCACGGTGTGTGTGTTCACGGTGTGTGTGTTCACGGTTTGTGTGTGTGTGTGTGTGTGTGTGTTCACGGTGTGTGTGTGTTTTCATGGTGTGTGTGTGTGTTCACGGTGTGTGTGTGTGTGTGTTCACGGTGTGTGTGTGTGTTTGGGTGTGTGTGTGCGATCTTTGAATGGGTTAAATGCAGAGCACGAATTCTGAGTATGGTTCACCATACTTGGCTGTATGTCACTTCAGTTTCACTTTTCAATAGCCACATATAGTGCTTTTAAGGATAATGTAGTATGCATAAGAGTTTGTGCAATCTACATTAACAAATGATGGTTAAAAAGAACTTCCAGGAATTCCAACAACATCGATGTGACATTTTGGGTAGGTGTGACATAAAAACACCCAGAATATGTATTTGTTCACTGCACTTAACCCCTGATGATCTAAACATCAGAAGAATATCAGCCTTTGCACAAGTTTTCTATTGAAAAGGTAATAAACATGCTTTATGGACAATACTGAAAAAAGCTCTGACGTGGACATTTTGATAATCATGCTTGAAAAATAAAACATGCTCTGTAAACATATAGACACCTCATTGGGGAATTTAAACCATCAAGTGTTGATTTCTCTGCTATTAGTAGAGTAGAAACCTTTTCTTAAACTTCTTATTTTCAATTTCATTGTAAGATTTTCATTTTGGGGTTTTCACGGAATTGCCCTTTGTTTCATTTTTTACATGTTTAACACTATACAAATGTTAAACAAAGTACAAACAACAAAATGGGATTCAAACCCACAACTTGTAACATGCTTATGCGATGTTTGAACTTTTTTTTGCTATAATTTTCTGTTTCTTTTTATCGATTGATGTTTTTACTATATGCCGCTTTTATGAGGTAGATTGTCAAAGAATATCACATCCATGTAGGTTAGTGATTAATTTAGACTTTTGTTTAAGTGCATACAACTTGTAAGAAAAGATGTGAACTTATGTTGACTTTCTCAGTTTTTTTTTACTATTTGGACCATGCTGAATCTCAATGTGTTTATATAAGCTACATGCACATTAATTATTTAAGAATCAGCAAACTGTTGATAAATGGAATTGTAGTGTAGCATGTAACACAACAGGTTGTGTCAGCCACCAGTTGCTATGGCAATAAAAAGGTATGCTTTCTATAATGTGAACTCTGCACACTACGTTAAGTCAAATGATTACATTTCTTACTGGTTTGTCTTCCCTAGATAAGTCCAGAGTTGCTCAGCTAAAGGCAAGACGAAGATCCACAATCGGCGTCCGAGGTTCTCCAGAAACAAACTCTCTCATCTGCTTCAGAGCCAAACAAGCAGCAAAAACACCACCACGGACCCCACATGTAGGTGTTTTACAGAGGAGCATGTTGTAAGAGACAAATGCAACCGCTTATAAAAACAATTGTTCTGTCTCTTCAAAGCTTTTGCAGGGCAGTCCTTTTGTTTCACGCTGTGACTCTTTAAAGAAGAAGATGGCTGCTTTCCAGTGCCTGATGGAGGAAGATGAAGAGAAGGAAGAAGTAAAGAATGAACAGAAGAAAAAAGATGAGAGTGTGGAAATCACTGTGCGCCAAGATTCTCAGAATGGTCAGTTTCTGCTTTTATTAATGTCTGACCTTCACTTTCTGTAAGCCAGTATTCAGTTGGTTAGACATATTTTAAATTTTTGTATCGGCTAAGATGTCGACAGCTAAATTAAAAGCGCTTCAGCCCTTTAGTACTGAAAGTCTGTCTCTCACTGACCTGTTTTAATTCACAAAAAATGAAATATGGCATCTACCCTGGCCAAGGTCCATAGCTTGCATTTTCTGCCTAATAAACCTTAGCTGGAGTAGACGTCAAGCACGTTTGATGCGATTTAAGTCTCACCACTGATTCCAGTTAGGACACGGCAAGCTGACGTGTAGAATAAATCAGAAGATGCTTATGGGCCTTGAAATAAATGCTCACATTTCAGAGGGCTTTCAGGGTTATTAAAAAAATGGAAAGACATCATGTTTTATCTATGTCTTATGAATAAATAATGTTTGCCTCATTTACTTTGACATTACAAACAAAGCTGTAAAGGTTAACATGTACAGTCCGTTTCGAGTGTCAGGTCTCATTTTAACCAATTTTCAACATTCAATGCCTAAATACAAAATATTACTTACTTTCGCTGGTCAGTTTTATTCGGATTACAATTTATGTTACATCTGTCGACGTGATCATATGTTTTTATATTTAAGTAGAAATGACGTGATCATATATATTTATATTTAAGTAGAAATGAAATAAAATATTCTAACTTGACATTTTGAATTACAATAAAAGCCTTTTTTTAGAGTTGTATTTCATAATCATAAGTTCTCCATTTTCTATTTCAGAAGCAGATTTTTGCACATCATATGCCATTATCCAAACACAAAAGTTTTCATATGCTGTGTAGAAAAAAACATTTCTCCTGTAAAAGCCTTTCTGTGTCACTGTGATCTTGTGCTTATGAACATCTCTTTATGCTACTGGATGATGTCCTACAGAAAAAGAGAACAAGCTGACAACGCAAAGCCCATCTCCTATGACTCCTCCCTCCAAGAAACGCTGCAGGGCCTCTGGAGGGGAATGTGAAGACAAGATTGTGAAGACAGAGATGCTACTCCCCTGCCCCACCCTCACAACACTACAGGAGCAAAGGGTATATATATCAACTTTACCTATACCTTTATATTTTATATAGAATTAAGTTAAGTGTCTATGTGATTTGGGATAAAGTGCACAATGCAGCCTTTACAATACAGATACAATACAGACCCATTAATCCACATTAGTCTGTGGAGCTTTCTATAGTCAGCATTTTGTGATTTTTTTTTTTTTTATTTTTTTTTTTTTTTTCTTAGAGTCCTGAATCAGAATTGGGTACAGATTCAAAGAATGAGCTTCTGTCCTTACCCATGCTTTCCAAACCAGAAACCAAGCCATCAGGTGAGGGAATTGGTTTATTGAAATGCGTTTTTACAAAACCTCAATACATACAATCTTCTCCTACCATTAGATGTCAATGAGATGTCATCTGCACGCAAGAAGAAGCGTGTTTGGTTTGGCGCACCGCTTTCTCCAGAATTCTTTGACAAAACCCTTCCGCCCAGCACCCCGCTACAAAAGGGAGGAACCCCGATGTGTCCTCCATCATCTACAGGAAAAAAACGCTCTCTTCTGAAGACCCCTCAAAGATTCGAGCCCCCTACTCAACCGGACTTCGACAGTCCCCCTACCAACGGTGGTTCACCTGTTTTTGTTTTTGACAGACGGAACGCAGGACTTGTGTACAGTGATGATGTGTTTGAGAAGGTGTGACTTTCTAATTTTGAAAAATAGCTGTTTCCACATGAATCATATCACATTTATATGGTGTGCTTTTTCTGGAGGGGTGATAGTAGTGATGCAGTTTTAAAATCAAAATTATCACCATGTATGTCCTTAGATCAGTTTCCCCAGTATGGATGAAGAGGCTCCTTCGGCCAGGCCTTCTAAGGAATATAAAGGTTAGTTATTGTCAAGAGTAAGAAAGTGGTTTGAGGAGTGTTTAAATGTTTGCTATATTTTATTATAAATATATAAATATTTATCTCGTAGCCAAGTAGTTTGAAATCTCTTGTCAGTCTGTATTGTAATCATGTTTCTGAATGATAGATTTGCTCTTGGCCGAAGACCTAGGGCAGCCTGAGGCTGAAGACACGGAAGTTCTGAATGCAGCTTTTCAAGTGGATGTGGATGAACCATCAGCTTCACAGATGGAGGAAAAACTGCCATCAGCCACCAATGATCAGCCATCGGCCCTCTCCAGTGAGTTACATTTTCTTTCTCTGTTTGCCCGCTGTTTTCTCCTAATACTTTCTCTGATTGAAGTCTACTCTCTGCTGAATTATTGTGGTGAAGACTGAGAGTGTAGAGCAAAATAGGACCACCTATAAAGATAATATCGTAAATGTTGTTTTAATGAAGGGCAAACCACAAAATCACATCGAGTACTACTAAATTTTAAAAACCAATGAAAAAACTGCAATTACTATTGCTATATGTATTTTTAACTTTTTTTTGTCTAGTTTTTTTATTTCTTTTGGTTATTAAATTCTACAGTCCTAATTTGAATGTGTATAGATCCAGAACAGGTGATTCCAGCTCTGTTCTCTTGTTAACTGCTGTTGCTTTATAAAGCTTGACACTGTTTTTTTGCCAGCAGTAGAAGTTGATCTGCAGTCCGTTGGCAACTCTGAGCAGCAGCCTTCATTCAACGCCAGCAGTCAACCCACTCGCTCTCGCAGCAGGAAAAGAAAGGTATGTTTTTCCGAGGAGCACAGGTAGAAATTCTGCCTCGATCAACTTTAGCAGTCACGCTGAGAAACTCAACAAGAACAACTGAAGGGTGTTGATTGAAGGTTTTCACTCTACACTGGTTTGTTGGGGTGTATTTGCTGTTCATTTTTAGAATTTCTAACCATAAGTGTGTAAATTGTCTTTATAACATTATCGTTGAGTGCATTAACACTACAGAAATGTGTATTTGAGTGCTTTGAGCAAGAACGAGGATTCAAAATGAATGGTCAGATTTGGTTCATGATGTCTAATGCATTAAATGTTTTTACTGTGTTCAACACATTTCACATTTGTGTATAGTAAACATCAGCCAGTGTAGAGAACACGCATTGAATTTTATGGAAAATTCTGTTCCCTTTGTTGCAGCAACCAGCAGAAAGTGAAGGTGAGAAACGGAGAAGCTCTCGCACAGCAGCGGCATCTGCTTCAGGAAAGATGAAGGTATGTAGCTTAGGAAGTGGATTTCTAGATCAAATGAATCCGGCATGTGAAGAGATTTAGTAAATCTGGGGTTTTTAAGCTCAAATTATTTGAGCTGGAATCATGTTGACACTGAGCCTGAAACTTTAACACTAATATGACTGCAACTTTGGGTTGGTTTGGGTGTACGGTTTATAAATAGCATCATGGCATGCTTTTTAGTTTCTTGATTTCATGATTTCATATGTCTTAAGCTTTTTGATGTTTTCTTTTATCTGCTAAACCATTGCAAGTAAACTCTAGAGAAGTTTTTCATTCCCTGAATGTCCAAACAAAAACGTTCCACCACGAAGCTGGTCCATATTTTTTATTTATTTATTTTCAGGTTTATACAATAAGAACAGTTTGTGTGCTTGGTGTCATTGTATTCATGTTCATCTGCTGCTGATATCTGTGTTCAGAAGACCTCAGTGGTGAAGAAGCGCTTTGGCAATAAGGAAGTTGATCGTTCGCTATACGGCAAAAGGGACTTTGCCTCCAAAAACCCTCTACTCAGTCCTATAATTGAGACCATGTCTGCTAGTTTCAACAGCACACCAACACAGACACTGTCAGGTAAGTTAACAAGTAAATTTGTCCAAGTCTTTTGTTTACAAGTCACCCATGAGACATTGTGGAAAAGAGCTCTGCTTCTTTGCGAGATGCTTTGTAAAATTTGTACATCTGATGGAAAATTAGATTCATGTGATTTTTGTGGTGGTGGCTAAAGAGTGGCAGGTACACAGAGACGTGAATTCGCTGCCCACGCTTTGTAAGGATGTTGTACTTATTTGCGTTCTTGTTGTATTTGAGGCTTATTCAAGGGGGAGATCATTTGTTGTATATCTGTGGAATTTAACCAGGTTTGTGTCTAGGAAGAGGTTCATTGTTTCTACATTTTTGGCAAGTGTTAAAATGCAAGGAATACTGCTTTTATACATTTGATACATATTTAAATGATACAAAGTGTCTTTGCATAATCTTTTTAAAGTGATAGTTAACACTAAAAGGGAAAATTCAGTGATCAAATACAAAAGAAGTTACTTTGAATAAAGATTCTCACTAAAGAAGAGTTGCACTAATTCACTTCTATTATATAAATACAAACCGATACAAATGAATATAATGTTGTGTTCTGCAGAAAGAGGTAAAATGACACAGTTTTCATTTTTGGTTCAAGGATCACTTTACATTTACATCAAACACATTAATTTACCGGGTGCTTTTATCCAAAATTGAAAATTGGATACCCAAGCAGTGTACCATGATAATTCTGCTTGATGATGCCAATATTCTGTCACACAAAGCTAGATAAAAAATTCTACAATTGATGAAGCCTTAATGGAGGAAAACAGAAAACCTAATAAGGCAGAGTGCTTTTAATAAGCTAATGACATTTGTCCGTTTATCTTCTAAACACAGGTGGAGAGAAAGTTGACATTCAGACATCCACCACTCTTCTTAGCAAGACCTACCAAACAGTAAGTCTGTGGAGGGGCACTGCTTTGTCTGACGCTGCATTGACCAATGACATTGAGCAGACATCAAGCCCTGTCAACCAATCAGATACAGGCATGAATTGTTTAGAACCCTCAGCTAGTACTGAGGGTCCCTCTGGCAGAAAAGATTTGGGGTCAAAGGCTCTTAAAGCCAGACGAGGCTCTGGGAGGCCTGCCCGTCAGCGTCGTAGCTTCGGCGCAGCCAAGAAAAGAAAGCTTAGCAGCTCATCTGTTGTATTGGAAGTAAAAACAGGCGAACAAGTTATTGACAGCCAACCGTCAGGCGAAGCTGCAGGTTTCAATCAAAAGAATTGTGATGGACCAGAGGTACATGTAGATGAGCACTCTGAGAATTTAAATGTGGTACCAGATGACTTCATGAGCACCGAGCAGAACACGCCAGAAAGGCAAGGGCTGGTCCAAAACCTGTTGAAATCATCTTATGTGAAGATTGATGTTGTGGTAGAAGCTGATGATAGAATTATAGATCAGACTGAGTTTTCAGACAGAACAGAAACTGCTTTGGCCTCCTGGCAACAGTCTGACTTCAATATCGATGACATCCTAAAACCTGTGGCGAAGAGTCGAGGTTCAGTGCGACGCAGCCTGAGGAACCGGAGGAGCATAGACCTTCAAGCTGTGGGCCTGGCTTGGGTAGATCACACATCTCCAGAGTTTAGTAAGGTGGGGAGGAGAAGAACGCGTGGCAGACTCAGCGGCGTATCAGAACCGTGTGTGACTCTGGTTTCTGAGGAACCAACACCAAACCTGACAGAGTAACGGACTATTAACATTGTGTCATTTTGTTTGACTTCTAACATGATCTTTTGCTAAAATGCTACTGTTTAAAATTTGCCATTATTTTAATCTGTATTTGCCTCTCAGAAGATTGCGTAATTGCTAAATTAGTTATGCTGATTAAATCTTCTCTGGTTAATCATGTTTTGAGGTGATTTTTCTGCCTTCCGTAAATGAAAATTCTGGTTTTCTAAACAATGATTTTCTTTTGCTTTATATTTAAACTACTAAGGGGTCTAGAAGAAATGTCCTGTGTGATAATATTGTACATGTTGTCTTAAAGAAATGCAAAATTACATTGAGGATGTCATTCACTTTAATAACCAGTCAAAATCCCACATTCAATTTGTGCAGTAGTCACTTGCTGCACAAAACAAAATTTCTGTATTTTTTAATGCAAAATTATTTAAATTGATATGTGTTTAGTATTCTTTGTTTTGCTATTAAAAACAAGAAATCTAAAGACCTCTCTAACTTAGTTTTTAATATAATAATTATTCAATTATGATAATCAATATTTTATGTTGTACAGTAAGGCTATTAGTAATTATCTAAGGTTAAAATTATATCCAAGTTACAATTATATAATTATATATATTGTTTGGTTAACGTTATCTGTAAAACATGAACAACATAAAGTTAATGTTTTTTTCTTGCCTATTTTGCACTACCCCTCCTACCTTTAATGCAACGCTGGCATAAAAAAAGTCCGATTTCTTTTTTTTCTCAATTTTTATGCAATATTCAGAGTTCAAGATGTAGGCGTGCTTTAAAGAGAAATCTTAAGGCAAAAGTGTCAAAATTAAACAGATTTAGGCACGTATCATTTTTATCATAATGTAAAGTTTTTACCTATGTGTTTGGTTCCTTGCTACACCGAGACATACATTACTTTTTATAGTTTTTTAACTTTTAACTGATACTTAACCAAAATGTTGAAGTCTGTTTTCATATATACAGCCTCTTATAATTTCAACCCTATTAAACTTATTTTCTAACACAAAAGATATTTTGAATAATGTAGGTGTCCGAATAGTACCGTCACTCGTTCACTTCTGTTGTATGGCAACAAAACCAGTTTTAGCAAAAGGGTGCCTTCGATTTTGTTTACAAACATTTTTCTAAATATCTTATTTTTTAACAGTTTGGGTAAATGTGAAATGGTTTTGCCTGAAATCTACTCAACTATTTTCCTGAATGTTTCCTGATGTTTTACCATAACTTATAATTTCATATCATTCTACCAGTGTGTTTAAAGCCATTGTAGAGAAATGTAGAGCAGAAATAATATTTGTGAGTGAAATGCATTCAGGCATTAATACAATTATGAATGATTTTGTGTTTGCTCGATCATAGTGTTCCACATAAACATTGGCATTGCTTAAAGACAACCTGAAAGTGATTGCTGTTGTGTTCATAAATCAGATTCAGCTTTGTTAACATTTTTATGTTTATATGATGATGTACGTCAATCACTTCTGAGCATTGATGCTGTAGTTTATCTGTAGTTTATCTGTTTATCTCTTATAGATAAGGCACTGCAATGGTATTTAAATATTTATGGCTTTCCTCAGACTCTTATTTCTGTTTCAGATTTCCTAATGGTTTATTTGAACATGGACTTACACTCACGCTGTATAAAATTGATTGCTTTTTTATCACATAGTTTATTTCTCACAGGACATTTGGCCCGTCATAAGCATGTAAAATGTCATTACACACTAGACCTGGTTGATTTTAGCAGTGTAGGTGTAAACATGGGCACCCTGAAATTGATTTCCACAGATTCTTTTTTTTGATTTTCCACAGATGCTTATGTCATTAAAAAAAACATTATACCATATGCTTAGTTACTAAATGTCAATGATAGTGTCTAATGACTACAGGCTCTGTCCCCAGATGTTAACTACAAAAATAACAAAAAACAAATTGTGAAATGGATTAATGAAACAACAAATCTGGCAACAGTTTTTTGGAAGCCTTTTTTAGACCATGTTTTTTTGCTTTAGGGTTCTGATTTAATTGAACCCTCTGATGCATTTAATGTCATCTCACTGTAGTTGTGGAATACTGCCATCTAGTGCAAGCATAGGGGAAATGATTACAGACAAGTTGTTTAACTCTCATCTTTCTAGTTGGTCATCTGTTCTAATCTCAGGTTTTTGCTTTTGAAATATTTTCAAATGATGTGTTCCACTAATAATAAGTATATTTTGAAATAAGTAAATCTATCAGTTACAACACCAAAGTTAGTGCTGTTAAAAATAATATGGATTTATTCAAGATAAATATCAATTGATTTTAATTACGTATAATAACAATAATTCTACTGTCATAGTATTCTGAAAAGGTTTAAATAATATTTAACATTTTTAATACACTATTTATAGGTATTAAAGTGAAAAAGCAAGCATTTTTGTTTCATGCTTGCGACAACATTTCTACAAAATTTCTAATAAAATATAATTTCATCAAGATAAAAAACAAAATATAATTTCATCAAGAAAAATTGGTCAAAAAACAAGACGTTTTTTTCAGACTTCCATTGGTACAAAGAAAAAGGTTTATATTTACTATTGAGCAATGTAAATGTATTTATTTGAAGTTCTGCACTGAAAAAAAACACGTAAATCGTTTCACATTTCAAGTTTAAACTATATTTTTTCAAATTTCAAGAGAAATTATGGGAAAACAACTTCTTTTAATCATGTGACAAAAAGATTCATCCTTTTTTTAAACATTTTAGCAGGTGTTTTTCTTGCTATCTGTCTCTCTCATGTCTGTTACATTGCTGGTGGACTTAATGAGGTTTGCTTTTATTAAAATTCAACTGACACTGAACCTGAATGGCCACACCTAATAATGCATATTGAATAAACATTTTTTTACTATATTTGCACTTCTCTGGCAACAATGTTCAATAGAAATGTTTAAATGTGGGCTCAGATTTTTATAAATGTATAAACAAGGCTTTAAGGTCCATCAGGCTATCTTAAGTATTTGGTGTGTAATGCAGTTTCTTAACTTCATATCATCTCAACCATTAGATTGATTTAGTCTCATCCTCACCTACCCGTTGACTTTAATAAATCAAGTTCATTAAAAGTCATCAGACAACTAATGTGTTTCCTATGTACGCACATTGCCCATTTTGTGTGAATTTTCTGTTGCCTTGAATGACCCAATGTTTTGTTTGTGTGTCTGCTACTGTTGGGGTTAAAATGATTGTGCTGAGTGTTTTTTCTTCTGCGAAGGAGGGAAACCCCTCTCCCCCATCCTACAGACCCACTGAAGGCAGCTTAGTGCCAGAACAAAGGGGTCCTTTGACCAAATTGAGGCCCTTAAGACATGTGGCCTCCAGTCACCGTGGCAACGCCCCCTCCTCCTCCATGGGGGGACCACGTACAGACTGACAGCTGGAGAGAGAGAGAGAGAGAGAGAGAGAGAGAGAGAGAGAGAGAGAGAGAGAGAGAGAGAGAGAGAGAGAGAGAGAGAGAGAGAGAGAGAGAGAGAGAGAGAGAGAGAGAGAGAGAGAGAGAGAGAGAGAGAGAGAGAGAGAGAGAGAGAGAGAGAGAGAGAGAGAGAGAGAGAGAGAGAGAGAGAGAGAGAGAGAGAGAGACACCCATAAAACTGGAGTCTCTGTCTGTTCCAGCCTTCTCCACTTTGTTTTGGCCCATTATTTCTCGCCTCCACTCGTGCTAAGTGTTCAGCGTCTGTCCCTGTCTCCCTTTATTTGTTAATAATGTAAACCATTTCAGATGCCTTATCACCGGGCATCTATTCAGTCCAGTGTGATCTAGAACTCGATCTTTAACAGAAAGACGTGTGTCAAAGTTGATGTTGAGTGTCTCTAACCATGTTAGATGAAAATGTTTGGAGGTCAAATGTTGGATGTTGAGAGGCGTTGGGATATTGTCTGTCGTCTTCAAGTGCAGCAGCTGTCGTTCTTTTATGCCGTAACGTTTTATTTAGATGGATGGTTTAAGGCTGTCATGAACGTCTTTCGAGTTTTATTTTTCAATTGTGTTCAAAAGTTTTTCTTGTGTCTTAGCACCGATCAACACTGGGGTCAGTTCAGGTCAACCGAGGGGAAAACATGTAATGCTAAATTGAATGCATAAAACCAAATATCCCTTGGACCCTTTTGACAACCTATTATTTTTTGTTAGGTTTGATACATTATGAGAGATTTTGATGAATTTGGGACAGCAAAAAGCTCAGGGATCATTTTAACCAGCATTGTCATTTTTCCTACTATGGTTGTCTTTGGGGTCCAAGAACTGCTTGGTTACAATCATTCTTCCTATTTATCTGTATGTGTGTTCAACCAAACACAAACATTTCTTCAGGTTTGGAACAAAAAGTCAGAGTGAGTCATTCATGACAGAATTTTCATTATTAAACGAGTTTTCCCTTTTAAAACTCAACTACCTGAATAATTACATTAGTTTTATGGCCCAGACTATTCAATTATAGGAACATTTCATATTTTCCACAAACAGGTCTTTTTTAAACCTGTGTGGCTTACTTTCTTCTGCAAGAGAAGATATTTTAAAGAATGGCATAAAGCCACTGTGATATTTCTCCAAATATCTTTTTTGTTTTCACTTTAGATTTTTTTGTATACCAAGGTTTGTACAGTCTGCTTTCTGTTTGTTCAGTGTTTGTGTACTTGTGTTGAGTATGTATCCGGGTCTCCTTGACATTTCTAGATGTCAAAGTCACTTACTACCCATTTGCCGGAGAAATAAAAGACTAAATATCTTGCCTAAGGGCAAACGGTCACACGACAATAGAAAACTCTGAACAACTCTCACACTTTCTGTTTGCAGCCCTCATTTTTAATCATTACTCTCCCAGCATCCCAAAAGAAACAAGCAGCGTGAGCTGCCAGTCTGTGCTGTGTTTATCTCTTCCAGACGTGCTCTCTTTATGTCAAATCATATTCCTCGGCCTGTGAGCGAGCACCTGAGATGTGATAGGCAAGATGTGCTCATCTCATCTCCAGTGGGACGGTTTTCTGCGGAGGGATGTGGAACTGGTACGTTGCTCCATTATTAATGAAGTGTTGAGTCCTCAGCTCGCTTTCTGTCTGCTACACAGAGATGACAACATCAAAACTGAGCAAAAGCACATCTGCTGTAAACGGTGCCTCTGTGTTTGTGTGCCGGTTGAATGCTGCTTATGGGTTTAAGAGCTGGTTGTGGCTTTAATGGAAATATACAGTAGAAGTTGGCAACATTTATTTATTCACAAAACCAATTGGTGGAACATTCTTCAAAGTACCTTCTTTTGTATCCTGCAGGAGTGACAGAATTTGTGTCACTTAAAAGAACAAGTAATGTGCAAACTTACTGTATCAGTTAGGTCTATCTAGTGCAACCCAAAACTTAAAATTCATTCATCATTTTTTAACCTTCATCATATCTATACAAAGTTGTATGATTTGAATTTTCTGCAGAACATGCAAAGAGATAGTTTGAAGAAGGTTGTTAAACAAAACATTGTCGACCGTTGCCTTCCTTTATATGGACACAAAACTGTGACATCCTTCAAGATATATTTTTTGTGTTTTGCGGCAGAAAGAACAGGAATCTGAGTAATTTCTGACCGAATTTTACTCACTTTAATGGCATGAGTAATGCAGTATCACTGTATCAGTTTGGCTTCTCTAGTTCACCCCAAAACTCAAGATTCCTTCATCATTTATTCACGTTCATTCCGAATCTGACTTCCACATCTTCTACATAACACAACAGAGATATTGCAAGAATAGTGGTAGCCAAACTACATTGTCCCCCACTGACCCTCTTTATGTAGAAACAAAACCACGGTGACATTTCTCAAAATATCTTATTTTGCCTTTCACAGAAGAAAATGTCGTAAACAAGATATAAGGACAAATAAGTTATGACTTAATATATTCTTGGGAGCTGTCCCTTTAAAACCCATTTGGTTTATTATTTCATTATAGATTTTTTGTCCTCAAAGCAGAATTCTGGTTGTAGTGAGGTCATTTAGAAGCACATGTGTTTTGTTAGTTTAGCTGTAATTGTGAAAGTGTATCTGATTACGGTAGAATTAGTTGGGGACGTGCTGTTGAGTAAATTAAGCGGTGTTTAGCGATGATGTCAGTGAATCTGTGACAGGGAAAGCAGTTTGTAACCGGCCCGGGCCGATGATTGGATTTGAGATTTTCAGAGGTCAGGGATCATGCGAGAGTATGTGCTGGGAGAAGATCTAACGATTAACTCTCAAAACACAAGCTGAAGCGTCTGGAGACAGACTGTGTGTCACGGATGACATCACCATAAAAACATTTCATGATGAACTAGAATGTTGGCATAATATTTGTTGTGTAAAAAAACAGATGACGACGCTGGTAAATCGAATGCAGCGTGGGATAGGGGTACCATAGAAACCGGATGTAATCCAATAACGCTGTAATTCGATTTCTGTGTGATGTCGAAGCTGATTTTATTTCATTTGAGACATTGCCCTCATATTTTACAGCTTTCTTGTTTGCTCACAGATAGGAATGATAAATAACTCCAATTAGTCGACCATTGTAATGCTTTTTGGCTATTGCAGTTGGGACGTAATCATATTTGGATTTGTACTATTGAATTAAAGACACTTCTCACTGACTCTTAACTTCAATTTCTCAGTGATTAGTCTCATTAGAGCGGCAAGGTCTTAAATCAGAGAGCCAGAGGTGAAAGAAAACGGTAAACCTGCAATGATGAAAACATGCCGCATCTCTCTCTGACGTAAAGTGTACCAGTTTTAATTTGACATAAAAACAGAATACTGTTAAATGGATACCATACACCATAGAATAAAAAGTACTTGAGAATCTCACAAAGATTCTCAATTGAAAATTCTAAAGATCATAAAATATTTAAAATATTTAATTAAAAAAAAAATGTATATTATAAAAAAGAATGTTTTGAAAACTTCTGGTAGCAACATTGACTCGATTGGTTTTGTGTCCATACCATAGAAGCGGTTGCAAGGACTTGTGCAATTAAATGTAAAAAATTATTAATTCAAATTTTGGCTTTAACAATTATGCAAAAAAATCATGTTAACCTAATTTTGTGCCACATTCAGTTGCGCATGTCCTTTTTTATTTATGTATTATTTATTTGAATTCAAGTATTAATACATTCTTTAATCTATACGTTTTCTACAATTTATTCGAATATTACACAAGAAATTGGTTATTAATTTACTAATAATTTGTGTATTTACTAATTTATTTCCCAAGGTCAAGTTAGTAAATAAATCTGATCTCTACATAATTGAGTTTTTTTCATAAACGAGCAGTCCCTGCTGGGCATCGCTGAGAAAACTATGACACGGTTTTTACTTTACTGTTACAGATGAAACAAGCTGCTATCCCTGTGTGAACATTTGAAATGTTATTTGGCCTTTATGTTATGGAGATAATGAAGTATATCATATCCTTAAGCTTGTTGAGGATGTGCTTTTTGAAAGCAATGTGGTAAGCAACATAAAATCCTAAACCCTCATCTCTATATCATATTTGTTTTCTATCAATCTCACATCATGTTTTTAATTAAAATGAGTCAGAATAAGGCATTCCATAACAACATTCTTCAAACTATCTTCTTTTGTGTTCCGCAGAAGAAAGGAAGACATACAGGTTTGAATTAAAGTAAATTTGTTTTTTCTCCTTGATCAGTTGACCAATCTTCACGTATAATTTAAGAGCTTCAGGTTCATCCAGGTCCTGGGGGCCTTAAGCGTCTGCACCGCTGGCATGTAAGTTTAGGCAGAGAGAAAAAAGGGCGGGCTGTCCTGCACTTTCAGACAGAGTGAAAACATGTCTGCTCAACACAAGTAGAAGAAACACCCTCAAGCAGCGCCTGCAGGAATGCGTCGAGGTCTTAGAAGGTCTTAGAAGTCGCATTGTTGTCTGCAATATATCCTGCCCTGTAAATATACACCAGAGGCCTGCCATCACGTCACATGATCGAAAGAAGAAGATAAACATTGGTTAATGTCTGTTTCCTCTACCTAGGGTGTTATAATAATGCAAACTGGAAGTAAAGAACTGTACAAAAAAAAAGATTTTCTTTTGACCGTGGGCTGCCAGGTGTGCAAATGCTCTATGAGTGTTTTTTTCTGTCTTTCATTCTGTAACTTGAGATATTGCCCATTCGAGAGGGCTTCATGGGGCGTAAAGGGGAAAAGTATCTATGCTACATTCTGTGTCATTTTATTTTGAAAACGATGTGAGATTGATATGAACAAATATGATCAGGACTTGAGTTTTTGACACATTCATCATGTACATATAGCATGTCAAAGGTTGACACAAAGTTTGCTAGTTGTTTCACCTGTAAAGTCTATATATAATGCATCAATTGGCAAGCACCTATAGAAAAGTGACAGCATACATTTCAGATTCTCTTTTTTTTTTCTTCTGGCTATACAGGCCAGCAGAATTATTTCTTGTTTGAATCCAGAGAGCACTTCTGTGCACTTGAAGGACTGAGGAGAACCAGGACTAAAGCATTGAGTCAGAAAGATCTTTGTGATGTTGCTCCCTGCGTTTGGCTGCAAAACTCCTGTAGTGGTTTCAATGAGCTGGAGATGCTTCAGCTGATTCAAATGTAATCATAAGGTGTATCAAGAAGGCCAAACTTCTAACTTTTCAAGGTTTAAAAACGTAGTGTCTTTAGCGTGCTATAAATGTAATTCAAATGCATTTGTGTATATTTATTATTCCTTGGGCTTTGCAGTAACCTTCACTAATACCTTACATAATAATCCCACACAATAAAGTTTCTTCTTTGAAATACTTACAGATGAATAATCCACAACATTTATTTAAAAGGTATATAAGGTCAGTTTTCCATCTCTTGCTGGCTTCAGAATGAAGACCAACAGATGGTTTAAAGTGGGTGGGGGCCCTGAGTTCCATATGCTTGGAAAAATTTCACTTAATTTCTGGATGGGAGGGTTGTGTGTGTTATGGAGAAATAGAGAGAGCTGGAGTTGGGGTTGGCCGTAAGCCAGTCCCAGCATGAAACGTACTGGTTCACACGCACAAAAGCAGTAATGACCGGATCAATGGATGTCTATGATGAACAAAACTGTCACCATTTAACCCATGTCAATATTGGAATTAGACATAAGATCACTGATGTTGTGACATTTCAAAAACAACCTTTTTTATGGATTATTTCATCCAGTTAATTTTGTTTGTTTGTTTATAACATATTATTTTAGTTCATAATGTTGTTAAATATAAATATTTTTAATTTGATTATTTTAGATGTGAACCATTACCCCAAAATGTTTTTTTTCCAGTGTATAAGGACAAAAAATTGTCCCCTTTGACTTATACTGTATGGACAGGAGACTAATGCAAATCTATAGGGACCAAAATATTTCTTTTCGCAACATTTTTCTAAATATCTTCTTTTGTGTCCTAAATACAGATTTGAAATCAAAGTCATGCAGGTTTGAAATGACAAAAATGTAACTAAAACGGGTGAACTGTCCCTTGAAATGCATTACTGTCATTGCACTAAACAAACTGCACTTAAACCATTATGTATGCACACTGTTTTAAATAAAATGTTTCACAAGATAATGTACATCCAAATAAAGAATCAAAAATTGACTTTACATTTTTTTAAAGACAAATTTAGTTGGACGTGTTGCCATTCATGCAGGAATTATGATGATTTGTACTTTTGTCCTTTATGACTTTAACATATGTCTTTTAACATGTGTACACATTTTTCACAAACAACATCTTTTCACTGTATATTAATCTCTCAATTGCACATCTACTACTAAATTTAACTTTGTTTATGTTTCTATGTTGTTTGTTAACTAGATGACCAGGATTAGTGTTTTTTATTACTGAATCTTACAACGTAGAGGCACATATGTACAACATCATCTAAAAGTGACAGCCCCCTGGAGAAACCTCTTGGTTAAGTGTTTGGTGTTCAAGGACACAATAAGAAAAGATAACCTTTACAGCCTCCAGTAAAATGTTTGGGTCTTTGAGCTCTAAGACACACAAAATATCTAGAGCGGTAAATATCATAAAATAAAGAGAAAGGTAAGTGCACAGTAATATTTTGATCATTTTCTGAAACACAAGTTCAGAAGTCACATGATGTTTCTATAACCAGATGCTGTACTTTAGAGAACAAAAAAATATTTTAATATATTAAATATATATTCACAAATTATCTTCGATGTACCTGTGCATGTATTTTAAATTGTAAGTGCTTTTTCCTTAATATGTTAATTATTGTATCACTGATGTCTTTCCGAACCTTGTTTTTTATTTGTTTAATTTTTTGGCATTAATCATTATTATTAATAATTTAACTTTTTCAAATATCTAACCATATCCTTGTCAACTTCAATAACACAGTATTTAAGGATTTAAAAAGTACACTGCTTTTTTTCAGTTCCTACGAACTGCACATTTTCACACCTAAGATTTTGAATGGACAGCTGCGATATGCTTTTTTCTCTTAATTTGCCAAATAAACAAGCCTTGAACATAGTCAACACTTTCTCACTAGATCGTGTTTATTAAGAATAAATGTTATAATTAAGCTGTGATGATGAAGTCTGCTCTGCAGCTACAGCCCGCCTACACAGTGTTATGAAAGTCCTGTCAGATTCTGTTGATGTCTCCTGATGGCTTTATTTATTTTATGCATATGTGTTTCTATAGTGACAGCACTGGTTGTCTCTAAGATCATCCCAATCATGTCTTATTTTTCTGCAATTCTTCAATTCGTGTAACAAGTATTTTTGTAAGACAGTCATCTATACCATCTGTCACACAAACAGACTGTCAGAATTTCCAGAGATTACATTTAAGTATCGGCAGATACAATGCATATGCAAACTATACATTTTATTACATGTGTGTCTGAACATCCTTTGCACTGCTAACAGAACCAGCAGAGCTCCAAAAATTACTTAGATATGAAAAAGATCACTATAACTGATCATGTTTTAAATTGGTTGCTTTTAGTCCTACATTTTGTGTAGACCTAAATAAACAAATATTGTGTTTCCAAAAAACACTTTGACCACACTAGAATGACATTTTTCAATCTTTAATATCAGATGATGATTTATAACACGTCTTAGTCACGCTGGCACACTCAAAGGTATGAATCTAATCATTTGGCCTTTTCTGTATTTACTGCAAGCATTTCTGATGAAAAACAAGCCTATATAACAGAAACATTGCAGTATTCTGCTGTGTAAATTAGTTTAGATTTATCACATCAGTTGCATCATATTATTTACATACATCACACCACAATTTGTATTAGATGGTTTCTCATACTGTGTTTGGATCAGAAGTCCTAACATTTCAAAAACTCATATAAAAAACTCATATATATAACATTATTTTACAGTGAAACACAAATATGCTTATTGTTCATTTAGTGCAGTTTTCAACATTTTGTCTGATTAAAAAAAATGGGCCTTTAATTCCTTTTGGGAAAGTCCAAGGTCCTGTCTTAATAATTTTGATCTTAATCTAAATGTTGCAAATTAACAGTAAATGTTACATAATTGCAATATATGTGTTTGTTAAATAATTTTGTAAATCTCTTTGTAAGGCACTTGTTTTTCTTACTAGGACTGACTTTATTCCACTTATGATTGCTTTGTTACCTCTTGTATTGAATGCTACTTTTGTAAACCGTCAGCTAAACGACTAAATGTAAATGTATATTTAAAAAAAAAAGTATTTAGCACTTGAGGTGACAACTGAGTCTAGATGACTAAATGTAAATGTAATATTCACGCAGCTTAGACATTACAGAAATTACAACGCCACTACATCATATCATAAATATTCAATAAGCATCATGGCAATGGATTCACATCTCCTGAGCGGGAAAACATCTCTGCCTCCTTCCAATGAAGGGAAAGGTGTGTGGGTCACCTGTCATCACAGCCTCATACAGCACTGCGGGAAATTTACATAAGAGAGAGAGAGAGAGAGAGGAGAAGAGAGAGAGAAAGAGAGAGAGAGAGAGAGAGAGAGAGAGAGAGAGAGGATGAGAGAGTGGGGATGAGAGAGAGAGAGAGAGAGAGAGAGAGAGGGGATGAGAGAGAGAGAATGAGAGAGGGGAGAGGAGATGAGAGAGAGAGAGAGAGAGATGAGATGAGAGAGAGAGAGAGGGGGGGGGGATGAGAGAGAGAGGGGAGAGAGTGGGGATGAGAGAGAGAGAGGGGAGAGAGTGGGAGAGAGAGAGAGAGAGAGAGAGAGAGAGAGGGAAGAGAGTGGGGAGAGAGAGAGAGAGGGGAGAGAGTGGGGATGAGAGAGAGAGAGAGAGAGAGAGAGAGAGAGAGAGGGAAGAGAGTGGGGATGAGAGAGAGAGGGGAGAGAGTGGGGATGAGAGAGAGAGAGAGAGAGAGAGAGAGAGAGAGAGAGAGAGAGGGAGGAAGAGAGTGGGAAGAGAGTGGGGATGAGAGAGAGAGGGGAGAGAGTGGGGATGAGAGAGAGAGAGAGAGAGAGAGAGAGAGAGAGAGAGAGGGGGGGGGGGGGGGAAGAGAGTGGGGATGAGAGAGAGAGGGGAGAGAGTGGGGATGAGAGAGAGAGAGAGAGAGAGGGGATGAGAGAGAGAGAGAGAGAGGGGATGAGAGAGAGAGAGAGAGAGGGGATGAGAGAGAGAGAGAGAGAGAGAGAGAGAGAGAGAGAGAGAGAGAGAGAGAGAGAGAGAGAGAGAGAGAGAGAGAGAGAGAGAGAGAGAAGAGAGTGGGGATGAGAGAGAGAGGGGAGAGAGAGAGAGAGAGAGAAGAGAGTGGGGATGAGAGAGAGAGGGGAGAGAGAGAGAGAGAGAGAGTGGGGATGAGAGAGAGAGAAAGAGAGAGAGAGAGCAGCCATTGTTTATGTAGCTCGCCCCCTTCCAGAAATAAAAACATTTGCTTTGTCATAATCACTGTCTTGTTTTTTCCTTCCAAATAAAATTTCATCCCAAACCAAGAATGATCCACCGGTTCATACCCTCACAGCAGAGCAGCCCCCCGATGTGAGGTGTGGAGGGTCTGTCTGTGATCTTTAAATACCCTCTAACATTCAAACCGCTTTGATTTCCTGCGCGACCGCAACATTCAGACGCTCCCTTAGCGCTCCCACGTCTGTACGTGCGCACCTTTCTTCCTCGGCGTCCCCATCTGTTCCTTTCTTCCATTTCACGCTCACACAGAGGACGTTCGCCCTTCAGATGTGCACCCACCCCCATTTCCTTTCCTTTCCCCCGCTGCAGTCCCATTCTCTCCCCATCCCTCCGTCTCAGAGTCCGACGCGCACCATGCAGACGCTCCCTAGCGCCGACTGTTTCCCCCCTCCCCCACACGCGAAGCTCCCGTTTCACTCAAAGATGGCGGCAGTTCGGGAGCCACTGCTCTCTGACTGCATTTTTCAGCCTTGTTGTTGTCTGTGTTTCTCCCGCGTTCCGGACCGTTCTCCTCGGACACCCGAGCCGCAATCCCGGTGAGTCCCGCGGGGCTTTTCGAATGCGTCGTTAGTCCGAACCGGACTCGCGGTTCTGTCTTTGAGCCGAGGAGCGGGAGAACGTAGAGGGATCGGGGGGGCACGGGGAGACGAAGGAAGGGGGAGGGCGGGGGGAGCGAGCCGAGGCCTAACTGCTTCCCTCGCGGGCCTCGTCTCCTCCGCCACCGCAGGCTCTCCGCGGTTGGGTGGGGGGAGTCGCGCACGAACATCGCGGCCGAGGACGGGCTTGCCCGTACGCGAGTCCGAGGCTGAGATTGAGGCCTAAATCTGGGCGCGATGGAGGGAAGGAATCTTGGCGTTTTTTAACGCGCGGTAACCACGGGTTACGGGCTAAGCGTGTTTAGCTAGGCCTCGGTGTGTCTTAACGACGTTTCTGACAGGAAATATTAGCACTTTTGAAAACCTTATTGTGTTAAATAGGAAGGAGGGGAACACTGAGGTAACATTGTCCTCCTCACATGCACGTTGTTTGTGTTTTGGGTCGTTTAGGAACTAATAACATCCGCTGGGTGAGTTTATGTTGTGTGGGAAAGTATTAAAAAGATTTAAATGCTTTTCAGTGCTGCTTGTTTATAATGCTTAAGCATGGTCAGTTAGTGTGACTGACAGTGTTTACATTTGCACAACGGTTAAGTCTTGTTGCCATGGCGGTCTGATGCTTGTTGTTATGGCGGCTTGTTTACTCTGAGCCACGTGACATTTTTGTACGTGTAGATCTGGTCTCGATTTAAGAATAGGACCTGTTTATGAGTGACCACCTGCTCTGGCTGTAATGGGATTACATAACTTCCGGTTGTAGTAGTAGTGGGGTATTACAAAATACTGCTGTTTGTAAACATGGTTGTAAATGAAAGTACTTGCCATGTTTCTCCAAGTCATCTGATTTTATTAAGGATGATGTTTGTTTACATGATGTAAGTCGTTTTGTGATAGGACCCTTCTGTGTCAGTGCAATAGTTTCATTGTTTGTGTTTGCAGCTGTTAAACTCTTTATGGAGGGTGTATTTTGCATTTATTGTTTAGTTTACATTTGAGACTTGCTTGTTCCTGATTTGGTACGTAGACGTCTTCGGTTGATTGAAATGTAGAGCGAAAACTTCTGAAGGGTAGTTTGAAGTTTGCTGAAGTTCAAAAGTTTAGTGTTTATGTTCATTGTCTCCTCGACTATTATAAAAAGCGTCTGCTAAATGACTAAATGCAAATGTAAATGTTATATGCGTGTTTGTTAAGATCTGTTTTGGATGTGATGTTAAATAATTTGAATGTATTTGTTGGTGTTTGTCCTGATCTTATTTTGTTTCTGTGCAGGTTGCAAGAGCTTTTAAAGAATATTCTGTAGGACGATGTTCAGACTACGTTGCATCTTGGAGTGAGGGATCCGTTTCGGACCACACGTTTCAGAAGCGATCGGAGGAACGGAGACGTAGGACAAGACCGCACTGGAGTGTTGAACGGACTCTATTTTCACGCTTTTATTTCCTTAAGAGACAAGCATCGAACTCTCCAAATTTCTAAAAGCTCAACAGTTCTTAACTAAGATGCTCACGGGTAACACCTAACAACAAAAAGGATTCTACCTTTAGACGTGCAGATATCTGGGCACACACCGGACTCCTGTCAGCTAGCTCAAAACTGTATCTTCTAGCATTTTTCAACCTGGAAGAGTGGCTGTGTCTGCCTGTTTCTACCCATTTTGCGTTGGTCTGGCCACCCTTCCGAAAGAAGGGTCACTGGGTTAGGGGAATCTGTTTTAGGTTGGGGGGGATTTAGGGAGCCTATGATATGGTGATCGGCTCCCTCTATAACAGCTTCTGCTCAGGCACAGAGAGACTTACAACCCCTTCCCGGGACAAAGGATAGCCTCCTGGAAGAAGACAGAGGAGGAGGGTGACGACAAGGCAGCGCCAGGGCTCAGGCCACTGGGTGCTTCCTAACGGTTGTGAGAGTTTGTTGGGCCTTGGCCCAACGGAATTGCAGCAGCCATGGTGAAGCTGGCCAACCCGTTATACACCACCTGGATTTTGGAAGCCATCAAAAAGGTTAAAAAGCAAAAGCAGCGGCCCTCCGAAGAACGCATCTGCAATGCTGTGTCAATGTCCCACGGGCTTGACCGCAAGACGGTTTTGGAGCACCTAGAACTCAGTGTTAAAGATGGCTCTATACTCAAGGTGTCCAACAAGGGGCTTAACTCGTACAAGGACCCCGACAACCCTGGGCGCATAGCGTTCGGAAAGCCCCGAACGGGAGGTGGTGGAGCCACTTCCAGCACCAGCACCAGCTCTAGCTCATCCAAAAAGCCTGGCCTGGACTGGAACAAACTTATAAAGCGGTCTCTTGAGGGGCTTCACGAACCCGGTGGATCATCTCTGAAGAGCATCGAACGTTTTCTAAAATGCCAGGCAGATGTTGCGGGCTACCTGTCTGGCAGTGGCTCTATGGGGCCAGGGCTTTTCCACCAGCAGCTCCGGCTGGCTCTGAAGCGGGCCGTTGCTCATGGACGTGTAGTTAAACAAGGTCCGCTCTTCCAGTTAGTAAGCAGGAGTTCCCATAATGACGGGACGGGCATCGTATCTTTAGAATCTCTGCCTCCAGTGCGTCTGCTGCCACATGAACAAGATCGGGTAAGATTATGAAACTCATTTACACTTGATCACGTGGCAGTGTTTTGGGTGGAGTTCCTTATGTCTACTGTATTCACTATAGTTTAGTGTATTTCACTTTCAGTTTCTCTGTGTTATGCTGTGTATTTACATATTTTACTTCTGTTTTCAAACTGTTTCTTAACTGTTAAGCCAAAGCTTTGATGGACTGGCTAAACTGTGGGTCAGGTCAGGCATCTACAGAAAATGCATGAAAAGTTAGATTTGTACTTGTTCAATTTGTAATTTATTAATGGCAATATTCCCAAATATAACAGTGCTTTGAGACTCGATATACAGTTTTCAGTGTGCAATACCTAGTCAAAAAGTCCAGTGGAAAACAAAAAATCAGAAATGGTCAGGAATAGCAGTCACGTGAGGTTTTCTTCCTGCCAGCTGCAAGATGGGCTGCTATAGGGGGATGAGAGCCAGAAAGAGACAATATGTGAGTGAATACAAGGGTGTGTGTTGGGTTTTTATGTTCAGAAATCTGTCCAAGCAGAAGGGGTTTTGTGTGTTCGACAGGAAGAAAGGAGAGGCAGGGATAGGCTTTTTCTGTGTGTTTGTATAAATGTCTGTGAGAGGTAATATGAAGGACTTTGTCGAAGTGTGGCAGAAGAGATCCATGCTATACTCCATACCACTCTGCATGCGAGGGAGAGAGGGATGAAGATAGATAGAGGTTGAACAGCAGACATACAGGCGACAGAAGCAGAGCAATACACACCCACTTTTTTGTAACCTGATAAATAGCAGCTCAGCCTTATACTCCCCAGGGGCTAAACACACACACATCCACCCCTCCTATCACATCTGATATGAGTCCCATCCATGATGTGCACTGTAGGGTTTTGGATGTCAGAAAGATGCCCTGGTAAATTTGAATTCTGTTTGCTGCCTTCCATGCCCGTGTTATTTTTTCGGGCACGTGATGTTGACAGCTTTACACACGAACTAGGTGCTCAGCGTGTGTTGTGTCTGGTTCGGGAATTAAGTCTTCTACAAGTGGCTGCCACATTGAAGTCACATGACCTCTTCGGGCGTCTGTTGCTGAGGAAATGGCCTAGACTCTTTACTCATTTTAAACTGGATTGCTATAGTGATGAAACATGATGGAGATGCCAAGTTTACTTGTAGGGGATGCAGGTTTTGAATCGGTCCACTCTCTACTGTGAAAGTGGTGAATGTAGATAAATTGTGCGTTCAGTGTGTTGACTGGTAGTGTATTTAGACTGCGTTAAGGTTTGAAATAATGCTTGTTTGACCTCTTTGCATGGTCCAAAGCTTTTCTTCTGACATGTTTGAAACGGTATGGAAGAGCTAATTTTAGTGTGTTAGCTGATCTTAACCAGTCACTTTGTGAAGAGATATAGTGATCCTGTTTTGTTTTGATTTTGTTTTAATTTGTTTTTATCTTAAGGAGCAGAATGTGTGTTGAAATTAAAGTGACCCTGCTTATACAAACCCAGCTGAAGTCCATTTTCTGTGATTTACTGTTTTCTACATAAAATCATTCTTCGTAATGCAAAGAATATAATCTTGATATATTTTATATTGACTGATCAAGGCCATGTATAGGATTGAAATGATAGTGAAATTAATCAAACTTTGATGCTCTTCTTAGAATTTAATTTTCCAACCTGATCCTGGTTTTCAGGGGCAGAGTCACATTGGCCAAACATTTTTACTATGGTCAATGTCAATACATGTTTGGGCTTTTTCTTAAGTAGGTTTTTTCTCTTGAGTTGTGTTTATCCGTTATTAGTAACGTCAAATAAAATATTACTTTTCCTATTTTGATTTACGTGTATTCTGTTTGTTCCTTTAAAGATTTTTTTTTTTTTATGCAGTAAGGGCAGGTTTTACTAGCAGTTGGCACTGTGCATTAAGATGTTGCGATTGTTTTGTATCTTATGTTGTCTAGCATTAACTTTATGGTCAACATTATTAAAAATATCTGGACAGGATACTCTTAAAAATGTCAATGCTATTTGAAGTTCCCACTCTAAGTAGGAAAGTGCTTGTTTTCATATGCTGTTGTTAACATCTTATTTTGTGAAAGTGCATTCCCTTTTCAGCCATTTAAAGTAGTGTTTTGCTGAGTGTTACCATAAAGCCTCATTGGGGATGTGCAGTGAGAAAGAGAAGCAAAACAAATGGTTGAGCACTGGTGGTGACCCCGATACAGAGGTGGAGTGTGAGCAGTCAACATATGAATGACTGTGTCATACTCTTCCATTTAAACATGATCGCAGACTCGCTTAAACGCCTTTCCTCTAATAGAGGGTCATTGCCAGGGCATTTGTGGGGTATGGGAGGGGGACCGGAGTCAAACAAGGGGCATGGATGTATATATAGGAAATCTCATAGCTTTGGGGGGGGTAATGAGAGTGTGTGTGTCTTTATATGGGATATTAAGTGGGCTGGTCCTGATGAGAGGTTTTTGTGTAAGAGTCAGCAGTAAGAGGGATGGGAGTCTCGTGTTGCCCTTTCACAGCTGAAAGCTCCAGGGTTGAAGTTTAGTTCCTCGAGCGGTCACTCCGGGGACGTGTGAAAATCCAAAGCCACTCAAAATGAGCTAGTTGGCTGTGATGTTGAGTTCATATTCAGCCGAAGGAGGAAGGTGATTGTAGCACACTGTTATGGTTATTAAGTGCAGCTGGGTAGTTAAACTTCCTGACACTTCCTCTTTAGTCAACCAAAAGTGAAAAATAATTTACGTAACCGAAAGTTGTTCCAAACCTGTGTGGATTTCTTTATTTTGTTGGACAAAAAGATGTTTTGAGGAATGTTCAAAACCAAACTTCTCTGCAAAAACACTGGCTACCTTAGTAGCTTTTCCTGCTATTGTTGTCAAATATGCCCCTGAACTTGTTAACATTCTTGATTAATAATATTCTTTAAAATATATTTCCTTTTCTACTGGTTTAAAACAACTTAAAGGTGGGAATGTTATATAATTTTATTTTAAGGCTGTTGCTCTGTACGAGCACATCTAGTGTCACTTGAATCTTTGCTTGAGCCCTCTTTGCTTGTTGCATCGTTTTCACTGAATATTTCACTAGGCTTTTTCACTATATAGTAAAAGTCCAAAAATTTAACTAAAGGGTTTAGAAATTACCCACTTCAGCTCTTTGTATTACTGCAGTCATTTGTTTACTACATATTTTTGTTGTCATTATTAACTTTTTACACTTTAAATAGTTTCCCCAAAAATTTCCCCAAACAAAAGTATGTGTATCAGTTTTTATTAGCAGTATTTTCTTACTGTTCTGTTTTTCTTTTCAGTTAAAATATTAGCAATGAAGTTTGAGGGTAAAACAGTAGGACTTTGGAGAGTCTGCAAATTTCGCTTTACCACTCTCATCTTGAGTAAGATAATAACTTTGTTAGCATCCTGTGTTCATACATGATCCGAAATATTCTACACATTAAATATTATGTTGTTGAATTGTTTATTAGTGTCTCCAACAGAGACTAATAGAAATGTAAGTCAATAATAGATCATTCGTAGATTTTTATCATTCAGTGAGTTTAAATGGAACACCTGTGGTCTTGGTACACCATGTTCCTTATAGGAACCGTGTGTCTTGTTTATTTTTTATTTCACTTTGCAGTAACATCAAATGATTTCCTTTCATTTTATTCAAATAAAGTTTGAATGAATTAAATTAACTATACATTTAAAAGAAAATGGATTTGTTGGACTTATTTTACATTTTGCAGACTGAATGCATGTTTACTTAAGTGATGCAAGGCATAGATAGAATACTGAAGATGGGAATGCAGAACGGCTCCGGACATTGATTATCTGTCTGGGATGTAATCCGTTCTAGTATCTTTGTCCTGACTGCTCTAGTTTGCCATGAGATTATCATAAACATTACTGCAGTGTAGAGAGATTTACAGGAAATAAATGGTAACCAGTAGCAACACCAAACGGCCATCATCTCTCTATAAAGATCTTAAGATGTCTGGAATATTAGAGCCAGAGACATGGTCCAGAGGATCAGAGGGGCTGTTTACACTATTATAACAAGACAATGTGCCATTTACTTTAAAATATTGCAATAAATCATATTTTTCCCATGGTAAGCACAGTTTGTATAAAACAGTTATGTTAGCAAGTAAAGAAGTGTTGGTGTGTCTATTGCTTGGATGTGGTAATTGTATAAAATGATGTATGTTGTATGATTACGAAACGCTTACTTATTAAATTATTTCATTAAGTCAGATGATGTACCAGCACTGTCGTAAGGCCTTAGTTTTGTATCCATGGAGGTCAAAATAAATGAAAAAACATTCTTGCATCATCTCTTTATCATTGAAAATTTCGAGGCTTTTGCAAGGTACAGTAATTGTGCCCTATGATGGATTTACGTTTGACAGGGCTCAGTGTGATTTAACCGTCACGCGTGTGCACACGCATTTTCTCCTTCATTAAACTTTAGTCTAAGATATATTTGCTTAGGTCTATTATTTGTACAAGATTCACTAGTCTGACCTCCAAGTCGGGCACATTTACTTTAAAGCAATGGGCTGTCACATTTCACGCAAATTGTAATGGATTTTGATGTGTTTGGTCACCTTGTTTGGGGAAGCAGTGATACAATGAGACTTGATAAACCAAGGACAATTTCATGTTGAGTTTACAGAAGATGTTTTGTTGAATGTGTTTTATTGTTTGAACTATTGGAAGTCAAATATATTGGTTTAGCTTGGCAAACACCAACCGAGAGAGTGTTTTACTAAATATAAAAATGAACTTTCTGACCAGCTGGTTATTAAATGTGAATATGATGCCTTTTTTGGAATGTCATGTCTCACCCTGTTGCCCAACAATATCCTTGCATATGCATGTTTGCCCTCTATTGTTTAGTTTTTTTCTCACTTGTTTGTGGTTGGGTTTGTGTGTGTCCAGCTGTCTTCCTCTGTGCAGTGATTGGTGGGGTTCTTGCAAAGGAGCTTTTTGATGATGAGTAGGGGGCTGTACAAGCAGGTGAACGTACAAATGAGTTTCACATGTAAGAGAGAACCTTGACAGAGCCATAGACAAGGACAGTAGATCTTACTCTCTCTCAGGTGGTCATGATGATTAAATAATTGTCTCGTCACCTTTGTTTGATCTCGACGCGGTAATATCAGGGGACCGACATGATAGGACATCTCTCTGAAAACCACAAGAGGGAGATGAAGTGTACCTACATTCACCGCTATGGATGCACGCAAAAAAGGGCTCAGTGTCATCACTCAGGTTATATACACCCATAGGTAAAATGTATTTGGTTTCAAAGCCACATATGACAGCATTAATCTGCTGATACTTGTTTTCAAACCAGAGGACATTGACACGGCACTATGTCATGTCTGTAAAAAGAAATCGCTGCAAAAAGCTCTTACCCCACAAACGTACGGACTCCTCTGAATACACACTATCCTACTGAATTTGCCAAAATTATGAGGCATGCATAAACATCTGTCTCGAGCGATCGACTAGTATAAATAAGAGCATCAAATGGTGCTTCTTAACTGTACGAAAATTAAATATAGCAATTATTTTATGCATTATTAAAAATTATTTTATGTCTTCATTTATTGGATGTTATTGAATATTATGTACATTTTTATTTTTATAAATCTTCTGGCAAATAAGTTTGTCTCCCCTTTACTTTCTTCTACCACATCCATAACGCAGGTTAATTTACCTTGTTTAAAATATGAAATATATTCCTGTGTTTAATCTCTATTAACAAGAGCTTTGCATTATATTAAGAGTTTGTATAGTTTACTGGTAACAGTTATATTTTTTAATGTCATTTTTATGTCACTTCCACAGTGCTGAAATTATCCATTTAAAGAAATTATGCAAAACTTCAATAATTATTTTGTTGCTATTCATTAAAAAGACAATTTATCGTCATCATCGCCATGATTTATTACATATTTAATTGTCAGCCAAATATCTGAACAGTGACATCTCTACCGTCCTCCCCATGACTTTCCTCTGCCATTCTTTCTTGATGTATCCACAGCTACACATTCAGATATCCAGTGTCTGATCGCCTATGCGAAACACACACATTTTTTCGTACATTAGGAGCTAATTGAAGGCTACACTGGAATGGGTAAAACTGGCAGATTGATGCATGTGCGTGAAGGGGAGGCTTTTGTTCTGTCAGATGCGCTTCTGTAGGAATAATTTCTCTCTCCTACATTGCTGAAATATTTTTAGATTTCCTGTGGCGGTGGGCTGCCTGGCAGCTGCGCTTTAATTCGGCCTATGAATAGTTGGATCATCTTCAGTTTTTGTACTTGTGCTTCGAAAAGTCATTGTCGGTGGAGGTGGACCTTTCATATGAACGATGAAGGTGTGTCTGCAAATTGCCCAGCCACTTGTTTTGACTCGTTCTCAACAATAATTTTCTTAATGTATCAGAATCAATACAAGTTGGAGCTTTCTATCCTGAGTCGTCTGGCTGTGTATGCCGAGACGTGTTTGTTTAATGGCAATTGGGAGACCATTTGTGTTTTTCTGTATTATCTAATGCTATAAATCAATTGTTGTTACATTATAGACAGAGGTGTTTAGCTAGTGAAAACCAGATGTTTTAAAGGGTTAATTTATTCTGGAAGTCCATTATTATTATTAGGAATGCGGCGATCAGGATTTTTGCCAGTGACTGGAGTACCCATTTTTTGTCATGGTGATTGGCTGGTACCAATGCCAATTCTGATGCCTCAAGTTTATATAACTGATATGTAACCTCTCTGATCACCATTAACCTTTTTCAGACAAAGTAATACTAGATGTTGCCTATTTAAATTTTATGTTTTTGTTACATTTTTACAGTAAATATGTAATGAGTGTAATGTAACTATTGAGTATTAAATGATTACTAAAAAGTATTCATTATACAGTGAACAGTTCAATAGCCTTTACAATGGAATGAAGAACTAAAACATTTACACACCCACTCATCATGTACGTCCTCACACTTTGATATCATCAATTCAAGATCATAAGATCGGCCAAGTTTAGCGAGTACCGATTGAGCCAAAGAAAATGATTATTGTCCGATACCAATCTCCAACTGATTGATCGGAGCATCACTTACCGTTATTTGTGAAATGTCCTATTATATCTCTCCATAAACCGATTTTACACTGCAAATTGTTTCTAATGGAATGGTATTCTATTAAACCCACTTATAAATGTTATTTGTTTGTCTTTTCTTAAACCCTTTTTTAAACATACTTTTCTTAAAGTTCCACCTTTGAGTGTAAGTGTGGAGTCAGAGGAAAATGAACCCAATAAATCATACTGTCCCTGGTCTCTCTCCTCCCTGCCTGGACCTGCTCACCATTGCTTTCCCCCTTTCTGTTTTTCTTCTTTCTGCCTCTCTGTTTTTGTGTCTCTCTCTTCTCAAGCTGAGATATTCACCCTTTAATAAAATGCATCATCTTTGCCACTGTTTTTGTACCATCCATGTCTAAGTTGCATGTCAAGTAAAAAAAACTTTCAAGACTCATGAAATCAGATTCAATTGGGATTTATCTAGCTTGTTGAATTACCACGTTGAGAACACACTTCAATATTATGAACACATTTCATTGGATTCAAGTTAGTCTGTGTACACTTCTTTGTTTTACTGTTTGTAAATTGCTGCTTTTAAGTTCAACCACATCTGTACCGCATTGCCTCAGTCAAGCACACTCGTTGAATTTTGAGAAAAATCTTTTCCACACACATCTATCCATCTTGTTGTTATGTGTAACTGTTGGTTAGCGTGCTGTGTGTGTGTATGATGCATTCTGCGTCGTGGGTGGGTCTCACTTGGACATGCTGAAAGATTAATGGTGCTCTGAGACAAATGTCAGATGGTGTGGCTTAGAATAAGCATCAACACATGCCTTTGTGCCCACACCCTGACAACAAACCCACCTCTGGTCCCACACATTGACTGTGATCATGTCCACTACACCCTTTCTATAAATGAATACTCTGGATCACTGTGTATAATGCTTGTCAGGATCTGCTTTTATAAGGGTTCTACCACTTCAGACCAGCAAGTTAAAAGTTTGATTAAATTTACAGTAAAAATTGCAAATGAACCTTTGTTTATTGTTGTCTCAGTCTATGGATATGTACAGGAGAGATCAAGGTGAATGTAACTAGCTGTAGTACATTTTATAAAAAACAATAATTCCGTCCTTGTTGTCTAAACCTAGCTAACACTGTGCTCAGATCGGTGTTGTTTCTTCAGCTTATCATTGGATCTGTTGAGCTTTTAGGCGAATGTCTAATTTTCTTTCTCTTTTTCTGTTCTCTTCATCTATCTCTCAGCCTGTGGCAGAGCCCATACCCATCTGTAGCTTCTGTTTGGGGACCAAGGAACAGAACCGCGACAAGATGCCAGAGGAGCTCATCTCCTGCGCAGACTGTGGGAACAGCGGTAAAGAAGAGTGACATAGTTTAAATAATCACCACCATTTTCATTTTTCATCAGAATGACTTTTAATTCAGGTGATTTAAGGTTTTCTCACTCGCACTGTGTCTTTTCAGGTCACCCGTCATGTCTGAAGTTTTCTCCAGAGCTCACAGTGCGAGTCAAAGCTCTGTGGTGGCAGTGTATCGAATGCAAGACATGCAGCAGCTGTCAGGACCAAGGGAAAAATGCAGTAGGTCTTTTTGTCACTCAAACTCCATCATGTGCTTTGCCTTTTACTTATAACTTGGTGAATGCACAAAACATACTGCTGATTTTGTGAGTTTTTACTTTTTTTTTGTCTTCCTTATATAGCTTTAAAAATGTATGCATATAATAACCTTCAAATTAGATTCACTGTGCTTCTAGAATCCGTATGATGACTCATGTCTGTGTGTTTTTGTTTTACAGGATAATATGTTGTTTTGTGACTCCTGTGATCGAGGTTTTCACATGGAGTGTTGTGACCCTCCACTCATGCGCATGCCAAAAGGTAAGTCTTTTGAGCTTAAGCCTAGTAATATGATTTTAAAGAGAAGTATCACGTTGTTTCATGAATTATTAGATTTAAGATTAATGCTTAAGTTATTATGCTCCACATGCTCCAATTGTTACAACCAAAGGCTTCGTCATTACGTCACAATTTATTTATTGTCCATTCGTCCATAAATTCCTGCCACGTATCAATCAGAGAGCTCGGAAAAGCAAGAGCATCAGCGTGTATATTCCAGGAGAAAACCTTATTGAAGAGATTGGTCACGAGTGCTGCTCACGTCCCGCCCTCTGTAGCTCAGCTTTTTCTGGACACAGACGTAAAGCTGTATTTGTCTTCGGTGAAAGTTTAAACCAAATACTTTTCTGAAATATAAACAAAGCGATTTTACACTGAAGGTATAAAGTATGTTTGATATTTCTGCTTAAAGTAATTTCGAAAATAATCTTATCCTTAAATCTCAGAAGAAAATGCTGATTAGTTTTTTTCATAATATTGTTTACTGTCATCTTGCTCTTAACACAAAAATGCGTGTTGTCCATCATTAGTTATTTAGCAGTGTAATGATTCTTGACAACTGCTCTGCAGGCATGTGGATCTGTCAGATCTGTCGGCCAAGAAAAAAGGGAAGAAAGCTCTTACATGAAAAAGCTGCACAAATCAAAAGGCGATACAACGCACCACTGGGACGGCCGAAGGGCAGGTATATGAAACATTTTAAACATTTCACTAAAAGTGCAGATTGTAAATAGTTAAAATGAATTTTAAACTTTGCACAAGACTAATTCACATCTTCTTGTCCTCAGACCGGGTCGCCCTTTTAAGAAGCTTCGAGGCGGTGGAAGAGGCAGGAGGAGGAGGGGTGCTGGGGGCTTGGACCGGTGCTCACAAGGGTCTTCCTCTCCACACTCCTCCTCGAGCTCTTCATGCGAAGGTTACCCCGGCGATGATAGAATGCTCTTCTCACTCCGCGAGGACGATTCCTCGCATGGTGGTCTGCGGTTTAATAAAAAGACAAAGGGTCTAATAGACGCCCTCAGCAAGTTCTTCACGCCATCTCCTGATGGACGAAAAGCCCGCACTGAGGTGGTGGACTATTCCCAGCAATACCGAATTCGCAAGAAAAGTAATCGCAAGGGTGACTCTGACGACAGGACAGGTGAGATTGGTCGTGAATTAGATTTGTTTTGGGATCCGACTTTCATATAATAGCACTTAGCACTTTTTTCAGTCAAAAGAATAGTGGCATTTTTATTTAATGCCATAAATTTATTTTGTGTTGCGTTGTTTTGTAAATGTTATAAGTTCAATGCTATGCAGTGTTTTTATTTACATAAGTGCTCTTGTACTTGTTAAGTTTTAAGTTTTTTTTTGTGTTTTGACTTTGCAGACAATCAAGAGTGTGGAGACTGGCGAGACGATGAAGACAAGCTACCCGGGCATGAAAGCCTAACTGAGAATGATGTGGAGCTCTTCAGACGCATACAGGAACTTGCACTACAGGTACAGAAAAAGCAATATGTATAAAGTTGGTTTGGCGGATTGTGGTGTTCTATTAAATGGAAAGCACAAATGATTTTTGCAGAAATATGCATTGCTTGGTTGCATTTGAAGTCACTCACTTTCATAGTGTTGGTAAAGATGTGAGGCTGTGAAGGCCATTAACCTGACCAGGTGTAATGTTGGGATTTTCAGAGATTCCATTATCTTGCCTCTCTCTGACATAAATGCACGTATATTGTCGGTTGTTCTGTGTATATATCTGTTGAGACTCCTGACTCAAGCAGACGCTCTCAGACAGCCTCAGGCCATCAGCCTAAGAAAAACACTACCTAACCCAGAGAGATGCAATTGCACTCGTGTCGAAAAACAAAAAACAGGAGTTGGGAATGCAATGTTAAATTCATAACAATAAGACACAGCATGCATTTGTACCTTTGGTAGAGAGAATACCTGAAACTGTTAAACTGTCGCTGGTATTTTCTGCCTGTGTTATGCTCAGAGATGAGTATGCCATTTGAAATTTTTTTTTGGGAGGTACATGGTTTAGTCACTAAATTTGTTCAACTTATGGTAAATAGTTTTATTATGAAGTCCTGTTTTAATAGAGTCTTTTGAAATACAAGCCTTTTGTTGAAGCAAAATTCACCACACTGTAAAATGATGCACGTTAACTAGATAAAATAATTCATTGTAGATAGTCACATCTAGATTCTTTAAAACAAGAGAGATATGTTCGTAAGTAGCTTCATAACTACTCCAGTGAGGGAGCACAAATAACATTTGTTGACATGCTTTAGGGATTTTAGGTTAAGTAATGCAAATCCTTTTACATTAGTCTAAAAGCTGCTATTGCCGACAGAGAAAACGATTAAGGACGTTGTTAGTATTACCACAACAAACAAGCATCTCTGCTATATCAAGATTTATGCAGACTTACATTAATGAGAGTAAAATGCATACAGTAAGTTTTTAGATGTGCGTCGTAGTTTGCTGTTACCAATCTATTTGTGCTGCATGTCAGAAAATCAATATAATTTGATATGTAACGGTTGTCTCTACTTGTATTTTTTCCTAATTTTTAATTTTCTCTCTTGTTTATGTCTTTACAGAAGGTTGGTGTGACTGGACCACCTGACCCCCAGATGCGCTGTCCATCAGTCATAGAGTTTGGGAAGTATGAAATTCAGACGTGGTACTCTTCTCCGTACCCACAAGAGTACAGCAGGTAACTAAAAAAATACATGAAAAAATTGTTTGCAAGCTATTTAGTATTTAAAGAAGGGCTTTCAAATTTAATCACATCAAAAATAAAAGTTTGTGTTTACATAATAAATGTGTGTGTACTCTGTATATTTATTTTTTAATTTATTAACACAAAGACATACACATAAATGTATGTATAGTTAGGAAATATTTAGATGTATTTTTTTATATTTATAAGTGGTTGAATTTGTTTCCAATTGTTAATTTTTTATATGATATTAAATATGATATTAAATATCTGATATGTTTCTCAAATATATATTAATATGTTTACGTGTTCACAAAAACAAAATGAATATGCACAGGACACAGATATGTACTATGTAAGCACCAACTTTCATTCTAGATGCGATTAATCGTTATTTGTTTAGCAGTTAATAAACAACACGCATTTGATGTGACAGCTCAAATAATAATAAAGTAAATTTAATATGATTAACAAAGGTGTTGCACTGGCATGACAGATGCTGTTGGTCGTAAGCTTTGAATGCTAATGTTTGATAAACATTTTGGTGTTGCAGGCTACCTAAGCTCTACCTCTGTGAGTTCTGTCTTCGCTACATGAAGAGCCGTGGAATTCTGTACCAGCACATGCGAAAGTGCAATTGGTTCCACCCGCCTGCCAACGAGATCTACAGGAAGGACGACGTATCCGTCTTTGAGGTGAGGAAAATAAATCTTCACCCAGAAGGAAACCACAGATTCACTCGCACGTCTTTTTGGTTACAGCTACTTGATGGATATGTTTCAGTTACCTGTTTACACTTTAGTCGTGCAAACACATTTTTGTTCATATACACACTTGAGTCAACAAAAGAAATCTCATTCACGCAAAAATATGCACACTCCCACACTGGCTCTGGCAATATAAAGCACCCACATCCTGCCCTCAAGAGGCGTCGTAATGACTCCACAAAACCAAGTTATAAATGCGTAACAGTAGACCTCTTACGGTTTAAGAAAAGCTAAGGTGTACTATCAATGTCTTTGTTCTGGATTTATGAAGGAACTGCACGTTTAAATGTGAAGTAAATTTGTTGATATCAAAAGTCGATCAAACTTATATATCACAATAATTTACACCACTTAAGATTTCAAGGGTATGACGCTGGTTGCGTTGCTGCTCCGCCAGTTAGTTTTATATAGCTCAAGTTTCAGAGTTCCTAGTTATGTTCTGACTCCGCAGGATACCTGTGGTAGCCGTGCTGCTAAAAGCTAATAGTGCTGGCAGTCCGCCGACAGGAAAAACTGGAGGAGTGTAATTCATCACAGCCTTTGTTACTGTGGAGCACGTTTCGTGCCAGTCTCCCCTGTGTTTCAGACTGTTGATTTGATGTGTTGTAAACATAATGCTTTGTTTTATGGTTCACTGTGTTTTTTAACACACAACCTAAATTTAACCACGTTTATTGTGACAGAAGATTGATTTTGGGCAAAACAAAGGGCTGTCAATAGGGGCAAAACAAAGGGCTATTTATTAACTTAGTACGGATCACATTAAAATAAATTCTAAAAGCATATACTTCTTGCACAGGTGGATGGAAATATCAGCACAATATACTGTCAGAATCTGTGCCTGCTGGCCAAGCTCTTCCTGGACCACAAGACGTTGTACTACGATGTAGAACCCTTTCTCTTCTATGTGCTCACACAAAATGACAGTAAGGGCTGCCATCTTGTGGGGTATTTTTCAAAGGTGAGCACAATTTTTTGACATAAGTTACTTTCAAGTCCTCTGAGGTCTGATGCTTTTGGGAGATTTGAGGTTTAATAGATTGCTGAGTCAGTTGTATCATTTTACGCCTTTTTGAGCAAAACGGGTCAATAACAATCTTTTTCATGTGTTTGCAATTATACCGTGGTCCGGATTCTTTTGTACTATTGGAGTGAAAACTGATACCTTTAGATCTTGGAATAACCAAATTTTGAAGATGCATTAGTTTGTAAAAAATGCTAGATTTTCAGGGTCAGTTGACAGTCAGTTGACATTTATGCATTTGGCACTTTTACCACAAGCGACTTAATTACACATTGGATTCTGAGTATATCCCTGATATTTTTATTGTATGCTCTAATGAGCTATAGGAAAGCTGAATGGAAAGTTGAAGAACATTTGGTAATAATGAACATATGTTAATCCATTGTGTCTGATTTCTGTGTAGGAAAAACATTGTCAACAAAAATATAATGTGTCCTGCATCATGATTCTTCCACAATATCAGCGCAGGGGCTATGGGCGGTTCCTCATTGACTTCAGTAAGAGGCTGACATTGTCTCCTTAATATTTTCAATCAATGCTGTTTTATTATTGAAGAAGTGATAAAATGATATTTTATAGTTGCTGTCGTCAAGAAGATAATCGATTATGGTTCTTTACAGGTTATCTGCTGTCCAAGAGAGAAGGGCAGCCAGGCTCACCAGAGAAGCCGTTGTCAGATCTTGGTCGATTATCCTACATGGCCTACTGGCGTAGTGTGGTGCTGGAATGCATGCATGAGATCAGAGACCGTCAACTCACCATTCGCAGGCTCAGCAAAGTTACCGGCATATGCCCTCAAGATATCACGGCCACTCTGCTTCATTTAAATATGCTGGAACAGAAAGGGGACCGGTGAGACACTGACTTTGAAATACTTTTTAATAGTGTTTTTAGAAACAGGCACTGGTTATACAAAATACGTAGAGACAGGGGCTTGACAAGGGGCAAGTAGGTGTTTTTTTTTACAAGGAAAATATAATCATTGATTAAGGTAGGGTACATATTACAACACAGATGTAAATCTAGTCTCTTTTAATATTGTTGCAGAGTTGTGATTGTGCGCAGAGAAAAGATTGTGGCCGATCATATGAACCGACTGAAAGCCAGACCTCGACAACTTGAAGTGGACCCTGATTGTTTGCGGTGGACGCCTGTTATTGTCACAAACACAGTTGTATCTGAGGGAGAAGGGGATGAAGAGGAGGAAGATGATGAAGAAGAAGAAAGAGACCTTAAAAAAGAGGTACCTTAATCTCAGACTTCATGAAATATACCATCTTATAAACATGCAAAATGATATAACTTTGGTGTTTGTGACTACTTCTTTTTTAGATTAAATCCAGCCACAAAAGTCCTCCATTGTCTTGGCATGTGCAAGAGAGAGAAAATGAAGAGGAGAAAAAGAGCTTCTCCTCATTCCCAAAAAGCCAAAACTCTCCACCATCTTCCTCTGTTTGCAACAGTGTTGTCAGTCCTGAACGTTTTCTTCCGGCAAACGGGGAGCGGCGTGGGCCAGGACGTCCCCCCAAAAACTGGCCGTGGGGCAAGGTAAAGGATAGACCACGGCCAGGGCCAGGTCGACCACGCAAAATAAGGCCTCCAGAGGATGAAGATGATGATGAAGATGAAAGAATTGGCATTAATAAAGTAACGACAACATCTCCGCACTTGGCCTTAGACAATGAGCCCGACTCCACATCAGCTTGTCTTATGGAAACTCTCCGGCACTCTGGGATTCAACCCCCACGTAGCAGAGGTCGGCCCCCAAGGAAGAAACGTGGCCCAAAACGCAGATTTGACGAGGAGTCTGGAGATGGCCTGCCGTCATTGATGCATACCACAAGACTAAGTGAACCTTTTCCGGTCCGACCACCATTTTTTAGTGAGAGCAGTGAGGATGAGGACGACGATGAAGACGACGATGATGAGGATGATGATGATGATGATGATGACGACGACGATGAATTAAGGAGTCGCTCTCCACCTGTCCTCACCAAGCCTACCCTAGGACTTAAGTGCAAGGTATGTGCAGCATTGTAAAGTAAAATGTTTCATTTTCTGTTTGGAAACATTTCATGTTTTACTTTATTTTGGCCTTTGTTTGTAGAGTATTGTTTAATTTTTTATAAAGATACACATATAATGGAGATTCCTTCAAATATTTTTGCTTCTACTTTCTTGCTTTTTAGTCTCAGAAGTCTTTAAGGAGGCGCCGTTCACGTCCTCGTAGCCATCCTCACAGTAGTGTAGTGACAGAGACCATTTCAGAGACCACTGAAGTTTTGGAAGAGTCATTTGTGGACTCTGATTCTGAAAGGCCCATGCCCAGACTTGAGGAGGAAACTCCATTTGGCAATCCTCTCCGACGTTACACAGCAGCCCGCAAACATATGGGATCTAACCACAAGAGCATCAGCGGAGGCCTTCTGACCGAATCAGAGGAAGATGGTAAGTGAGATACTAGATTTGATTCTCAGCTTTCTATAATTAGTGAATGAAAGTAAAGATTGTAACAGCCCAACAGAGCTATTGTTGCAGCTTGAATCTTTCATTATTATGTATTTATTTGACGTTTTTTTCTATTATTGTTGAATTTTGCTTAAAGATGACCTCTTTTTTGTCCAGATCCCACTCCTGTGTTGAAACCAGTTGCTGGATTAAGAATACCTGAACCTTCAGAAACCTCACATAGAACAGGGACAACAGCTGACATTTCTGAGGTCCCAGTAAAGAAGAAGAAAGGTTGGCCCAAGGGCAAGAGTCGTAAACCACTTCATTGGAAGAAGCGTCCAGGGCGGAAACCTGGTAGTGGGGTTAGTCAGACTGCTGACTCAAGTCTGGCAGTTCCATCCTCAGAGGGCCCACCACCCCCAAAGATCAAAATGAAGCCTGGCAGGAAACCTCGCAGCTATTACCTGCAGCGGGCCCAGGAGGAGGCAGCAAGACAAGAATTCGAGCGAGGCCGATTAGCTCAGCAGCAGTTAGATAATTCCGCAATCAAGACATCCAGATCTGTAACATCTGACCTCAATCCTGAGAAGCAGAAAGACTCTGAAGAGGAGGATGATTTTCTTCAGAGATTTAGAGAACCGAAAAAGCCCAGAAGACGAGGTCGACCTCCAAAAAATGCCAACCTTCCTCCACCTGTAGCCAAACCTCCCCGTTCGTCTGAGCAAGAAGAGGAAGACGAGGATGAAGACCAACCATGGACTGTGGAAAAGAGTAGCCGCCCACCTTCTTGTAACATATCGCAGTCTACAAGCACAAGGGCCCCACAACCAAGGACTAGCACAGACATAGCCGATGCAGAGGAAGATGAAGAACGGGAAGATGATGATTGTGATAACCGAGATAGTCAGAGGACAGCAACAACACCAGGCTCAGGAAGCAGACGTAGTGATGATCATGATGCCGATGACGAAGGGGATGGTCGCCTCGAAGAGAAAAGTGATAGTGGCAGTTGCATTAAGAGGAGAAAGGACCAAGACTCTGAGGATGATGAGGAGGAGCAAGATGATGAGGAAGAAGAGGAGCCATCATCCCCAGTACATTCTCCCCCTGTAAAAGAAGAACCACAAAGCAGTGAAGGTTTTTTAGACATGTCAGGGAACATGGTTCGGGAATATGTAAGCAAACAGGAAGAGGGGGTGGACGAGCAGGAAGATGCAGAGGATGTGCAGGAGGTAAAGACTAGCTCTGATGATACTCAAGATGAACGGCTACGGCGTGAGCAGGAGGAATCTGCAGCTGCTGCTGCAGCCGTGGAAACAGTAACCGCCATCGCTGTCCCTTCCGAGCCGATTGACATGCAGCCTTTAAATGTTGAGGATAAAGCTGTGCTGATGATGGGGACGGACCACTCACACCAGCATCCTGGTTTCAAAGAGGACATAAGTCACCACCAACACACACATCACCACAGTAGTGAGCTGGATTTAGAAACAGTGCAGGCCGTTCAGTCACTTACACAAGGTGAAGCCCAAGAGGAGGAAACTGAGTCTCACGGAGCTTATCAAGACTGTGAGGAGACACTAGCTGCTTGCCGTACCCTGCAAAGCTACAGTCATGGTGAAGGAGAGGAGGAAACACTTGCCCTGGTGGAAGATTGTGGAGCCTCCCAACATAGTCCCGTGCCCAACCCACCAGTGCCCACATTACCAAATCAATCTGTGCGTTCAGTCAACAGCCCTGGAATGGCTCCTGGTCCTATGGAGACAGGGCCAGGAGTAGCTGGTCCCACGGGATCTGGAGGGATCACGGGTGGAGGGTATACGCAAATAACCCCAGAGCATCCCAGCTCTCTATCAGCTCCCTCACTACAAAACATGGAGACCTCCCCCATGATGGATGTGCCATCAGTTTCCGATCATTCACAGCAGGTGGTAGACAGTGGCTTTAGTGATTTAGGCAGCATTGAAAGCACTACAGAGAACTATGACAATCCAAGCAGCTATGACTCAACCATGGGCGGTGGAGGTAACGGAGGTGGAAACGGAAGTAATGGAGGAGCCATGTCTGCAGCAGCATCAGTAGCTGCATCCTCTTCTTCATCGTCTTCGTCGTCTACTTCAGCCACACCTTCGTCGTCAGCAGCACAAAGCAACAGCTGCTCATTTGTCTCAACCCCTGGAATGACATCCTCCAATACAGGTGTTGGCACTCAGATGGGAAGCATGGGAAGCTGTAGCCTTATACAACAAGCAGGTCCTGGGCCCACTAGTGGACCCGGATCTAACAGTGGCAACGGTGTACCGCAACCTCCACCCCCACCACCTCCCCCTTCTGCCAGTACACCAAGTTGTAGTATTAAGTCTCCGCAGGGGTGCGTCATTGAAAGACCACCGAGTGCCAGCCAGCAACAGCAGAAGAAAGTTTCTCAGGCAACTCAACAACAGCAAAACTCCCAGCCACAGCCTCCACCTTCTGCTCCACCACCCCCTTCACCCCAACAACAAGCTCTATCGCAGTGTAGCATGGGAAACGGCTTTGCTTCCACACCCATGATCATGGAGATCCCTGAAAGTGCAGGTAGTGCAGGAGGAGGCCGGAGTTTGTATGACCGTATGGGTCAGGACTTTGGTGCTGGAGGCTATGGCCAACCTACTGCTACTTTCAGTTTGGCCAAACTTCAGCAACTGACTAACACCATTATGGACCCTCATGCCATGTCTTATTCGCATTCTGCAGCAGTCACCTCTTATGCTACAAGCGTCTCTCTATCCAACCCTGGCTTGGCACAACTTGCTTCCTCCCCACACCCACCTTTGCCACAGGCGCAGCCCACTATGACCCCACCTCCCAATTTAAGTTCAGGCTCTATGAACCTTAGCTCTTCTTTGATTCAGTGCAACATGCCAGGTCCTAACATCGGACTGCCTCCCCCTCCACATACACAGCGGCTGCAAGGCCAAATGGCCACCGTCAAAGGCCACATTTCTATTCGGTCAAAAGCCTCTCAAATTCCAGCAGGTTCTCCTCACCAGCAGCAATTGTACAGTCGTAGCTCCGGCGCTGTGACAATGCAAGGCTCCCCACGCACTCTAGCAGTGCAACGTGGCATGATGACCAATCTCATGCCCACGCCTGCTGCCTACAACTCCATGAACATGAATCCCCTCAATGCTGCCATGTCAGCTGGCTACCGCATGCCGCAGCCCATGATGAACAGCGGGTACCACGGTAATTCCCCCTATATGAACCAGACAGCTCAATACCCCATGCAGATGCAAATGGGCATGATGGGAGGGCAGGCCTACCCGCAGCAGCCTATGCAGCCTAATCACCATGGTAACATGATGTATACGGCTCCCTCGCACCACAGCTACGGTGGCGTCCCCAAACAGTCGCCTTATATGAGCAGATGAGCACTAGAGAACAAGCAGAGGGAGAGAAAGCCGAGAAACGTTTCAAATGAACTCTGCATCTCTGTACTTTTTTCATTTGAATCCACCCTCCAAAGTCAAGGCGAAGGCTAAGCGACAAGTGAGCTGGGTGGAGGAAGAGAACATAGAGACTGCGACGATTTCTTTTCCTCTCTAAATATGTTGTCGTCAAGCTATGTTCTTTTATGTTCATATCCCAATTGCCTGAGCTAACAGAGCTTGGAGATGATGAAAGATGGTCAGGGTTGATCGTGGGAGATGATCACACGGACCTTTTATGGCAAGTGTCATGTTCTCAAAGATCGCCCCATCTTTTGTGGTTGTACCAACCTGAGGTTTGTCCTCCAAAGTGTCCACCACTCCATTCATGATGAAGCATTAAAGCAGCTATTTGGGAAGTGTGGATGTAATCTTTAAAACTGAGAAACAAATGTGTTTAAATTGTTATTGAATATACATTGAATCATGCACACAATCGTTCAATTGACATAGGAAGCCTTACCTAAAAAGAGACAAAATAATTGTAGATGGACTTTATTTTTTTGTTTCTTTTTTATTGTATTATTATTATTTACATTTTTTTAATATGTTGTTTTGTTTTTTCAATGACTGTTGAAATGCGTGTTTCAGTCTGACCTTCTCATGCTTCACGTGTGTGGCTGTTCCGGACAAAGTGATTTTTATTCGCCTGCTCATACACCCACTTATTCATTCACACAAAGAGCTCTGTAGCCACATAAGAGCTTACGCGGAGGCACTTGAAATAGGGTTCTAGTTGGGACATGCAAGGTGTCCTTGATATCTGTAAATCCGTGTCTTCCTTGAATGGAACAATGCATACACGAACCCCATTTTACATTAACGAAAGGTTTTGTTTGGAGTTATACATGTGTAATAATAATGACCAAGCATCATTTTTGTTATCGTGGGCTGGACCGAGCGGAGTTCCTTAGCTGATGTAAATATTCTGGTACTTCCTGGTTCACACAGACCTGTAAGATCCCACACACGGTTTCCTAAACACTCCACAGATATCAACAGAGGGCGCCACAGTCACAGAGGAAGTTCACATTGTGCCCATCCAGTAGGGTTAATGATGCCTTCTAAAATAGGCCTTACTGTGTCACCAGTAAGTAGCGCTCATACTCCTGCTGATCATGCAGTAGGGATGTTAGCAACACGAGAGCGACAGGAGGAGTTGTACAAAGAAGTGCATCCATGGCTGCAATGCACACATGGACAATGAAACACTCATACCCCGGAAAAAGGTTAAAGTGCATGATGTCCTAAGATGGTTACTGTTTTAGGACAATAGGCAGAGAATTTCTTAATGTTCCAGTATTCATTGTCAATATGTGAGAGGATTCTTTCTCAAAGACATGATGTTTCATATATTATTTGTGCGCTTTTGTGTTTCTGAATTTTATCAGACTGGGCAGCTTTCTTTTATGACACAAGCTGACTCTTTTTGACTTTAGAAGACTTATTGTAGAGAAAATGTTTTTTCTAAAATATAAAAAAAGAAAAATTCTGATATGGAAATTGGTACTGTCATTTTTTTCACTTCTGTTTCAGGAAAAAACCAATGCATATTTTTTAGCTCAACTCTTGGGGTAATATTATTAAGAAATTCAAAACGAAAAAAAATTACAACTCACTTTCAGTGAATTTAAGATGCCTTTAACCTTTCCATTCCATCTCATCTCTAGAGTTTTCTATCTTTGTGTAGTATATTAATGCTATTTTAAAACGAAAGGAAAAAACAGATATCTAAAGGTCACCCAGCGTTATTTTTGGTTTTTCTTGGTTATAGTGTGTGTATAGGACAACTTCCTTACATCTACGAGGCATGTAAAAATGAGCTCAGTATATTTCTGTCTGTTTATATTGCTTACCTTTTCGTATCCTTTGTAATTGTACATGGTGAGTTGTGAGCTAAGAGAGAGCCTGGTAGCTGGAGAACGAGAGAGAGCCAAGCTGGGGCGCTCGGTGATGGTCGCAAGCGTCCATCTTCCAATCCTCTCTGTTTTGTCCCTGTATGTATTTCCATTTATTCGTTTCTTTCCTTTTCTTAGCAAGTACTTTCAAAGAACTCTGTACATTTTAACATGAAACAAAAATAAATTATGTTGAGCCATTTCACTTGTTATTGTGTTCATCTCAGAAGGAATTTGTCCTCAAGTCACAGTGAGGTGGGCACCTTGAGCATTGACGTTTGAAATGTAGTAGTTAACTTTTACCTCTTTATTGTGTACAAGAATTTAAATGTTTTTTGAAAAATGTAAATTTCAAATTAAATGAACCTTTTTTAATAGCTTCTCTCCATAATGTAATCATCATTACCCATCGAATGTAATTTATATATCTATTAACTTAATCATTTTGTCATGCTTCTACAAAATAGTAGTCTGCAAAATGACTTTTGGGCTATTACTTAGCAGTACTAGTATGATTTTATTTGGGTCAAGAGTATTTTCTGCTTATTAATTTATTTTCAACCTCATGTGTAATAGTAAACTCATCAAACCAATTGAGATGGAAAATTGTAAGTGGGTAAGAAGATGTGACCAAATTCGTTCAAGCAAGTTGCCAGTATATGTGTAGAATTTGTAATTCAGCATCTGAATGTCTTATACTGTAAAGTTAAAGGAGTTCCCATCTACTCAAGGCACTTCTTTGTTATCATTTTTAAAAATTGTATAAAATATTTTTCTTCATGTGATTCAAGTTATTAAAAAAAGTTTGTTCTCTGTCATAAGATATTGATATAGTCTTGTCTACCAAAGTCAGGCATTTAAACATCAAGATTCCTTTTTATGATCATAACAAACTTCAACTGTTCTTAACTTTGTGCATGGATTTTACATTTACATTTATTCTTTTGGCTCATGCTTTTATCCAAATCTTCAAGAACACTTCAGACATTGTCTGCTGACAGTGGGATTCAAACCCACAACCTTCTTACAAGTCTGTTTCTGCAGTATATTTTTATTCTGTGTCAAATATAATATTAATTTAATTATGTATAAATATAAATGTAATTTATATATGATATTTCAGAAGTTTACATGAACTTTTTAGTGGCTACCAATGAAATAAAGCAACATTTGGTTTTATTTGTAAGATAAGTATGATTGACTCCAGAGACATAAAACAGTTAATATTAAACTAATATATTGTAAATATAAGAATTTCAAGGTGAATGTTGTTCATTCAGAACAAAATAAATTATCTTTCCCACCCACAGCCAATAAAAACAGCTTTACGTCAGAGTTTCGTTGTCCAATGAGCGTCGAGCATTCTCGTCCTCACGGCTTCCGTGCTATCTGCCAATCATTTCTAAAGTGGGCGGGCACATGCACCATCCGCGGCTCGCTATTGGACGCGCCGTCTGACATGTATTTCTCGTCCCAAAATAGCGGAGGAGGAAGCGACAATTCTGCGGCCGCTTCATCAAAAACATCGGGAAGTGGACGAGGAAGAAAACAAGCGACCGTGAGTATCGAACGTCTTCGTTCTTAACTTTATAAATAGTAAAAATCAAATTATGGATTAAATAATAATCCTCGTCGGGCTTGTCACAAGACAGTCCTGTGATGCGGGGGGTTGGGAGAGAGAGAGAGAGAGAGAGAGAGAGAGAGAGAGAGAGAGAAGATAGAGGAGGGAGAGAGGAGGGAGAGAGAGAGAGAGAGAGAGAGAGAAGATAGAGGAGGGAGAGAGGAGGGAGAGAGAGAGAGAGAGGAGGGAGAGAGGAGGGAGAGAGACAGAGAGAGAGAGAGAGAGAGAGAGAGAGAGAGAGAGAGAGAGAGAGAGAGAAGAGATAGAGAGAAGAGAGACAGAGAGAGAGAAGAGATAGAGAGAGAGAGAGAGATAGAGATAGATTGAGAGAGAGAAGAGAGACAGAGAGAGGGAGAGAGAGAAGAGATAGAGAGAAGAGAGACAGAGAGAGAGAAGAGATAGAGAGAGAGAGAGAGATAGAGATAGATTGAGAGAGAGAAGAGAGACAGAGAGAGGGAGAGAGAGAGAGAGAGAGAGAGAGAGAGAGAGAGGTGGAGAGAGAGATGTGGAGAGAGAGAGAGAAGAGAGAGAGAGAGAGAGAGAGAAGAGATAGAGAGAGATAGAGAGAGAGAAGAGATAGAGAGAGAGATAGAGAGAGAGAAGAGACAGAGAGAGATAGAGAGAGAGAAGAGATAGAGAGAGAGAGAGATAGAGAGAGAGAAGAGATAGAGAGAGACAGAGAGAGAGAGAAGAGAGAGAGAGAGAGGCGGAGAGAGAGACAGAGAGAGAGGGAGAGACAGAGAGAGAGAGAGACAGAGAGAGAGAGAGAGAGAGAGAGAGAGAGAGAGAGAGAGAGAGAGAGAGAGAGAGACAGAGAGAGAGAGAGACAGAGAGAGAGACAGAGAGATAGAGAGAGAAGAGAGACAGAGAGAGACAGAGAGAGACAGAGAGAGACATAGAGAGACAGAGAGATAGAGAGAGAGACGGAGAGAGAAGAGATAGAGAGAGAAGAGATAGAGACAGAGAGAAGAGAGACAGAGAGACAGAGAGAGAGAGAAGAGAGACAGAGAGAGAGAGAGAGAGAGAGAGAGAGAGAGAGAGAGAGAGAGAGAGAGAGAGAGAGAGAGAGAGAGAGAGAGAGAGAGAGAGAGAGAGAGAGAGAGAGAGAGAGGATTGCGAATGTGATCCACCAATCCTGCATTTTAAATTGAAGTATTCCTCTAGCAGGTAACAAGATACGAGGGCTATCAGTTTCCCCCCAGCATCTGTACAGACCTACCCAGAGGTTTCTGATCATTTTACAGAATTTTAATCTTTATTCATTCTTTTTAATTCTATTCTTACAGTTGATCCAGTACCCAATCCGTCACCATGATCCACAGTCTGTTCCTGGTTAACGCATCCGGTGACATCTTCTTGGAGAAGCATTGGAAGTCTGTTGTCAGTCGGTCCGTGTGCGATTACTTTTTCGAGGCCTTGGAACGCGCCACGGAACCGGAGAATGTCCCTCCGGTGATCCCGACCCCGCATCACTATCTCATCAACGTCCTCCGACATCGCATCTACTTCGTGGCTGTCATACAGAGTGAAGTACCGCCACTGTTTGTCATCGAGTTTCTCCATCGTGTGGTCGACACGTTTCAGGTTTGTGTGCTTGCTGCATACTGGTGAATGTTTTAGATAATCAACCTCGGTGAGAACCATCTCTGAGACATCTGCTGTCAGGTGTCATATACATTCTATTGCCAAATGTATTCGCTCACCCATACATAAGATCAGAATCAGATGTTTCACTGTTTCAATTACAGGGATTCTGAAATTATTTCATAGATAAACAGGTGGTTCAAAGTAGTGAACTACTATGAATAGTAGTTTTTTTGCAGCCATGTTTAACTTCAGAATAAGCTTCATGGACTGCCACAAACCACTCTTAAATTGACCGAACCCTGACAGGGATAGTAACTAAACAGGAATTGCAAATGACATGCATAGATAGCACATCCTTTTTAATAGTAAAATGATGATGACATTCCTTTTCACGTTTATTAAGAATATTATATGTGTAATAGTTTACTCATAATCCAAGTATGTCCGGTTTCAATCCAAATGTTCAAAAACATTTTTTTATATTTTAGGACTACTTTGGTGTATGCACAGAGGCAGCTATCAAAGACAATGTTGTTGTGGTCTATGAGTTGCTTGAGGAAATGTTGGACAATGGCTTTCCTCTGGCCACTGAATCGAACATACTTAAAGAACTCATCAAACCTCCAACGATCCTGCGAACAGTGGTCAACACCATCACTGGTACTCTTCTTGCAAAGCATATTACATTTTGTAAGCTTGTGGGTATATAATAATAATGTTTTATGTGCGCAGGAAGTACAAATGTTGGCGAGCAGCTTCCTACGGGACAGCTGTCGGTGGTTCCATGGCGGCGTACAGGGGTCAAATACACCAACAATGAAGCTTACTTTGACGTGATTGAAGAAATCGATGCCATCATTGACAAATCAGGTAGATCGTTGACTTATCTCAGAGAAGTACCTTGAAGTTTAGTTGATATAAGCTTAGCTACAGACAGATACTAACAGTTTTTCTTCTTTAGGTTCTACTATCACAGCTGAGATCCAGGGTGTAATAGATGCTTGTGTGAAACTTACAGGAATGCCTGATCTCACCTTGTCATTTATGGTAAATCCGTACTTTCATGTTAAAGGAACATTAGGACATTTGGGTTAATTTTGGAACTTTGGATTTCTTAGTGGTGTTTGAGTGTTAGCTGCTCTACATTTGATCAAAGAACTATAGACACTGTTCTGGTAGTCATTTCAGAACCACTTGTTTGCGCATCTGATCAGTGGGGCTGGTCCAAATCCCAGTGTGAATATTCGGTGGTAATTAATATTGAATATTCAAAGCTTCAGATGGAGGGGCTTAGCATATTCTTATCTCTTATAAGGAATTATCAGCACAGTAATAACTGATATCGGAAAAAATATAATATTTTTACACCAACAATGTGTTGTACTTACAAAAATTATTATATATATATAACTTGTTGCGATGCTGTGGAACGGCAATTTCAAATCGCATTTGTTGCACACTGCATTTGTTTTGTCTTTAGTCCGTTTAAGTGCTCCAACACAGCTGATGTTTTCTGTTCTGTCTCCAAGATAAACCAAATCATGATGTTGGCATTGACGCACAAGCAAGTCATATTAGAGTCCTGCATTTCCTGAACAAATTTATGCTTATATGGCCTGACTGTTAAACAGAATGAAAAGCGCACTCTCTTAACCCCATAGAGTAATTTGAAGTTTGTTATTAACATGTGTTTTATGCATGGGTTGTGCACACACATCCGTGCATGATATCAAACGTGAAAAACAGTTAAAAGATGACACTTCAGATCTCGCCTGCGTTAAGATTGAACTGCACATCTGTGATGTCTGATACACATGATATTTGGAGCATTTTGGTTAAAGTTTACACTGAGTTACATTTAACCGTGATGTGCATATTATTTATTTTGTCTCATGGTAAAATTTTAACACACGTATGTTCATCATTTTCGGACATTTTTCTAAATCGATGTTGTATAGGAACAAACTGAAATCAACTTAATATACCACTTTGAATGTCTGTAACAGTTAGTCTTCTTCACATTATGGATGTAAGTACAGTTTGTCAAACTACAACCTGCGCCTAAACAACCTACAAAAAGTACTTTTGAACAATGTTTTTTTAAAACATACTCTTTACATACTCTTAATTAGCTTAAGTCGGGGATGGAACAGGGCTCACATTTTAGGCTGCTGCAATTCTTTAAGTCATATTCAAGGGCTAATGAGAAAGATTTCACACAATCAATGTCACGTGTTAACCAAATTTATATTCTTGTACAGCCCTACTGATCAGCCCACCAAAATCACAGTCGCTAAGCCAATGTAACAAATATTGCATTGCGATGCATGTTCTTCTACTTTAACATATAATGGATTTTCAATCTCAAACCCTCTCTTATAGAATCCTCGACTGCTCGATGATGTAAGTTTTCACCCCTGTGTGCGGTTTAAGCGTTGGGAAGCTGAGAGGATTCTCTCCTTCATACCCCCAGATGGAAACTTTCGGCTTCTCTCTTACCATGTGAGCTCTCAGAAGTAAGAACCACTTCAGTGTATTAGTCTTCTGTCAAACCTTTGTGTTACAGTATTGGCTTTCTTTCCTGTTTATTGACCTTTCTATGACAAATCTTCAACCAAAGATTTCTTCTTTTTTGAGGGATTTGGACAAAATGCCAATTCATTCATTCATGTTTATGTAACGGACTAATAGTACAGCCTAAAAATCTAGCCTAACAATTGCAACAGACATTCTTATCAGCCTTGTGTATCTGCCAAACTGATCTCTTTGTCTGTATGTCTTTCTTGATGCTGTTTTGCAGTCTGGTTGCCATCCCAGTGTATGTAAAGCATAACATCAGCTTTAGGGAAGGCAGTTCTCAGGGCCGTTTCGAGCTCACTCTCGGCCCGAAACAGACCATGGGTAAAGCTGTTGAGTCTGTGCTGGTCAGCAGTCAGCTGCCCCGTGGTGTCCTTAATGCCAACCTTACCCCCTCACAGGGTACATACACTTTTGACCCTGTCACCAAGGTACACTAACCCCTCTGTTCTTTTTATTTAGAATATGGTCATGCAGTTTTTGTTTAATGTTCAAAAACTAACAGTGTTGCTTTTTTATTAACATTTAGATATTTTCATAGATTGAAATCTAAGATGTGTTTCCTGAGCAACTGTTGTTATAATATAAGATGCAAAGGTTTTGTTACATTAGCTGTTTATGTGTATAACAGTAATCAATTATTAATGTGTCCAGCTTTTGTCATGGGACGTGGGTAAGATAAACCCTCAGAAACTGCCCAGTTTAAAGGGTTCAATGAGCCTCCAGGCTGGAGCGTCCAAACCAGATGAAAATCCGACAATAAATATCCAGTTCAAGATTCAGCAGTTGGCCATCTCAGGTATTACAGAGTTCTGAGCTATTATGATTCTATTAAGATTCTACTGTCAGTGCAACTCTTCTTCTAATATATATAGATATACATAATTACACACACACACACACAACTACACACACACATATATACATATAATATTATATATTGCTCTTCAAACATTGGCACTTAAATTGTAAGGAAAAATGTTTCATGAGTTTCCAACGTTGGAATTATTGTTTATATTGATTTAGAACTGTGCATTTCTATAAATTTTGTTTAATTTAAATCTGCAAAACTATTATCCACTGTTATGATATTATACTATACTACAATATGTACTATTATTATACTACAATGTTATGCATTTACATTATTAGTCTATCAAAATGTTAACTGAATATAAGGTAGCTTGTTATCTTTTTATTTTTAAAAATTGTGAATATAGGTTCAGTTTTGACCTTCAGTGTGTATATATATTTTTTAACTCTCCTACATGGAATGTTTTTGTGGAAGGTTGGGATGTTGTAATTACATTTTTCACGTGTGCTATTAAACACATTTGAAATTTGCATTGTTTGACCACAAGATGGAGCTGTTTCTATGACATGGTTTGACACCTGCACTTGACATAACAGTGACTGCCACATTATGATTCATCACTAATTCAGTGATTTCTCATAGACATCATTCCACAATATACAGTATTATTAAGTAATTGACTTTCTTGTTTTCTGTTCTTTTACCCAACAGGTCTGAAGGTTAATAGGTTGGACATGTACGGTGAGAAGTACAAACCTTTCAAAGGCATCAAATACATGACCAAAGCCGGCAAGTTCCAGGTCCGAACCTAAACCACCTCTCTGTGCTTCGGTAATAAAATTGAAAAGGAAACACGAATTAAAAGATACATGTCTTTCGGAGAGCCTTTCAGGATTATTTCAGGAAAATTATTGATTTAAATAAGACTGTTGGAAGGAATATGCCTGTACAAACATCAGTGTTGTATTTAAAATGCTCTCATCCATCCGGATTGAAAGGACGGTTTGACCAATTTTTACCACCTTGCGACTTCTTTAAATTACGTTTAAAAATGTTCTCTCTCAATGGTTTCTAAAGAGCTCTCTTTTCAGTCTTATTCCTTTATTTCTTATTGTGTGTTTTTTTATCTCCGTCCATCATTTCAACCCTGCGTTTCAATCCACCCTTTTGATTTCATAATGAGATTCACTGTTCTGCTGTGTATTGATCTCCTCTCTCCTCCACCGCAAAATGATACTATGGGGACTCATTTCTGCATTGCAGAAGATAATCTTACAGAACGATTCTTGCCTTTATTCCCACTGATCCTTTGCGAACGGTTTATCATTGAACCTTTTATTTATTTACTCTAGTTTCCACTTCTGTTGCACCAGTGTTTAAATGTTCTTTACAGACACCAGGAGTCGTTGACACTATAAAGATATTTAAATGTCCAGTGTCAGTGACCCAGAATGCATTATTTGTATATTGTAGATTTGACTACACATTCCGTCTTTTCATTCATAGTGCAAAACTACTGTACGGGTGAATATAATGATTTAGAGATTATTTACTGAACACGACTGGTCAGTGTGGGATTTCGAGCTTGTGTTGTGTTCCCTGTATTGTGTTTTAGGTAACTTTACAGTGCTTCGATGAATAAACGAATAGCTTCACCTTTGGCATCCGGCATCTTTTAATTTGTCAGTGTTACAGTAAACCCACATAGCACAGGTATGTCTATAAGACATCTTCAAGATCTGAAAAACATCAGTCGTGTGTGATCATCTGCTCAACATCTTAGAAAGATCTGTTCCACATACATTGTTCATCAGAGACATCTTCTTTTTGACAGCAGGTGTTTGACAGCAAGTGAGATCAAATAGATGTCTGTGGTATAAATTAGAGTCATTTATTACAAATGACAGAGAATGTGTATGCATCAATCCAAACCGTATGCCAGGGTGGGTATGCAACATGTGTAATATGATATTGAATGCAATACTAGTCGCTGCACGATGACGTCAGTAAAGTTTAACCCCATCCATCTGCAGAGTTTTGTGAACTCCACTCCAGAACTTACATCACCCCGCAACTCCTTCCTCCTCCTCATCGTCTTTTTAACTCTTAAACTTCCACAGAAGACACAAACGACCCACTGTGGAAAGTTATGGGGTCTTTCCCCTCATGAATTGTAACTTTTCGCCATGTCACGTTCCGGCTCTTTCACACTAGATAACATCCCACAGACAATCATGTTTTCTGCTGCTTTCTTTATTCCATGAGTTTCATCTCATCATGACGTTTCAGTCTTTAAAGTTAATTGAAATGACTCGTGTGGGATTGGAAGGACGTTTTTCAGCTCATGGTGAGTATAACTTCCTAAACGGAACACTTTTGTTTGAAGTTATTACACAAGTTACGACTGTTTACTAACAAATCTTCCATTGTGTGTTTGAATCCATGGAGGTTTGCATCTCTATAGATGCCATTAGCTCAATACACATCGATTACTGATAACTGTTCTCAACGACACGATAAGAACTTCAGAGCCGCAGATCGAGCGTCGGGCGACAGTGTTACAAATGTAACAGTTCGTGTGTTTAAAACTCTTTCATGTGTTACTTTGTAACAGTTCGTGTGTTTAAAACTCTTTCATGTGTTACTTTGTAACAGTTTGCGTGTTTTAAACTCTTTCATGTGTTACAAATGTAACAGTTCGTGTGTTTAAAACTCTTTCATGTGTTACTTTGTAACAGTTCGTGTGTTTAAAACTCTTTCATGTGTTACTTTGTAACAGTTTGCGTGTTTAAAACTCTTTAATGTGTTACAAATGTAACAGTTTGCGTGCTTAAACTCTTTCATGTGTTACTTTGTAACAGTTCGTGTGTTTAAAACTCTTTCATGTGTTACTTTGTAACAGTTCGTGTGTTTAAAACTCTTTCATGTGTTACAAATGTAACAGTTCGTGTGTTTTAAACTCTTCCATGTGTTACAAATGTAACAGTTCGTGTGTTTAAACTCTTGCATGTGTTACTTTGTAACAGTTCGTGTGTTTAAACTCTTGGATGTGTTACTTTGTAACAGTTCGTGTGTTTAAACTCTTGCATGTGTTACTTTGTAACAGCGCGCCCCGGGGTGTCGTGTTATCTTCTGCACAGGGAGTCACTGATGTGTCGTTCTTCTCACCTCTCAGAGGAAAACTGTCACTTGTTTGTTAACATAAATAGGAAAAGTTCACTCGGGTGTGTATGTGTGTTAGTGTTTCACACTCTTTAAACTCAAGCCGGTTTGCCGCCAGTTAAAGCGCCCGGGAGACACGTGCTCGGATCCTTGAACTCGTTGCGCTCTTTAAAACCCGCGTGGGGTTCGGAGAAACCATGTAGAATTCGTGACTTTGTTTTAAGTTTGCTTTAGTAATGCAAGAACTGTAAAAAATAGAAAAAAATAAATAAAACGAAACATAAAAATATTAATTAATTTAATAAAATGAACGTCGTGTTCTATTTCCCTGCATGTGCATCACTTTCTCATAGTGTGCATACATTCTTACAACTTTGTGTATGATTCCCATTGGATTGATACTATCATGATGATTGATTAAAATGTGAATGCACATATTTAATATTTGGGCTGAGCTGCAGAACGAATGTATTGAATATGAATATTCAAATAATGCATCAAAAATCGTGACGTCAAATCATTCAATACAACACATTGATCATTCGCAATATGTGACCCATGGTTACCGCGGAAATATTTGCGTTTATTGACGGATTCTCTGAACAAAGAGCGTCAAACGCAAGTCCCGCATTCACAGAAGGACAAACAAAGAGCTTTGCGCTGAGATGTCTCCTGGGATTCGCCATTCTAACCAAGCATTTTCTCACATTTCACACGTATCCTCTTCATTCACTGCCTTTGTGTCTATTTTCCTGCACACTAATATCAGACTGCACTATGATCAATTACGTGGAGAATTAAGAATGCCAAATGTCTATTTGTCAGAGGTCCATGGGATGAATTGGTTATACATTTGTGTTCATCATCACAAAACAGAAGAGTTTTTGCTTGATACCTAACATAACGTCATTTTTACTTGAGGGAAGTTGCTTGTGTTTAAAATATACACGTAATAATATTTTATATACAGGGTTGGAATTATACAAGGAGGGTTGGAATTACTCAATTTAATAGTGTACAGATTTAGTTTAATCCCACAGATTTAGTTCAATTAAAAAAAAGGATTCAAATTTCAAACATTTTCAAGATAAATTAGATTTAAAAAGTCAATAATATGAAACTGATGTACACGATTGAGTAATTCCAAATAACCGTTTTTTCTCGTGATTTGATTCCTTCTTTATTGTGTTTTTTATTTTGTTATTGCATAACTGCTATTTTTGCATGTTTCTTCATTTATTTAGAGTTTTGTTCTTTGGCTGACACTTTATTTCTCTGTATTACACAGTCACCAATTCCCTTCAGTGGCCATGACCTCATATGCTTCCAGACTACATCTGAGTCACATTATGTTCGAGTGGTCGGGTAACACAGAGATGCTCTCCATCACCTGCGGGCGCATTCCTAACATACCCGCACCTGGCGGTGAATGACATCAGACCCCTAACTGTCTCCTCAGAGTAGGGACATCCTTCAAAAGCCCACCATCTCCTTTTTCTCATCCCTTTGTGATTTTTATTTTCCCCTGTGTGGCCCAGACACAGCAAACACTTTATGGACTGCTCTGTGTTGTGCTGTAAAGGACCTTCCATTTTTCATATTTTTATAACCCCTTCCTGGCCACTTAAACCACTCTCCTGTCTCAAAAGAGAGTGGGGCTCTCAGTATGCACAAGCTGAGAGGAGGGCCCGGTCCTCCTGTCCAGGATATATATGATTTCTCTCTGGACGAGGAGGACCCCAAAGTTTTTCTCGGTGCCAGAGCTGCAAGGGTGGTGTCTCCTGGGGCAGACTACATCAGGTCCGAGCATGAACAAGCGGGTCTCTTCTCCCTGCCGCACATGGGCGGGCAGGAACTGATGGAACCTGTTGTACCACAAAAGAAAAAGAGGAAGAGATGTGGCATGTGCAGACCTTGCATGAGAAAAGAGAACTGTGGTACCTGCGCCAACTGCCTGAACAGAAAGGTCGGGCATCAGATCTGCAAACTGCGAAAGTGTGATGAACTGAAGAGGAGGAAAAACCACTGGGAGGTAAAATAATTAATTTGCATTATATGTTTGCCATGTTTTATCAAAGCATTTACATTTGAGAATTTAGAAGATGCTTTCTGATAAACTGAATTCACGTTTTGTAAGTTTGCATGCTCCCTGAAAATCTTATCCCATTACCATGACATTGCCAACCCTATGTCAGCAAAGTTTCAGGAACACCATTGTAAATGCATTATTACTTTTAAAGGGTGGTTCTGCCATCATCACAGCCTATAACCTGTTATTGGTGCACCTAAAGGCATTCCACACCCGGCCTGTACCAACAAGTTTACTTTCAAACTGTCATTCTAGACTTAAACCAGACAATATAAAAATAGGTCTGTCAGATTTGAAACATGAAGTTTAGATCCAGGTTTATTACTGTTAAATAACACTTATATACAGTGCTAAGGCATTGTTTTGCAGTTGCTACAGTATTCTGTGAGAATTCGGTGTGTTTTTTTAGAGTGTTTGCTAGGTGTAGACTTTTTTGTTAATTTTATTATTCACCAGATCGCGTAGAACAGTAATAGTACTGACTTGTGCCAAATTTACAGTGTTTAACATATTTTCTGCTAAACATAAAGGTATTTAAATTGTTATTTATAACATTTATAACAAAACAACACTGAACTTGGACATCCACTAAGACATTTATCAAATTATATTCCTTTGTGTTTTACTGCATAAATAATGATGACAAGTTTTAAATAACACATACAAAATAAAAAAAATGAGAGAATTTTATTTTGGGATAAACTTTCCTCTTTTTTAGAGATATGAGCTTCTGGTTGTCTCGTTCGCATTTTGAAGAGCTTAAAGGGTATCAGTGTGTTTTCTATCTTTGGAGGTTCAGCGCATCCACATGGGGCCCAGGTTTTTGGATCCGTGTGTTTGAGAAGGTTTAGAGTGTAACCGCGGAGAATTCCTTTTGCTTTCTTTATATACTCTGCTCTCTGACCTTTGACCGTTGGAGGGGCTGGGGATGACCTATGGCCTAAAAGGAGAGGAAGGAAAGCGGGGGAGGGCAAGAGAGAAAGAAAGAGAACCAGAGGGAAGAATTGAAAGCAATGGAAAAGAAGATACTGTTTGAAAGCTATAGAAGAAATGCTGATGTACAGGAAAATGGGCTTTTATGAAAGCTCAGGACAGCGAAGACAATGAAAGGAAAAGTTTCCATGTTGGGACCCTTTATGCGATGACAGGAAACTACAATACTCTTCACACTCCAACCCCATGCAATTTTTTTTACTTAATTATTGACCATACAATGATCTGCTATGCAGGACTTGGTTACATTTTATCTAGGAAAAACCTCAGCGGTAATTACACGGACATGGATGCCTGATCACACCAGCGACCCCAAAATCATTTCAGTAGCACGTTCAACTGGATTCACACCAGGCGTGATTTTCAATGTGACAAGCCTTTAAATCAAAACAATACATTCCTCAGAACAACTTCACGCCGGGTGCGAAAATTCACCCGGCAACGAAGAAGCATTCATTTTTCATCATTTACAGTTTTCTTCCTGTGGAGAATTACTTGACTACCAATGAGATGGGAGCTTTTGGGTCATGTGTCTAGCGTTGTCATTCAAGCAGGTGCTCTTATAGAACAGCTGGATGAGCAACACCAAAATGATTGGATTGTTCCCTAGTGAATCCAGGGACAGATTAAAAATCATATTTATTGAATAGACTGTAAATTACTGATAAGAGTCTTCCAAATGTAAAAATGTAAAACGCGGAACAGATGTGTAGCTGTTGATATCCAAGCATCAGATAATCTTCTCTTTATTCCGATATCTGTTGAAGTGATTATATGCTGATTCTGTCATAGGCATGAATGATAAAGCATCAGGCAACCCAGCTCTATCTAAAAAACGAATCTTGAAAGGTTATTTGCTATAGTCATTAATCCTTTAACAAAATGTGTCTGTTTTGTATTAAACAATTTACACAAAAAAGTATTACATTTATAAGCTTTTTGTATATGTAAGTAACACAATTGAGTAAATCTGTTTACCTCATATTTTTTGTGGTACAGAGCCACAGGAAAAAAAATTCACAGTGTAGTTTAGCCCAAAACTATTATTAAGATAAAAAATTATTCAACCAAACAACATTTAACTAAAAGTTCATCTGTACCTTCGTTTTTTAGCTACCAACTTTCTTCGAAATATCTTATTTTGTGTTCTGCAGAAGAAAGAAACTTGTACAGGTATGAAAGAATAATATGGGTGTTTAAGTGATGGTGTAATTTGCATGTTTAGGTGAAGTATCACTATAAGTTAAGACAAAGGATCCAGTGCATCAGATTTAAACTGCATTTGTGCGTGTGTATACATCAGTGTCACCCATCCCCCTTGTCCATCTCACCGTCTTTCCCAGCTCACTTCACCGAGCACATGGTGCAGACCGATTGCAAAACCCATTCCTAGTATGACTTAATCCCACATTTGCACAAAATCAAGACTTACTTGCCTTTGTGCATTGATATCTTACGTTATACAATTTTTGATCAAATTGGGTCACATATTTTCTTGAGAGGGTGTGAACGATAAACCTTTCTGTGCTACAGTGTCCACACTGGCCGTATTTCATTATCTTCTACCGATGACCTCTGCACTACACCACCAGCTGACTTCACTATTGCCTGGCAACCAAATCACTTTATAGCCCTCTCCACCAATCACAGTTTGCGCCAAGTCGCAGTGAATGCACACCCGGCGTGCATGACAGGTAGCAACATTCAATAACGCTAATAAAGCCAAAGCAGTCGCTGAACGAGAATAATCGCTGTGGCTGTCGGCAGCCGGTTTGTTAGTACAGTATTTGATTTTATTTCAGTGGAAATTATTAAAGATTTGTTTGATAATAAACGTCAGTGTTAGATGATGCACACTAAGAGGGCTCTGAAATGACTCATAGATTGATCTGTTCATTGCTAATGCAATTGAGGAACACTTACTAAAACTAAAATCTGTCTTGGGTGGTGTCTCTTTCATGCACAATATTAATTTCATTTGTTTTAAGGATGTGCTATTTTATAAATACAGCTTATGTAGTAACAAACTTTTTTGTGAGAAAGAAAACAGAACGTAGAATGGTCTCTTAGCTTATTGTTGGTACTGTTTTCTTTTGTGAATCTGGCACTGTGCTTCATGTGCATGTGTTGTTCTTCTTTATTTTAAGTGGTGTATTTTGCAGTGAACAAGTGTTTTCCTACTAACGTAGTTTGCGTGCAACCATTAGGCATAGACTTCGCTCGCTCGCAAGAAAGATGTGTTTGATGTCACTTACGAGACAAGATAAAGAGACAAAGACTTGAAACGGTGTACATTAAAGCATATAACGTTTAAACAATAAACTATTTTTGACGGTTCTTTATGTAATTTTATTTGATTACAATTATTAATGATATTGCTCAATATATACTGTTACGTATAATACATTAAGAGATTACATTTATATTTTATTAGTATGGTAATGAAAAGATGCTTTAACATCACCAAATCTGAAACGCATAGTTCACCCAAAGATTACAATTATTTTTTTATCTACTCACCCTCTTCTCATTTAAACATGTATGACTTTTATCCTTTTGCAGAAAACAAAAGAAGATATTAGGAAGAATGGTGTCAGACATACAATGGCAGTACCCACTGACTTTGTATCCATAAAGTTAGAAGTGAATGAGTACCATTGTCGTTCAGCTACCAACATTCTTCCAAAAACATACAGGTTTGAAATGACATGAGTGTGAGTAAATGATGACAGCATTTTCATTTTTGGGTAACCATCCCTTGACAGGTATTTAACAATTCTTACATTTCTCACACTCATGCCTCTGTATATGACTTTATTAGGCTGAAAACAAACTATTCTTAGATAAAAAACTGGTATCAAATTTTTTAATAAGCAATTCAAATGTTAGAGCCATTAAAGTTAAACAGACATTTGGTTAATTAATGTCTAAACAATGTGTGTATAAGAGAAAAAACAATCTCTTGCTGGGTGATTTGAGAATATGTCAAGTACCCATAGCAACAAACAGCGCAATGTCATTAACTTTGAATCTTGAATACCATAAAACAGGATGCCAGTTTAAAATAATTGTTTTGTTTTTGAGCCGAAGAAAGAAAATCATAGGATGATGAAATGAGGGTGAAATTATGAAAAGTTAAAGGTTTGTCATAACTTGTTCCCAAAGTATTGTGACATCAGCTATCATGATTGATAAACTTACAATTATTAACCACTAACAGTGTGTATTGCAGCAGGGTCTTAGCAACTCCATGTGGATTAGTATACTTTGGGGTGGCCATTGTTAGAGAAATGGGGGAGGAGAGAGTTAATTAGTATTGTTAATCCTTTGGTTATTACAACGATGTCTCAACCCTCATTTAAACTCACACGGTCACGCGCACACTCACACAGACCTTTAGAAACCATTAACAATGCAGCTCTAATGACGCTTTTTCAGTCTAGTTCCTCTTACCACGAGAACTCTGTAGTGTGTGTGTGTATGTGTGTGTGTGTGTGTGTGTGTGTGTGTGTGTGTGTGTGTGTGTGTGTGTGTGTGTGTGTGTGTGAGAAAGTGGGTTGGAGGGTCACAGGTAGGATTACACCATTTTCAGATAGCCTAAAGGGGATTTACTTTGATACAGTCTGAATCACCTGGTCTGTCGTGAGGCCTGGTGTTCTAGATTAATAACCACTTCGGTTCTCGTGCATACCTTTCAGTGTCAAAGTGATATAACAACAGTGAGACTGGATTCATTGTACTTTCGCCTTAACAACTCTTCAACGATTGTGCCTTCGAATTTTGTTTCACAAAACCACTCACAATAAATAGTGTCCTACAGCGCAGCCTTCCCTAGTCTTGTGGTTACTGCAAGCCTGGACACACACACAAACGCGGTGTTCCTGGAACTCCCACGCTGCGTAATCCACTCACATCAGAACTGCTGCGTCACCCAACGTCCTCTCGTTCGAAAGCCCTCAGTGTTGAAAATGCCATCCCGCGCTCTCCTCCACCATGCACCTCATCCTCTTTGTGACGCTCTTCTTATAAAAATGAAAGGAAAACCATGATGTGTTATGTCAAATAAAGCCGAGCAATCAAATGCGGACTTTCCTTTGTAAAAACCGAGTCACGTTTGCATTGTAGAGAAGTCGTTGGTGCTGCTTTCTGACCTTTTGAATGAACGCGCGTACGGCGGTGACTCTAATATCAGCGATGGTTATTACATCAGCGTCTTGTTTTCGAAGTGACCAAATAACCTCATTGTTTGTTGTGCTCGATGTTTTGGGTCTGGCCAGCAGAGGTTGCAGTCTGTCCGGCATGACTCATAGTCATTGTTTTTATCTATGTAAGGTTTTTACTTCAGTGGTATTTTAACCGGCGTAACTATGCACAGTATACACGAGCACACACATCGCACAGTCATTCATTCCAGAGATTCTAACAACTGCAGGAAACGTTAATTCTTGCCATGCCAACCGTAAAAAAGATGTTATTATAAAAATATTGACACACTCCGATTTTGTGTTTAAATCAGGATAAGGTGTTCAGGTTTTCGGCATGTGTAGTTTGGCTTTCAACTGCCGCTGGTCTTGTTTAGTCATGTGTGTCAGACACGTGGTGCCATTGTCGGTGGCTGGCTAAAGAGGAATGGCCATTTGTGCGTTTCTCCGTCTTTGACATTGTGTTATGGTACCAAAACACACAGCAAGCACGTGCGCAGTCCAGTCCAGTTGTTGCAGCCAGCCGAGACGCAGATGGCCCTCGGTGATACCACATTCCAGAGGCATTGTTTAAGGAAGGCGAGCCGGGTTAGATAATTGACAGCCACAGCGTGCAAGAGAGTGAGAGAAACCCTTCCCCCCGTCCGGCTACAGTCTCAAACACAGGCACAGACGCACATGCACACGCATTGTTCACAGCACGCGCCCACTTTTCTTTCTTTCCCTGCATGTGTCCCGCCCTCGAGCCGCTCTCTATATGTCTCTCTCTGTTTCACCCTAGCAGCAGAGCGCATGGCCGCCTCCGATTGGTGGATAGCCTTTCTTTGTGAGCTGTCTGCGGCGTGACGTTGCCTCGCGTGTATTTGCGAGTACGTGTGTGTGGGTCGCCAAATGCTGGGGGAGGGAGTGCATTCGCATCACGTATTCTGTTAGCTTTTCGTTTGGAGAGGGGGGCCAAGGAAAAAATAAAGAGGGAGGAGGCATTAGTGCAGCACTGATAGCAATCGCACTGCCTTGTGTGTATGTGGTCGAGTCATGAATTGGAGGAAGTGAAAGAGAGAGAGGCAGGGAGGGCGAGAGCGTACAAGAGCTAATGTAAAACAGGATTAAGAACACAAGATGGCTTCCTGAATGGACAGAGACCAGAAAGAAAGAGAGAGAGAGGGAAGAAAAGAAAGAGAGAGGGTCGCGGAGACAATGGTTTGGGTCTTCTGATGGGGAGGCATCTTGCCACCAGAGCACACGAAGACAGCGAGGCTGAGTAGGTAAATATTTTTCTGGAGTGGAAAAGATGACGGCCAGTTATGGCAGATGGGGGGGCTATTCTTTGGGGGGGGTCTTGGGGTAGAAGCTAATGGCATTGCGTTTTAAGAATGGCTGGGTCAAAAACAGATAGCAGGCTTGAGCTTATTGTTGAATGCCTTTTCATGATATGCGGGTATGTTTCATGTCCTTTAACAGGATTGTGTATACATATATAGAATATTTTTTGAATATTGTATTGTTATAACCAAAGAAGCTCTTAATTTAGTAGCTTGAATGCTCAGTGCAAGGCAAAAATATGTGAAATTTCAAACATTATGTATTAGCGCCTTTGCTTGTAAATTTTCACATCACCTGTTTAGCATTCTGAATGTATTTTTTCCCTCCTTTATTCCATGAACAGGTGGATTATTGTGAAGACGTAAAAGCTCAGTCCGTAACCCCAAACCTGGCTAAAGAGGTGAGATAAATAACTCTGCTTCTGACCTTGATCAAGTTGGCCATTTGTGTATCCTCTTACATATTCAGCGCTCTACTGCAAATGTCATCTGTAATTGATCTTCATATCGCATATGGGTTCTTTAAAACCTTGTGCTGATTTTGATGATATGTGCTTTTGCATGACTCAACAGGCTCATTGTGTACCCAGATGGAGTGTGACAGTTTCAAGTTTAAGGCCCAGCTGCACCACCTGTGTGTGCAGGTGTGAGACAGTGTTTGTGGCCTTCAAAACTGTCTTATCCCAGGGTTCATAACAGTAACTTGTCATAAAAAGCCGGTCAGAAAAAATGATGGTGGCGTAGAGCTGGCGGGCACGGGATCTGGTTTAAAGGGACCCGGGCTCTGCGCTCATTGGAAGAGAGGGAGGCGTGAACTTCGCCTGGCAAAGAGAGGGGAGAGGAGGAGGCGGCTTTTCTCTCTTTGGCTCTATCTGTCTGTCTGTCAGTCTGTCCATTTTCTCCGCTCTCTCACTGCGTCCGACCCGGGAAAGAGAGTGACGGGCGGGACTGCCAAAGTTTCCAGTCATCTGAGGTAAAGGGAGTAAAAGTTAATAGGTCACGCGAATACGCATGCGCGATGATGACACTGCTATTTTTGTGAGCTAGCACGTGGCGGAGTGTTTATGGAATGGAGTAACATGTAGCGTCACAGTAAAACAGACTCTACAGGCCCTTAGAGTTGCATGTAAGCGGCGTCATTGTCAGCAAATATGCGATTTTATCTGTAGGTGTAATCATCACTACTGCGCTGTGGTCGTTTGATTCCTGTACAATCTGACAGTCAGTCTCTATAGCACCAGCGGCGTCCACGCTTTGATTCATGCAGGCTTTAGCCAGGACAACATTCACTGTGTGTATTCCAAGACAGTTCATTTCTAATTCTGTCGTCATGATCGTATGATTGATTGGACTTTGTGCCATCACTGAAGCCTTATTCCGTACACACTCACACAAGCTTGTATTTTTGAATCTCACTCACATTCTGTCTCAAAATGTTGGTTTTTGATAGAGCTTGGTTTATAAGTTCGACAACATTTTCTTTCACACAACAGTGTCCCTCAGCCACAAATCGTCAGTTTGCTGTGAGGAGTTTTCTTTCCGTCACGTTTATTTGCTTCCAGAATACTTTCTGAAAGCCATGGATTGGCATTGTCAAGCTTTGTTAGGCACTTATCTATGATGCAAAAGGTACTGTCACTTAGCGGTTAAGCACATGGTGACGCTAATGTCCTTCCGTGCAAAGTTCCTACGCTGTCTTATTCTTATGTAACTGTTCAGCTTTCTCCTGTGAGTAACAAAATGGTAAAACAGCCACTTTAATTAATACCTTGGTCATTGAAAGCTTCTTGAAAAGAAGAAGAGGTGTTGTTCCCATGTAGAATTTCTTTCCTTCGGCATGGCTCTCCTTGGACGTTACGTAATATTGGGGATAACCTTTAGATGAAAGCGCTCTAAGGTTTGACTATAAAAGCTGACTGTGCTCTACTCTGCGTTTTTGATCTATGGATTAATTGTACATCATCACCACGGTTTGTTCATTTAAAAGACTGGAAGGAACGACCACATTAAAGAGCTTATGGAAAGTCTGAAGTAATGGTTAGTTTCGAGGTGCATGGAATCCCCGAGCGTGACGGGAAAGGGTTAACGTTGACCTAGATTTTGCGGCAACAGTGAGTGGTGGATGACATCACCACTGTAATTATAGTTCAGACCCGCCCCTGAGGCTCATCACGTGATTTAGTATTTGTGTGTATGTCTACGTACACTTGAGAGGAAATGGTTTGTGAGTGTTTAAAGACAAAAAAGTGAAAAGCAAGAAGTCCCTTGGTTTTATTTTCATCGGAGAACCTGGAATAATGCCGCTGCTTGTGGATTTGTGATCATAGAAATCATGACCATTCTATTGATTAATACATAGATTGGTCCTATCTTAGCAGTGCCATCATGTGAAATAAAGAACAACTAATTCATTACGAGCTTTAAAACAAGATAGGTTTTCTGAAACCCAACACAAACTTCAGTCAAGCCAAATGTTTGCATAACATCCCAATGTCTGTTCACTCAGCCAAACATTCCAAAGTCCACTGGGCTGATTGAAAATGACCTATACCATGACGTACAATGACTGACCTGATAAGAATAAGTTGTAATAGATGTCAGTTCTACCTATGTTTACAGACTGTAACATTATATAATTTTTTTTCATTATTTATGTTTTGCCATAATAGAGGTAGTAGTTCAATCAATCGCAGTCATTAATATTTTGTTTGTTTTGTTTCTTGCAACATAGAATTCTAACATGCCATGCACATATCATCCTGTTTCTAATTTGAAATGACTTTAATACATAGGGTTAATTTGGTATATTTGTGTAGAGAAAGAAAGTGTGTGTGTATATTTACTCGTATTTACACAAAACAGGTTAAACATGTTTTAACTCTGTGTATAGGTTACATCTTACTGCATCTTATATCAATATAGATTGCTGGGAAACCAGTAAAATCTTTACAGCTAGGAGAAATGGTAGAATTTTTCTTGTTTCCATGGAAAGGAAAAAATGTTGTGCTGAGCTTTCATAAATGCACTGAAATTGCAGTTGTGTGAAGATGCATAAAATATACCAAAGTTGTAAATATATTGCAGTTATGCATGACACAGGCTATTTTCACTGAAAAAAATGTCAGAATAGTACCTTTTCTGTCATTGGGGTCGGACCCTGAGGTTATTCTTTGTTTCTTAACAGATATATAAAAGACACGTGACATTGCATCTTAAAATGTTTTGTACCCCTAAAATTGACCTGGTACACAATAGGCCCTCAAGGTACAAAATAGGGCCTGAGGTTACAATGATGTACACAAAAAGGTACAACATTAAGTGTGTGTAAATGTACCAAAAGGATCCTACCCCATGACAAAAAATTTACAATTTTAACCTCTTTTTAGACAGTATTCACAAAATGTTTATTCGGATTAAAATAATGTATACTTTCCAGCCTTCATACTTTTTGATTAAAATTTTGTTGTTTTTGTGGAGATAAATACATAGGTCTGTCCTTTTCTCTGGTGTGTGGCTTTGCCACTGCTGTGGATGGATGACTGCATTACTGCAGTTAATGAAAAATGAATGGACAAGATGTACAGTGGCACATCAGCTCAATAAAGGCGCGTTATATCTTTTCATCTTTCCCCTGATGATTTGTAATTTCTACCTAGAAAAAAACTTAAATCCTTCGCAAGTTCTTGTTATTTCACTAATGTATGGACAGCTTTATAATTCTAGCTCTTTCTATTGTAGAACTATTTTATCAATGCATTAAAAGAAGATTGGACTTCACTGTGCACCTTGGGGTTGTTCTGATTTGGAAAAGGCAAATGTACATAAAGGAGAGGTTGAGACAAAACAGGACATGCATGCAATGCTGCAGTACACTGTAAGAATTTCAAAGTGGTTCTGGCCCTTTAAATGCGGCTATGCCTGACTTGAACATATGGGGAGCTAATCTTAGCCATACTCCTGAGAGAGAAAAGACTGGCAACCAGCCACCGTGCAGGAATTGAGAGATTGTATTCTCTTCTTTTCTCCTTCTTCAACGAAGAATAAGGTTATATGGTGTTGTCATTGTAAATTTTTTCCAGCAGGAATTGAATGAACATTTAAAGTAGGTGTTTAGCATCACAGGTCAAAGCTGAAGCTTCAATGGTTTATTTGAAAGCCAAATGAAAGAAACCTATACTGGCTTATTCATCAGGTTTCCTCCGCACGGTGATCTCCTTCACCACAATTCTTGATGTCCTTCTTCTCTTTCAAGCTTTTGTCTTCTGCCATTCTGCTATTTTCTGCTTTTCCTGGCTTTCGAATTCACCTCTCATCGAATTTCACCTCAATGTTTTTTTCTTCAACAAAACTTCTTGCACAAAGACCACTCTTCAGTCCACACTAGTTCTCCATCCCATACCACCTCCTTTCCCACCATCTTATTGAGTGATGAGGGTCGCTCCTCCCTTCCCTTCCCCCTCTTTCATTATGTCTGTTCTGCTTTGCTTCCCCCTCACTCTCTCTCTCTCTCTCTCTCTCTCTCTCTCTCTCTCTCTCTCTCTCTCTCTCTCTCTCTCTCTCTCTCTCTCTCTCTCTCTCTCTCTCTCTCTCTCTCTCTCTCTCTCTCTCTCTCTCTCTCTCTCTCAATCTGTCTTTCCCTTTCTCTTTGTGGGGTGAAATGAGGAGGGGGTGCTCAGCTGGGATGTGCGTGCTTACTTGCATGTGCTATGTGTCGGGCACCAAGAATTATGACACATGCACTTACATGGGCCTATACCTCCCCACCAAACCCAAAAGAAAGAAGCATCAGGTCAGGGAATGCCTAAAATGGGGAGTATACGAAACATTTTTGAAGATTTGAGTTGAAGATCCAAAAAAACATGTTTGGGGGGAAAGTGTTGGGCATTGCAAACAATAGAAAGATATTACGAAAGGAAATTACATAAATAATGACTTGGGAATTACAATGGAGATGGGGAAAATGGAGGTGGGAAAAACGGTTAGTTCAGACAAACCGAAGTGGGTATTTGATAGTCTCGAATAAAGTCTGGTGTATTCATGATCTGCCCAGACCTAATGCACTCAATGACCTCTGAGCTGTGTGCACATGTGCGAAGGTGTGTGTGGCTGGGTGTGCGCGCTCCTGCTTACAAATGCTTGGAAAGCCTTCTCATGTTCCTCAAAGTGTTATGAGTTGGTCCTCTATTTCAGTGCACATGTTGTAATTGTGTATGAGTATGTACAACACTGGATCAGAGGAAGCAGTTTAATAAACAGATAAGGACAGGAAGGGTTTGGCTTGGTCTGTTTTTGATAAATAAATAGAGAAAAGCCCTTTGAAGATCTAGTTCTATGAGACAAAATGTTGGCTGTGCTTGTTCAGCTCTTCCAGTGATATTTTTATTATCTTTAAATGTGTGCTTTTGGAAATACTAGCAGTTCAAACAGAAAAGATGATCAATTCATTTCTCTTGATTTTATTCCAGTTTGTTCAGGTTTATATTCCCTGTGGATATATGAATTACTGTTGTTTTTATTTTAAAACAAGATATTCCAAACTAAAGGATTTGTGCTGTAATAATGTGCATACACAACACAATGGTTTTCACGTTTCTGTGAAATACAGCTCATGGAATGAGTGTTCCATCTAGTTGTGTGTTTCCTATGAGTGCATGTGTGTTTCTGTTTGATTGCGGGTGGTTTTGTGTAGGAGTGCTGATTATTTTTCAGCTTTTGTTTTAGTGGTTGTAGGTATTAGGGAGGTGTGATGAGCTACAGATGAGTCAAAGACATAAAGAGATCTCATGCTGTATTATCATCATAACGGTTAACAGTTACTCATTGTTTTTCTAAGAATACCTGAATCTGGGAATTTTAAAATAAGTTTAGATAAAAATTTTGATTTAATATAGTTTATCTGATATTGCTGGTAAAAAATCAGAAAGTTTATTAACTGTGCTGTCTAGTGTTTGGTAAAAACGGTTTTCTGTTTTGGCTAAATGAAGTTTTGGGCTAGTCAATCCTTATGTACAATTACATTCATTCATTCATAGCACATGACTTTTTGTTACGTGGGAAATGTCAGGTTAAGAAACTGTGGTCATAATTTTCTGCTTTACAGCATTTTTATTTCTGTTCCTGTGTACTGCATTTAACCACGCAAATGTCTATAGCTAATACAGTATATGATAAGTGTGATTTTGCTTGACTTGCATTTGCTTTATGGGTGGTACAAGGTTCATCGAGACTTGATGAGTGATAACTTTATGGAATGATGACACTTTTCTTTTGGGTTGTGTTGAAATAGCAAACATTTCCGTGTATCGTTGTGGTCTTTCTGAAACCTGTGTAGTTTCACATCCCCCATGTCTCTTGTGTTTTGATCATTTATCAGCTGTCTTGTGACATGAATGTTTGTGGGTTGCTTGGTGTAGTTTTCGCATATTTTGAAACAAGAAACAAAGCATTTACAGTAATTCAAAAACAAAGGGTCTTCTGTGTGAAATGACTTAGGAATCAAGATTTTCTTGAATAGTTTGTTAAACTTATCATATGGGCCAGGTATGTGTTTTCAACGGTCTTTTACAGTAGTTTGTATTGTTGATAAGAATAAAAAAATGTATCTCAAATGAACAAACAATCAATAATCTTTGTAAATGTTTTGTTAGTTGTATATGTATTGATGTTATCGTTGATGTGTGGGTAAATGTTTTTGTAACATCAACATAAATTACTGAAATACTATTGTATTTTTGTATAATATTCTTCATGTAGATAGTTTGTACCAATGTAAATAAATATATCTCTAATTTACATGTTATAGTGTCATAAACTGTTTTAAATGTTGTGAATAAATAGGTGTGTTTAGTGTTTCTTTGCTTAAATATAAGTATATGTGCCTAATAGAACTTTTTATTTATGTTATGGTTTAGGACTTGTAAAATATCTTTTTGTATTTTTCCAAAGGACGTGACAGGATTTGTCAACAAGTGATGCAAAATACACAAAAGACACTAAATTGCTGCATCAAAAAGAACACTAGGACTAATCTTAGTCTGTATTCAATGTGTTATGTTACCCCCGTTTTGCCGCAACTTTGTTCCTCGAAGCACAGATGCGCCATAGCTTATGACAGAAAGGATGAGGTAACTAGAGGGCATGAGAACTGCTGCGTCATGCTGGAAAGGAGTGAGAGAAAATGTCTAAGAGGGAGAGCGTGTAAGGGGAGGCACATCTACATTATGTGTTGTGACACATCTGCCCAGCCCTCTATCGCCAACTAGGAATGCCGAATGATTCTTGTGACATAACTACTACGTCATAACGGTTTGCTCTCTCCATTCACCGCCTCTCCAGCACTCTCCCTATTCACTCGCTTCTCCTTCGCCAGTGACAGTGCACTTTACCTCTCCACCAGGGCTTGTGTCTGAGCATGTTTATCTACAGGGTTGCCTTGCCTTCACGTTGTTGGTGGTGGCGATCCAACTGGCAGGACTCGCAGAGAGAGAGAGTGAGCAAGAAAAAAAAAGACACTTTAAGAGATTGGCGATTTGAACTACGTAGCAAGAGGTTACAAGAGTTAATACAGATCGAGCACTGCGCAGTCTACAATCACAGCCTTATAATGCAAGAGCGATTCTGCGGAGAAGCTTAATGGCGACTATCAGATACCCTTTTCTGAAGAGAATGAGTACAAAATCAAGCCGGGTTGGCGATGGAAAGAAAAACTGAGAAAACGTAAAGGTAGAGATAGAGAAAACATGCAAGGTAACGAGGGAGAGAGACCGATCATCCAGAGAAGCTAACAGGAGCTAGGAAACAGGCATTCGAAGACATGGGCTGGCATGAAACGGTAGAGCGTTGTCTAGGCAAGAAAAAGAAATCGCAAGACAGGCTCGGAACACAAAAAAATAAGACCGTGATTTAGGGCACGACTAATAGGAAAATCTCATTCTTAACAGCTTAACACTCACCATAGTTTTCTCGATATCTTCTGCTCTTCCCTACCCTGGAGTCCCTCATCCAAACATTCGCCTTTTTCTTTCCCTGCGAGCACCTCATCTCCCTCGTCTCCGAGCGGAACTAACAACATCGATAAGTCAAACAAGTAAATAAGCATCAATGCTGTGCATAAACGTTGTGTATGTTATGCGCGAATATCTGTATTTTTCTTTAAAACTTTGTGCTTTCTATCTTTGCTGTGGTTTCCGTCATCCTCGCTGTACATTGTGGTTGCTCCTCTTGTCAGCCGCTGTGCTTTCCTTCTAACATTCTGCGTTCCTTTTTTCTCTCTCTAAAGCTACTGCTTGAATCATATATATATTTGCTGTCTCTATAAGCACATCTATGTCTTATCTTGTATGTGCGCTTATACGTTATGTATATGAATGACATTTCCTGCATTATTCTGCAGTTTCTGTTTTAGGTTTAGTTGGGTATCATTAAACTATTGTCTGTAAACATTAACACCTTCCGTCTGCCAGCTCTCTGTGATCAAAATAAAATAAGCATCATGTGATGTTATAGCAAGGGAAAATGCATCGCAAAACTCTTTCCTTGCAAACAGTTAAGAGTGCGCTATGATAAACGCAGGAATAGCTGCTGTTGTCCATTTCCTTGTTTTTTGTGTGTGTGATGTTTCTAGACATTAGAAAGAAGCTGCCATTTAGTGTTTTTACATGCTGCTGCTGCAGCCTCCATCTTATGGAAGCACTTAAAATACGCAGCTTAGACCAAACATAAAAAATGACACCAAAACACATCTAGAATATCAGAGGGCTGATTATTTTGGTTTCGGCATGTTCTTCTCCCGTTGCATATGCTCCTCTGGTCCTTTATTTAGCCCAGTTGCCAGCCAGTCTCCGTTCCTTAGCGGCTGTATTTCCTGCACGCTCCACCATTCCATCGTACGTGCCCAGTATAGCTCAGATAATGGCCTCTCTCACTCTGCACACACAGAAAAGAGGAGGGGGAGGAGAAAAAGAAGGGAAGAAGAAAACGAGAGGGGGAGGGAATGAACTACAAGAGAAAGGTGGGGGCACGAAGGCAAAGCAGACGGCATATGCGAAAAGCAGAAAGAAAAAGGAGAATATAGAAAAAGGGGAAGGGAGGAGCAGAGAGACATAATGAGAGAGGGAGAAAGAGAGAAGCGACAGTGGCGGTAAGAAGGGAAACGAGTGTTTGTACGTGGGGGAGGTGTGTATGACAGAGTGAGTGCGTGCATGCGATTACGTGTGTCCGTATGCCGCACTGCCTGACTGACTGAGAAGAGAGGGAGGGAAAGGAAGACTGAAAGGAGGAAAGAAGGCAACCCATAGTGAATTTCCACCGGCTGTTTTTTTTATGTCACTGTCATGAAAGCCGTATTCCATGCACTTTCTTGTCCACGTTTCTCACCTTTGTCTCTCTGACAACGCTTTTGGGACAACAAGAACACTGTGAGTAGATGCTTATTTGGTTTATTTATTTATTTGATGTGATAGATGGGAATTTAAGGGGTCCAGGTGAGGTTGTGTGTCTTGAATTCACCCGTCACAGTTTAAATCCCACCGGCACGCTCTCTATCTTTTTTTGTCTTTGTGATGTCAACCACTAAGACAGCCATTATTTGTTTTGGGAGACATTGATACTGCTTATGTCCTCAGTTTAAAGGGCAGCTTTAAACTGGTTTTGCAATCTTTTCTGGTTGGGCGTGTTATTGTTTTGGTAGTAGTAGTAGTAGTAGTAGTAGTAGTAGCCTTGTGGGTCTGAGAAGAGAGAGAGTTTTGGCAGCAACGTAAGCCCCGACACACCTCGGATAATTGCCAGAGCACATGTTTTTTTCTGCTTTCAGACAGGTGTGTCTACAGGTGTTTGACTCTTGATACATGTCTGGCAACAACATCTGATACATATCTTGTATTGCAAGTGTTCTACTGCTCTACATAGTGATTTTTGCTACACAAACTCTAACGTGTAGTACTGTATTGCAAAAGTTGCACCTGTATTTTAGCGGGTGTTGATTTTATCTATAGAAAGAGGAACAATGAGACTGATGTCACAATTGCATCATTCAGGTTTTAAACTAAGTTGACGTGCAACCACTGTTGGTTGAAGTGGAGATCTAGATTGTCCAATTTTCAGACACATGCTTTCGAAACATACATGTACACAGGCAGGCGCACAACCCTGTAGTGGTCCAACAAGACATTGCTTACTGAAGGTGAATTCAAAGTGTTTAAACAACTTAACCATCATTACAACATATTAAAAGGCCTATCAAAATAAAAGTGCAATAAATATTAGACGTATTTGAAAGTTCATATGTGTCTGGTCTCATCAGTTTGCAAAATGGCATTTTAACTTGAACCTATCTGTTGATGCATTTGATGGTGTCCTTTTGGTGAAAATTATGATATTTGTTAGTGGAATCAACCCGCTTAATACGATGTTCTCTGTTTTCCCACAAACTTTAAAAGTTGTTGTCACTTATCTGTTTATAACTTACTTTGGCAACCAGATGCAGGAAATGGACTTCTTTTTTTTAATTGATATTGAAATCATTAAAATAAATCAAGATCCTCTTTCCAAGATATGCTTTATGAAAATCAAAGTGACCTTGCAGAATTCGTTAAAAAAAAGGAACTAGGAAGAGAATCTCAGTATGTTTACATTACATGTGCTATTATGATTGTAATATTTCAGTGTATTTCGATTAGACAGTTGAACTCTTCTATGGTGTGCTTGACATTATACCTTATACAGTAGCTTAGGTCAGAACATACATTGATGCAATATTTATTGCAAAATGTTTGTGTCTGCTAAATGGCATACTTTAAGCATATAACAGCAGAAACCAAAGGGTATTTTTGCTTGCCCTAATTGGATATATTCTCTTGAGAGCAGAATAGAAAGAGATTGGCAGCCCATCAGGAATCTTCTCGGGAAAAAGTATCTAATAGATTTATCTCAGATCAGACCTCTACCTTACAGGAAGGATGTATTGGGCCAACAGGCCACAGAACATAATGTAGTTAAAATGTTAAAGCTCAATTATAACGTCATTGTTCCCAGGCAAATTGTAGATGGTGGTGAGGATCCTACTTAATCCTACTAATAAAGTCTATAGTAAATATGTTAAACTAAATTTTGACTTTCTGTAGAAGTAAAACTACAACAAATCAGATCCTACTTAAAAGGTACAAATATGTATGGAACATGATACTCATGATAATTTATGTTAACAAGTGAATTTTAAAACATGTCTCCTTTTGTGTCTTACAGACTGTTTCTGTGGTTGGCTCAGTGGATGGCCCCAAAGGAAGAGACCACATGGAAATTGGGTCCCACGGCCGCCTGGTAGAAGGCGTGTTAAACCAGGAACTATCTAATGGGCTGAGCAAACTTGCAGCAAATGAAGAGAAAACTTCTGACGAAGAAACCGCTTGTGGGGCCAGAGAGCACCACCAGCATAACTACCAAAAGGGGGATGGCTGTATTACCCAGACATCAAGCTGGGGCCCTGAGCACACTGGGAAATGCAATTCTGAATCTCAACAACGTTCTTGGAGTGGCCCAAATTCTAGCATACCAGTAAATGATGTGGATATGGAGGATGCAAGAACCTTGGTGGCTTTTTCTGCTTCTGTGGGTTCACTCCCCCCCTACAGCAACCAGCCACCTTCTCAAACTCCAACAGCTCAGCTATATGAAAGGTTTAACCAGGAGATGTCTAATGGAAGTGACGAGGCTAGGCAAAAAAGTGTTGGTGGTCTAAATTGTCCCCCTGAAGATCTAAGCACACTTCAGGCTGCACTCAGCAAAGCTCGTCATGGTCACAAGCCACCTAACTGTGACTGTGAAGGCCAAGACTGCCCTGACTACCTGAAGTGGCTAGAGAAACAGATCAAAATGGTTGCTAGCTGCCAAGACAAAGGTTCTTGTAAGCTTTCCAGTGCTCCTTCTCAGCCACATCTACAGCATTGTCATGGTCTATCCCAACCTCAGCAATGCACTAGTAACCTTATGTGTGGACCAGATTCAAATCTACCACCACCTGTTAACCAGTCCTCAGGCCCTAGACCCTTTGGCCCACCAGCACCTATTCCCTGCTCCCCTACTGTTCTTTCTATAGCCAAGGAGAGAAATGTTAGCTTGCAAACCGCCATTGCAATTGAGGCCCTGACCCAGTTGTCTGCCACTGTCCCACAAATTGTTGTTCCTCTAGCTGAGTCCACATCTGCAAATCACCACCAGCAGACAACAACCTTCTACAACCAGAGTATTCCCCAATTGGTCCCTTCATCCACTGGCCCTCTTTCATCTCCTTCTGCAATGCCAAAGTCAACCCCTCCAGGAAATTACTCTCACCATGAACCTTCATCATGGGAGCAGCAGCGCCCTCAACCTCAGGTTGAGGTACCTGCCTCTAGCTCATCGCATTATGCTTCTCAATACCCATCCTCAAAGTTACCATTTACAAGCAAGCATCCCTCAAACCCTAACTCTCAAGCACAGCAGTGGTATCCAGGCGGAAGCTGTGAGAAAAGCTCCCCTCGTAACCCATGGATGATCAATTCCCAGCCCCGTTTTGCAAACCCCACCCACAGCAGTGACCCAGTATCCGAGCTAAAGCAGCTTCTTGGGGACACAGGTGGAAAGTACACCAACTCTGCCTTTAAGTTCCCATTTCATCACCCGAACTTACAAGATGGTCGCAAAGGCAGCCTTTCAGGCATGCCACACATCAAGCAGGAAGTGGACACAAATGATTACCCAGGACAAGAAGGCATAGTGAATGGCCAGCAGCAGTTTCAGGGTCAGCAGGTTTCCCCCTCCATTAGGCACTCAACTCAGGCAGCACTACAGCAGCACCTTCACCATAAACGAAACCTCTTCTCTAACTCCCCAGGCTTCAGTGTATTAGGCCCCATGGCTTGTCAGGACCTCCGTAAATGGTGGCCACAGACTCTCCCTGAGAATGCTGTAAACATCAAACAAGAGCACAAGGAACCCAAAAAGAAAAAGAGTGCTCAAAGTTCTCCTCTTCTCAAGCAAGGTCTGTTTGGCCAACTATGTCCACCTCTTCCAAAACCTAAACAGATTGTAATTAAGAAACATAAACAGAAAGCCTCCCTACCAACCTTCCTCCCACAGAGCCAGATTACAGTATCTAAACAGCCCATCGTCACCCCAGGATATGCACCTTACCTATCCCAGCTTGCTCCATCTCTACCTGGCATGGAAGCTGGGCTTCCCCCCTCTCAGGCGATTGAGAGTCACACAGCTCCAGGCCAATCTCAGGAATCTATTTTAAATAGCAGTGGTACACCCCTCTCTAAAAACACACAGTCTTCTAATTATGTGTCAGCCCTTGCACCATCCACCCAAAAAATTATAGCATGTTCAGACCCCGAGGGATCAAATAAAAATGTTCCAGAAACCAGTGTCACACCTCATACCTCTACAATGCAGTCGGCTCCCCCTCTGACAGGTCTTGGTACCTTAGATCCAAAATTTGAAGAGCTAATTCGACAGTTTGAGGAGGAGTTTGGAGACACAGGCCCCTCAGCTCCTTCCACTCAAAATGCAGGCCATAATCAGCAAGTGGTGACCGAGTCAAAAGCAAACTCGCACTCAGGACAAGCCAGACCCGAGTCACCATCCTCAAAGCAGCCAAATAACTGCCCCCATGTTCATACAACTGAGTCTGAGCCCATGGAGGAGGGTCAAAAAGATTTTACTGAGAGAATTAAAGCAGAAAAACAGGTGCCATCTACTCAGATTTGTAATGTTAAACAAGAAAGTGAGGAATGTGTGGTGGGTTTGAAATCTACTGGGCTGCCCCGGCCTATGGCTCAGGAGGCAGTTTTGGAGCAGCAACATCCCTTCATCGCACCTTTCACCCCTCCAAATAAACGCATAAAGATTGAGTCATCTGGTGGTGTGACAGTGCTCTCCACAACCGCATCTTTTTCTGCAGACAGTGAGGGAGATGATTTGAATACACCCACAAAGGATATATTTCCATCTTCCCCCTCACTAAAAGGTTTTCTTGAGTCACCCTTGCGCTACCTGGACACTCCCACCAAGAACTTGCTGGATACACCTGGAAAAGATGCACAGTCTGATTTTCCCACCTGTGACTGTTTGGGTAAGTCTGAGAGTGTTATGAAAAAGGTTAATCCTACCAAATTCTTAATAACGTGGCCGAAATCTGAGAAACGGTTATTATATTCCCAAATCAAAACTAGCTTTATTCAGTTTGGTGCAAAATTGATTAGTTCACTTCAATGGAACAGGATGAATAAATGAGACCAAACCACATCTTTAGGCGCCTGTAGAAAACAATGTATGTAGTTGTGTAATAGAGATTTATGTTAACCAGAGGTGTTGTCAAACTGCACTTATGTATTATTAAAGTTGCTATAAAAACAGTTCAAGTATACGATCAAATATTCTATTAGATTATAATATGGATTATGTTGATTATCAAAATTCTCTATAGGAAGCCAAAAATGTTTCTCTTCTCGCGTCAGCATATTTCTCAGGGTAATATTTGGCCATGTCTGAGAATGTATGCTCCACTAGGGTCCCATGCATTATGCTGCAGTATGTCCTCAGTTGATCTTGATCTGAAAATGGACCATTGTAATGCTTTAGGGCAGTGCAGAGTCTTCTGATTGTGTCCAGGCCATGTGGTACAGTGAGTAGAGCTAGTTTTGGCAAACGAGGCAGACACAATGGAGGGAGTCTGCTCATATATCATATGATACATTGTAGTCAAACATCAAGGGAGGGAGCTGGGAGTACAGGGTGAGAAGAGATCTCCCTTAAAACAGATCTCCCTCAAAACAAGTAATATTTAGTATATTTTTTTTGTTAAATTTATATGTCAGTGTTTTCTAAAGATTGATATGTTAAGCTTCATTTAAAGAAGGGTTCAGTTAGCTGTGCCTGTGTTGAAGCTAGACTGTTTGAATAAGAAAAAGAAGGCTAACAGAAGGGATGTTTCCATGGTGAATCCCTATAGAATTGTCAACACCACAGGGAACGCCCAATGTCATTTGATACTTACAAACACCAATCAAACACACCCTGAATATAGCACCCTCAGTAGCTTTATTTTTATTCTTCTATTTGAAGTACCTTAAAGTGTACAGTACCTCTTAAACAGTGCTGTACTTAATTATTTTCAGACCATGCTGCTATGTACATACTCAGTAAACAGCCACAACATGCATTCTTCTCTTGCAGACACATTTTTATAAAGTTCCCACAATTAATTTTCTTACTCTAGTTAATCCTTTATTGATTTATACACCTTGAATGGAATGTGACATGATATCTCACTCTATATTTGCACTGGCATACCATTGCAATACAACTACACACAATTTACATACAAACTATCTGTCTAAATTGACATTAGATTATTAAACATTATTGTTTAGAAATGTGTCTTATCCCTGAATTAAGATGTATTTCTCTCTCTTTGTTTTCTAGATCATGTCACAGAGAAGGATGACGGTCCTTATTACAATCATTTGGGATCTGGACCAACTGTGGCTTCTGTCAGAGAACTGTTGGAAAATAGGTGAGAGGCACCAATCATACTCTTAGGTCCCATAGTGTTCTTCCCTATATGGATCTAGACATTTTCCCCGCCTGTACCCTGCTTCAAAATCAAGTCTTTATTGATCTAGAGAGGAAATGCACATATATAAATGAACTATATTTATGGTTGATTTCCACTACTATTCTAATAAAAGCATTAGCCTGGATAAAAAAATGTTAAAAGGCTTTTGAATGAGATGTTACCAACTAAAGATGGGGCACAAACAAATGTTAAATGTTACTCTACACCAAATGTATTAAACATCAGAAAGCTCAAAGGAATTCTGCTAACCTTGCATAGTTTGCTTAAAGAGTTCCTTGGCAACCCTTTTATTGTTTAGCAAGAGTTGGAGGCTCGGGCAGTTGGATCATGGCAACACACTCTTTGCGAGCTTAGGATGAGCATTTCTTAACCTCTTTTCTTACGTTTGCTAGCCCCATACCTCCCTCCATCCTCATCCACCCACCTTCTTTATGATCTTGTCCCCAGGGCATTCCTGACCCAGAATCCAACAGAAGTTACAGGAAATATCAGCATCAACATATACACACAAGGGAAAGAGGAAGAGAATAAATAGCTGATAGTAGATAATACAGAAGGATGCTGGCTTTAGAAATAATTTGCCTTGCAATTGTCAAGTCATCATTTGCCTTGCAAAAGTCAAGTCATATTAACTTTATTTATATAGCGCTTTTCACAATTGTTATCGTTTAAAACATGTTACATTACATTTGTTAAAAATCAAAGCAATGTACACAGCTTCCATGGACAGATAAAATATCAAAAGGAGAGAAACACAAGTAGTAATTTTGCAGGATATACGCTCATATACTTGTATATGTATATTCATTAGTGTTACTATTAAGTATCATTTAAATATTATCAATAATAAGTGCAACTAAAGCCAATACAAGGACAGAACGAGGCAGTACAAGGGCAGTACGAGGAGCTGCCGTCAAAGGTGGTGGGAAAATCACTTCAAAAGGTGGAAAAAACCCCAATAGAAACCAGGCCTGGCCAGGAGAACAACTTCTCCTCTGGCAAAAGTTCTGCCTCTCTACAAGCTTACCAGTGCTTGCACAACTAGGCTAAGTGAGCAAAAGAAATCTAAAAGAGAATTATTAAAATAATGTCATGCATTTTATATTTTCTCTAATGTTTATGTGGTAGTAATAAAGCAGTTTGTGTTGTGTGTTGTATTATCACTAAGGGCTTACTATTAATTATTTTTTGTCCTCATTCTGGGCTTAAGAAAAATTAAGTAAACTTAAGTAATAAAGTAAGTGATAGGGTGATGACCCAAGGAATCAAAACTTGTGTCACTCACACACAGGCCATTTAACATGTCACAGCACATGCAACACTATTTTTTTCTACAGAGTTTAACATATTCCTGTTTGAAAAATGACCTCAAAAGAAATCTAAGAAATTTTCTTTAGTGACGATCTCATCCTTTAGTGGTATCGAGGAACACAAAGAGAACTCCACGATGACCCCCCCCCCTTTTTATTCTTTAAACAGTTAAAGAAGCTCAGACTCCCCTGACCCATAAGGACATTGTATAATCACCTTTCCTGACCTCTTGTCCACTATTGTTGCTTTATTCAGAACTGATTTAGGCCACAGTGGCTGTATTTCTATAAGAGCTGTCATCTCTTCGAGAGATTGAGTAGGGGCTGGTGGACCGGGGAACGACTTCCTCTTTGTTTATCTGTCAGTGAGGGACTGTAGCCATTTTTAGCCTTAGATTCACCATTTTGTGGCTTTTTACCTCATAGCCCTTGTTGATCTTTGAATCTTCTCCACAAACTGCAATTTTAGCTAAATAGTATTTGTGATTTGGACATACTGATGTAATATTTTGTTTGCTTAGAGTATAAATCTTGTACACTTGAGACTGTTTACTGAGAACTACATGGATGATTTGCATTATAGTAAAATGTATCCTTTGTTTATCTGTCTCAAGGTATGGTGAGAAGGGAGAAGCTATTCGTATTGAGAAGGTGGTTTATACCGGACGAGAGGGAAAGAGTTCTCAGGGATGTCCTATTGCTAAGTGGGTAAGTATATTTTGCAAAACTCTTGTGCAGCATGAGCTTGTCCTTTTGTAAATTAAATGTTTGTATGTTCACCAGCTTTTTGTTTGTAAATGTGAAAACTGCATTTTTACCCGGACTTTCGTTTTAAAAGCATAGTCTTTCCTACTAACTGTGTTTCTAACTCTAGGTAATTCGTCGAAGCAGTGAGGCAGAGAAATTGTTATGTCTGGTTAAGCAGAGGGTAGGTCACCACTGTGACAATACCGTCATAATTGTTGTCATCCTGGCCTGGGAAGGTGTGCCACGTGCTCTGGGAGATAAACTGTACCATGAACTTACTGAAACGATCACCAAATATGGCAATGCCACTAGCCGCCGTTGTGGACTCAATGATGAGTAAGTTTTTAATGCCATTTAAATACAATTTTTTAAGAGATTAAAGAGTAAAACAGATAGGCAGATATGTTGGTAACTTTGCAAATGACAACTGATTTTTGCATGTCTGGAAACTTTAGTTAGTATGTAGTTTTGTGTATTTTGATCTGAATTTGGCCCAACTTGTGGTGTAGTTATCACCATTCACGATTAAAACCTATGAAACAATTAGAACAGAAGGTTATAATTTTTCTATATTATTTATTTTTTAATAAAACATTATTTACTTTTAGGGACAATGAAATGAAATTAGTTGAAATTATTTTTACTGAAAAGGTTATACATATGAAGCTACAGAGGTCTCTATCAGTTTGCTCATTTTTATTCACTTCTTCTCCATAGAGTCTACTCTTTAGAGTTTGCTCTTTTTAGAGTTTAGCATAGGGAGTGAATGAGCGAGTGAGACAATTCAGACGTGGCTTGAGTTTACTATTATCATGACCATTACGTTTTAATAGTTTAAATATGTATGAAAAGTATGTTTTAATAAGAAATACTTAAGTGTATTACTGTGCCTTTTCAGTCGAACATGTGCATGCCAAGGAAAGGACACTGAAAAATGTGGAGCTTCCTTCTCTTTTGGCTGTTCCTGGAGCATGTACTTCAATGGATGCAAGTACGCACGAAGTAAAAATCCTCGCAAGTTTAGACTGCAAGGAGACCATCCCAAAGAGGTAAGGTTCTTGTCAAAGTAATTGGTGGTAGTTGACCTGAACATTAAATTTGATTTAAAATTCTGTATACTGGATGCTGAATTTACATTTTTCACTTTTAAAGTCCTATTTATTAATGTTCCTATTTGTTCTATCATCTGTGTAGGAGGACGATCTCAGGGATAACTTTCAAAACCTGGCCACTCATGTGGCCCCTCTGTATAAGCGACTGGCTCCCCAAGCATACAGTAATCAGGTAAAATCAGACAATTTGTTAAGACCATACTATTAAAAATATATTGTAAACATAATTTTACAAATTAAATATGCCCCCAAAAGAAAATATAAGCACACGTTTAAAATAAAAAAAGGATAAATAAGTAAATTATGTCAGAATGTTATTATTTGGGTAAACTTTGTTTTCAATAAGTAAAAACAGATATGGTTTTATCATATAAATAGTTTATATACTAATAATAGTTTTGTTTGTGTTTTCTTAGTGTGCATATGAGAAAGTTGCTCCAGACTGTCGATTAGGATTAAAAGAAGGACGACCGTTTTCAGGGGTCACTGCATGCATGGATTTCTGCGCCCATGCTCACAAAGACCAGCACAACCTCCACAATGGCTGTACTGTGGTATGCTGCTAATATAAATGTTCTGTTTTACATTAATGTAATATCTCTAATAAAATATTGGTTTGTATACATAAGTGTGTAGGGCGTTACATACAGCCACTTTTCACGTTATCCTTACATTTCCCAATATCATTATTTCCAGGTGTGCACTCTTACAAAGGAGGACAATCGCACTGTGGGCACCATCCCGGAAGACGAACAGCTGCATGTGCTTCCACTCTACAAGATGTCAACGACGGATGAATTTGGTAGTGAAGAGAATCAGAGCCTCAAAATGCACACCGGAGCTATCCAGGTGCTCTCTAACTTTCGTAGAGAGGTTAGAAAACTTCCAGAGCCTGCTAAATCCTGCCGCCAACGTCGGTTGGAGGCCAAAAAAGCAGCATCAGAGAAAAAGAATAAGAAATTGCAGCTTGCAGAAACCCCAGAGAAGACTGTTAAACTGGAGATGCATCACACAGTGTCACCACACCCTCAGCAAGGCAATAAAGGTCAGCAGTTACATCTGAACTAGAGGGTTTTCAAGTGATCAAAAATTGTATCCGAACCCAATGTTAAACAGACCCGAGATCAGAAGTAGTAGAATTGGATCCAAACCCAACCGACTTACCCTTTAAAATATAGAAAGAACCCGAACCTTGTATCTTGTGCTCTGTGTAGATTAGTGGTGGACATAGATTATTTTTTTAATCTAGATTTATCTCACTGTAAACTTGGAATTAATCTAGATTAAAATGGCTAATTTGAATACTGTCTAATGCATTCAGAATATGTGTGCCACCCAAATACTGACCAAAAGTAAGTCATTGCACAAGATGCAAACAACCTTATACCGGGTTCACACCAGACCCGTGTAGTTTGACGCTTGAACATTTAAATTAATTCGCCTCCAACACGTCATTCGTGCAGGGGGGAGGGCTTATGTCAGGTGGACTCCTCAACTTATCAGAAGAAAAGTAATGTTATTGTAAAATAAAGTGATTGAACTTCATGTGATGGCTTTAGTTATAATCTTAATATATGTACAGAGCTAAAAATTGAGTTATGAGAATTATTTCTTCCAGTAAATATCACTTTATTCCTGTCTATGTTAAAGTATAATGAAAGTATAATATGGATTTATAAAGCTCTGTGTTTCCACATAAAGCCCTGATGACTTTCTCCTCCATGTTTGTTTTAGATAAAGCTCCTGATTGATTAACGCGGCGCGAAATTTCACCAAAGTTAAATTTTTTCAACTCTTGCCATTCGCGTCCAACGCGCCGCGGGAAATCTCACATCTGTAGCATGTAACTCACTCGCGCCTGACGCTCTATTCATGTCTGGTGTGAATGCAGCATTAGTCTTGTCGAGGTTTCCATATGGGAAGTTCTTAAAAACAAACCCGGCGGCTTCACAGGTGCATGCTTGTTAGCGCGTCACGTGTGATGAGGTCATTTCGAAGTAGGCATACATACAGGTTAGAAAACTCGCTCTCGCCCCCACCTTTGCAATTCGGTTACGTATAAAGGTGAAAGTCATCATAGCTTGTGTAGTATAGATGCAGCTCCCAACCCAGCTTTGAGAGTAGATTAACGGCGATATTTTTTTCATCACCCGATAAGAGTCTCATGTTAACGCAGCACGCTGATAACGGCCCACCACTACACTATTGTAGATCTCTAATCAAAACCATTAAACAGCTTTGGATTTAAATTCATTTGAATAAATATTGCCATTCAAATATAGAAGATTAAATCGTTTTTGAAACTGTGTATTATATTAATATATGATAAAATGTTATTCTTTAACTGACCAGAGCTCTTAGGTTTTGAATCTGGTACTTGATCATAATTTTGTTATAATTTGTTTGTTGTTATCTAGCCATTCCAAAACAGGAGGTGAAGCCCACTATCAAAAAAGAGCCTGTTGACCGCTTCCAGCCCTTCAATGGAGCCCTACATGGCCATCCAGCACTAGGAAACGGCAAGTCAACCCCTGATCATCAGAGCATGAACAGTTCGTTCCCATACCCTGGTACCTATGCAAGAGGTCATGTTTCCACCAACAGCCAACATCCTGCACAGAGCCCAATCAATGGCTTTCACCCCAATCTCCAAGATAGACGCTACGGTTACTACAACTACCCTTCCAATGCACTTTTTCCTCCTGAGCTCTTGAGTTATGATAATGGAGCCTGGCCCAAAGCTGGAGAACTCTCTGCTTCATCATTTGACCAGAAGCCAGATGTTCAGGGTCTCCAAGCCAAGCTGGCACATGCCTATGCCAACCGTCCTGGGCAATCACAACAACAAATGGCTGATGCATCCATTCAAGGCTACCCAAACCCCCCTGAGGTTTCACAGTCTCCAGTCACACCCAGCCATACTCCATCAATGTCACATGAGCAGAAGAACCACTCAACACCCATCATCAAGCAGGAGCCTATGGATGTGCCACTATATGATGGAAGATCAGACGGGCAAATTCAGAGCTGCCCTGGCACTCCCAGTACAACACCAAAACCTGAAGGCTGGCCTGGGCATAAACCAAATGGCAGCCTCGTCCCTAAAGGCTGGGATGGACACATGAGACCCAATTCAACTGATTCGCCCTTTACTCCAGACATGCAGAGGCACCACCAGCAACTCTTACACCAAAACGAGCTTTCTCAGTATTCACAGCAGCCACAGTGGAACTCGTATAACACTCCAATGAAGTCCCCTGCTCCATCTCCATCCCTCAATGCAGGGCCTTCCCCTGCTCCCTCTCCACACCAATCCACCCCAAGACAGTGGGAAAGCCCTGTCCCTAATCCACAACCTAAGGCATGGGGTCCTTTTGGTCCCCTAGGTTACGGGGCTGGTGGTATTCGGCAAGGCCACCCTGCTGGTGCATTCCCTGACAAATTGTTATCCCAGGCAGGTGGAAATTGTGGCTCTGCTCCTCTGGGACTCCAGGAGAAAGCCTGGAAATCTGGCGGTGGATCAGCAGCAGGGAGCACACCATCTCCGGCTCCTGAGGGTCGATTGTTCCCAGATGCACTGCAGAGGTCGAATGGGCAGGCATGCTGGGACAGCGAGTCAGAGACCCAGAGTCAACATGACCCTGAAGAAGAGGAGGTGTGGTCAGACAGCGAACACAACTTCTTAGACCCCAACATTGGAGGAGTAGCAGTGGCCCCTGGTCATGGCTCTATCATGATTGAATGTGCTCGTCGGGAGCTCCATGCCACCACACCACTTAAAAGGCCTGATCGTTCCCACCCGAGCCGTATTTCCCTGGTCTTTTACCAGCACAAGAACCTGAACCAACCCTGTCATGGCCTGGCTTTGTGGGAGGCGAAGATGAAACTCCTGGCTGAAAGAGCACGACAACGGCAGCAAGAAGCAGCTCTTTTGGGTCTCTCACAGGAAGAAATTAAGGCCTATGGAAAGAAGCGCAAGTGGACGGCTGATTCAGCAAGTCCGTCCCAAGGACAGGCCAAGGAAAAGCGAGAAGGTGTCGTGACACGGATGGCATCCACTCCGCATACCACCACCATAAAGACAGTTTCACCCTACCCGTCCACACACATCACTGGCCCTTACAGTCGATTTGTGTGAACTCTTGTAGACTGTTAACCCCTGGAGCCAGAGATGGGAAAAGAAATGAAAAGAATAATGGATCGTACTTATTTTCCATTTGCTTCTCCGCTTCTAGCTCTAGCACCTCTTTTAAGCTACCACAGGTGAGATAGAAAAGAGGAAGGGGCCCTTTTTTATTTTATTTTACCTCAAATTTTGACAGCAGTTTGGGAACCACCCAAACGGACACGCTGTCTATGGTGCTCTTGCTCTCTCCAACGTGGGAGGGATTTCCATAGCTACCCCTCCTTAAGTGAATTTGATGATCCTAATTATTATTGCTCTATTATCAATATTATTACGATTGCTATTGTTACTGTCAACGTTGATATTACAGGTATTGTTATTATATTATGGAGATGGCTATTTTTTATTTTAATGTTATTGTTTTTCATCATTGTTTTTAATATTATGATATTTCACCTCTTTTGACAAAGAGGGACTTCCTTTTTTATTCTTGCTTGTTGATTATGAACAAGCAAATCAGCATTTTTTTTCGCTTTTCGCCTTTTCCACCTACCAACCTCTCTCTTTAAAGCGCCTTCACATCATTGTGACCTGCACTGATGTGACTGCATTAAGGCAACTAGAGTAATTCCTCATAGCTCTAGTCACTGATAGCCTGACGAAAATCAGAAAGAAAGGACCTAGCACCCGCTTGGGTCTTTCTTTTTGGTGCCAACCTAATGAAATATGTAAAGTTTTTCAGCCCTTCAAATGGTGCTTTATTTCTGTCTCTAGTGTCTCTTAGTTTGCCCTTACAATATCGAGGCAGATGCTGGACCTGGGTGCTTATACGAGCAGATGTCAATCATGTTCAATGACAGGGACCTTCCCGAGTCCTGGTAAATTGGCTCAGCCTTCCATAATGTCATCTGACTGGTGCTGACACATTCGCCTGTGGTGCTTTTTCATTGGCCATTCTTCACTACCAATATAACATTTTTGCTCTTTGAGGTGCTGGTAATTTAACAAAAATCCAGTCTGCCCTATAGAGCTGCAGATAACCCAACATTGGTCTTCATTTTTAAATACATCCAAACAATCCCTTTTCTGCTCAAATAGAGTTCCAAAATCTTAGTAGTTTTTTTATTGGCTTGTATATTTTCATTGATGTGTGGAAACTTTGCGCTGGGATAGGTTAGAAAATTTTTTCGAATATATAACTTGCCATCACAGATGAGTATCTATGCCTGCATAACATTTGTTCATGTTACGTTTGCTAAACAAGTCTTCCGTGACCTTATTGTCCACAGCTACTCATCTGTGATGTGAAGTTAATATTTTCTTGATATTTTCTTACCTACTGCCTTGTAAACTCACCAGCCTAATGGACACAGCAAATTTCTTGGAGTTGGTGCTACCAAGAGTCTGTAATGCTCCAGTAAAGTTGCCCCTCATGTAATACGCAGCTAAGATCACCAACACCTGGTATTTATGGTGCTGAATGGCATTGTGTAGTTTCAGCTCAATTGTTTGTGTGTGTGTGTGTGTGTGTGTGTGTGTGTGTGTGTGTGTGTGTGTGTGTGTGTGTGTGTGTGTGTGTGTGTGTGTGTGTGTGTGTGTGTGTGTGTGTGTGTGTGTGTGTACATGTGTATGGATTCACAAACATGCACATGTATCAGAATGTATGTACCTATGCGAGCATGAAGGCCTGTGTGTGAGCTACATATAGGAAGCAATGCAGGGCTGCAACTAGTTTACATAGGGCTGTAAGATGCTTGACACCCTCACAGAGGAAAGATTCTGGTGCTCAAAAAAGTGGTCCTAAAGCTCTATACCTCGTATTGTACAGACACTGGTCCCAGTACTCAACATTCTCAAAATACACAGGCGCTTCAGACTGCAGGCTTGCTGCCTACATCATCTTTCGTACCTAGTTTTTTATTATTATTTATTATATGATAATGATGATTATTGTGATTGCTGTCATTTTTTTGGTTTGCTCATTTTAGAGAAATTGTAAATATTGAAGAGAGGATTTTATAAAGCACTTTTAAACTTGATTTTAATGCCGAGAAAAAAATGATAAGAAAGGATTATTGACAACTTGAAACCTAGTTTTTGTTTTAATGGAATTTTATTGGGAGAGATAGAAATGTAAATAGTTAAATATTTAGGTAAGATTATTTAACTGGTGATGGATGATGGCCTAATCATGAATGATTCCTGACTTTTTAGCCTTCAGTTTTCTGTATGTCAAGCCGTCAACGACAGAGCACAAAGCATGATGCTTTGTTGGTCTATTCAAGATACTGCTGTCCTTCCTTTCGTGAGTACTGTACTTACACCGATACCTCTGTACTACCACCGGCTTCCTTCCCCGCCACATTTGTAAACCTTAAACTTATGGAGAACAAAGTGTGAACCTGTTGACTGATACTAACAGCTTGTGAGGATTCAGGACTCCTGTTGTTTTCAAAGGGAGTGGAAGACCATCACTTTAACATGAAAATTGCCCATAGAACTGACAAGATTATCAGGTTTAAAATTGCATTTTGAAATGTGACAGCCTCTAGGTAGATCATGTACTAGGTTTTGTTTATTTTGTAAAATATCATGTGGGGTAAGTCTTGCGCAGCTCTTAAGCCTGCACTGACATTCTTGGAGATGTGAGACTTAATCCTCAAACTATGTTTTAAGATTTCTCTTGAAACTCTGGTTTTAATTTTATTCACCCTAAACTTCTTTTTACACCATGGTGCTACCCTCTGGAGTTACTGTGGAAATAATTCATAGCAAACACTGCTATAGACTTTTGGGCTCTTAAAATGCAATGTGAACTTGTTTTGGAGTAAAGAAAACCTTTATGGTGCTGATCATTTTTAATCTTTTTACCTCTAAGACATTTCTGATGATTGCAAATGATAACAAAAGCACTCCAATCGATCCAGATGCCCTTTTCAGTCATCCTCTTGAATATCCGAAATGGTACTTGATGTGCATGTTAGCAGATAGAGAAATAGGTACTCTAATGCTTATGATGTGAATGGACTGTTAATTTAATATTCTGGTGCTACCTGAACTGCCCGGAGGTCTAATTTCACTCATTTAGAAGTTTTATACATTTTGTCATGTTCTAAGTGACACTCATTCTTTATTCACACTTACCTTTTGGCCACACTGTCACACAAGCGCGTACAAATACACAATACAGACACATTCACATACACACACTACTCTGTGCCCCCTCTACAAGTACTCACATTTAGAGTATCTATCATGCCCAGTTTTTAAACGTCAAAAGGATAAAATGTCTGAACTAAAAGAAAAAAAGAGAAACTGGCAGCTACATTCCTTTATGAGTTAAAGATTGTTCTTGGTTCTATTTTTCATGTTGAGTATGCAGTATGTAAAAAGTGTTATCTTTTGTTTGGTCTCTCTCCTTGTAGCTGTATGGTGTATTATGTGAATACATAGTGTATGTGGTAAGACCCACAATACTGTTTTATGTTCTAAACTAATAAAAAATAAAAGAACGAGATTGTGTCAACTTACCTTATTTGTGAACGTAGTGATTATTAGAATATATTTGTCATAAGTATTTGACATGTCAATGTTCAATATTAAAAAATAATGACTTTATATAGAATCAAGTATATTTTGAGTTTTAATATGTTGATTGAATATCAAAAGAGCAAAAAATTACTATAGCAGTATTGGAAGTGTGTCATAAAACAAATTATACAATGAACCACAAAAGACTATACATGCTATGTTTAAAGTAATAGTCAACAAATATTGGGATGCCCTCTTCCAAAAACATGTTTGACTAATCCAGTAAGTCAAAGCGCACATTATAAAATCATTTAATACTATAATGAAGACCGTTTCTCCATCTTTTTGCAACAGTTTGGTTCATTTATGGTTTTGTGTCAAAGTGTTCTATGCTCTGGTATTAAGATTTGGCAAAAACAAAAGTAGTCAAGCCAGTTCATTAGAATGGCGTCCCAATATTGTTTAAACCCCAAGGTGTGAGCAAAATGTGACAACCCCAATAGTAAGGTTGTAAATGAACCCATTGTTGGTTAAAACATTAAAACGGGTTTATTTTACCCATTTTTGATTGGCGGAAAATAACCCAACATTTTACATCGTATAATGTGATTTGTACTTCGTTTCAAGTCCACATGATGGCAACAGAGTTCTGTACAGGCCTTCAGCGTGTGGGCACTGATTTACAATAAAGATGTGTAGGAACCAAAGGTACCTGAATATTGCATCCAATGGGGTCTTGTGACGTATGAACACCAGCTTTTGGTGACTTGGTGATGAAATCCCCTCCAAATTAAAACACAAAGCCTTTGGACTCTTTCCTAAAAAAGATGGCGCAAATATTTAACGTTATTTATTTTATTACACAAATAAATGATGATTAGTTAAAAGCAACACAATAGTTTTTAAATTCACAGCTTTGTTCTTTTGCCTTATGGCGGGAAAACTTGCATATGTTGTCATAGTAACATTATCACTCGCTTAAAGTTAAATTTTTCTGGTAAAAAAAACATTAATAAAAAATAATCGAGATTTGAAACGTTTCCTAACGGTTTGATGATGACGTCATACGTGTGTCAAATGTCAATCATGTTAAACTTTACGCTACAGTACAACCAAATTCACACGTGTTTATAATTTATAAAGTATAAGAAGTATTAGAAATATGAAACATATAAAAACATCGTGTTTATACCTCTTGTCTTGAGTTTCCCGCCGGGTGTTTTTTTCTCCTCAGGTACGGACTGAATGAACCCGACTGCGCATGTCTCAACTTTTTACTGCGCATGCTTCGAGCTTTTTTTTCTAATTTAGTTACATTTGACAAAAAAACGATGTTTACAACCAAACACGAATACGAATAAAAAGTAAAAATATTTGTTTACACAGAAAACAAACGAATCATCGTATTTGTGCAAGTTGCGTATTTGCATTTACACTTATTCATTTAGCAGATGCTTTATCTAAAGTATTATGCAGTGGCCAATCATCACTGCAAAGCAATCAGGGGTAAGATGTCTTCAAGGACACTTCAGTCGTTGACCGCTGGCACTGGGATTCGAACCCACAACCTTCTGCTTACAAGTCCAACCCAGAACACGACTGACCCCTATTAGAAACTATTAATTGAGATTAATGAAAAAGTATTAAATAACTGCATTTTTAAGTCTGAAGAATATTTTTATTTAACAGTACAGTAAGTTTAGTTTCAAGGTCTTTATTTTCCTGGTTGTCTTTCAGCTCCCTCTGTTGGAAACAATTGAATAGCCAGCAACAAATCACATGGTAAAACTTTGCATTTAAACTAAAAGTTTAGATGCATATCAGGAACATAGTGGAGTATTTTAACATACAATACTAGCACCACTAATGTATGTGCAGGACGTAAATTCGGTCATTCTTTATCTCTAATCTTGCTAAATACACTGATAGCACACACATTTTCATCTGCTGTACATCTCTGAGACGTCAGATGTCATATAGATGTCCAGAAGACGTCTGTAAGATGTTTATGATTCAGAATGGATGTATCACAACTTTGTAATGTGAGTAGCAGATGATTCTACACATCAGGTTTCTAATTCTATGGTAGACATTTTAAAGACATCTTGATATTTTATCAATCGGAAACGAGTGATGATTTTTGTGTTCTTTTAATTTATGGCATTCACTCTTATGTTTGAAACAATAATATTATCATTTAAAGTACTCCACTAAGTTCCTGATATGCATCTAAACATTTAGTTTAAATGCAAAGTTTTACCATGTGATTTGTTACTGTCTATTCAATTGTTTCCAACAGAGGGAGCTGGAAGACAACCAGGAATATAAAGGCTTTTAAACTTAACTTACTGTACTGTAAAATAAAAATCCTTAAAAATCCTGTTACTTGGTACTTCTCATTCATCTTAATTAATCGCTTGTAATAGGGGTCAGTCGTGTTCTGGTGGTCAGAGAGTTGGACTTGTAAGCAGAAGGTTGCAGGTTTGAATCCCAGCACCAGCGGTCGACGACTGAAGTGTCCTTGAGGAAGAAATCTTACCTCTGTTTGATCTGCAGTGATAACTGAGCACTGCATAATACTTTGGATCAAAGTATCTGTAAAAGAACTCATTTAACGAGTCAGAAAAGTGAGAAATTGGCACATTTTGTGCCCTCGCATTGAGTCGCTTTCATATACTATACAATGCTATACTATACTATAAAACTCAACATCCTTCAGACTAAATTGAACATGCTGTTTACACTTAAAGAGCCGGATTTTATTTTCATGGAAGAATTGAAGAAACTACAAGTAAGTCAATCACTTTCTTTCTAAGAATGACTCTTATTGTGTCACTGAATTGGATATTAAATTTTATATTTCCTAACCTATATCATGACCTACAAGTTGTACAAATATCCATCATATCATCTGGTCATCACCACCGTGAATTTATACTCTGGGTGGTACATCCATATTTCTTAATCTTCTTAAGGAAGCCCCAGTTAAAATGCCTCAACTTTAAATTAATATCTCTCTAGTATAAACGTATTTATTCCAAAGCATTTGCTACAATTTCTTCATTTGGCTGCAAATGCAATTGACCTTTTTGACCAAACAGAAATTGGAAATAAAATATTAAAACATGTCATCAGTGACTTCTGAAAATCATTCCAGATCAGGGTTACTTTGTAATTGAGTAGTTAACACCTGCATGACATTATTTTCATGTGTTGCTTCATATAAAGTTCCTTTTTCACAGCATTTACTCATCACAATCTACAACTGTCCAAAGTATTTTGTGCTATTCCACTGTATCCTAGAAAGGGCCAACATTTTATTTTAACCAATTTCATTATTAATAAGTCAATCAGGCCTGGCTAAGCTAAATCTGATATGCAACCCACAGAACATCGAATTTCCCAGAAAATTGATCCCAGAGGATTTTCCTAGACAGCAATACAAGGAAAGGGGAAGTTTTTCATCATGTTTGATCTTTAAAAAGTCATTCAAAAACATTCACTAATATACACTTTGTTTTACCATTTCAGGGTATTGAAGCAGGATCTAACAATATTGCTTAAGTGTTACACATGCTCCCATGAAAGTAATTGTCAGAGGGAAAATATCAACACTGTTGTTTGCTGTAGTTGTTACGCCTCAAGGTGGCTTTTCAGAGAATTCATTTGAGTGCTTACCTATACGGTTGAATCTACGCAACCTGTTATTATTAAACTGTTGAAACAAACATAAAGCATCTGTAGGAGGTAAAAAAAACAAAAAATATCACCCATGAGTGCTTCATTTTTTTTAAATCACTTATTTAGGGTTATTATTTTCAGTTCATGGGCCATTATAGTTCACCCAAAAAACCTGTTAGTTCCATATGCTTGTTATTTTTCTGATTATTATCATTTATGATATTTGGACAAATGCTTGTGATCAAGCAGTTTTTAAACCAAAGTTAGAGAAATATGGTTGGCAAAATGACAATGAATCTTTTATGGTCCCGTTTATCATGATCCCATAAACTTTAGTTAGTGTGTAATGTTCTGTTAGAGTACAAATAATATCTGTAAAATTATAAAGTTCAATGCCAAGCGACTTATGTAACAGCAATTGCCTACATTGAACGGCTGTATTGGATTACATCCCTCCACTTCCTTCTTTAATGATATCACCAGAACAGTTTTGAGTAAACTTCGACCACAGGAACACATAAAAAAGGCAAGAGTTGCGTTTGTAGTGTGTTTGTAGCCATGTCGTCAAAACTGTTATTTTCCTCCCAGAATCCAATCACCTTTGTTAGGCCTCCCCAGGGATGCTCTACTTACATTTACATTTACATTTAGTCATTTAGCAGACGCTTTTATCCAAAGCGACTTACAATAGTCGAGGAGACAATGAAGCGGTACTTAGAGATCAATGATTACAATTTATGTTTGTTTAACTTGGTTCCCGAACAAATTATAACACACATGTAAAACTATGTGCAGAACACTTTGCTGAGGACAGCCTCTTCAGTCTCAATCTTTTAATGCCGGATTAACACCAAGATTATTCTTGAAAGATTGAGTAGAACGATTGCCTCTTTGTTTAAAGAAAACCCATAACCGAAATGTAACCTTTGCATTTAACCAATCCAGTAAGAAGTGAACGCACGCAGTTCAAGTCGTGAACACACACACACACGCACACACACACGCACACACACACACACACACACGCACACGCACACACACGCACACACATACACACGCACACACATACACACGCACACACACCTGGAACAGTGTTCAGCTATCACTTCAGTGTCTGGGGAGCGAACTGGGGTAAAGTGGCTTGCTCAAGGGCATGTCAGTCGTTACCTGTGGGCCCTGAGATTCGAACTGGTGACCTTGTGATCACAAGATCGACTTACTTACCAATAGCCCATGAATGCCTCGCAGTCTCCTCAAAAGGAATTTTACTGGAATGTATACAATGATGCTTGTGCTCTTCTGCGCTCTTCTGCGCTCTCCGGTTGGTGTGTGGGTGGGATTTCAAGAAAGAATGGCCAATAAATAACTTTTAACCTTATGACGGTGATAGGTTAAATATTTAGAAGAACCTTTCTGAAACGAATGACTGAATGGCTGGAGTGCATTGAGCACAGAAATCCATGTCATGGGTTTAACTGTTTTTAACAAATAGACCACTTTGAACATGAGAACTCAAGATTTTAACACTCCAAGGCACATATAAAGCATAAAACAGCATGATATCTTAGGTTTCAGTTTTGGGTCAAAATTACCCTTTAATCAAATACATTGACCTCCCTTCAGGGAAAATACTTTTCTGTAATTACAGAATATTGTGAGGGTGCCAATGGCGAGTGTGTTGTAGAAAATAATTCTCCATGATTGACTGCAAACTTACCTTCAACTCTGCCTTCATTTGGTTAGCAACACCCTATGATTCAATCTGTTCTCGATGTGGGAAATAAAGTCCTGCCCATACATTTTTTTGTATTTCAGAAGCCATTTCAATTTGCTATAATTTTGACAAAAGGTGATCATAACTTCTGTTTTATGCTGACCCTAGAATCCTTGTTCTGCATTCAAAAGTAGACAAAGACAAAGATGTTCAACATTGGCTTTATACATTTTGTTGTACTTTATTGCATAAATTGCATAAAAATACATTTAAAATGTACTTGGCAAGAAAATTATGGAATTGTCTTGCTAATGAAAATTTTATAGATTATCCTGAATACTCACAGAAAATTCATTTCACTAATCAAAATCTTTCAAAAATCAGGTTTTCTTTGTTATTAACAACACTGTTATTAGCAGACGTTATTGTGTTAGTTAACCGTGTTTAGCAAAAAATTTACTTCTTAAGAAATCTATACACACATTATGTTTTGTATTCAATTATTTACGTTGTTGTGGATCTTCAGCTAAGTCAAAGATGGGAAGTCATTGAAGGAAAATGATGACGAAAACCTCTTTCAAGCATGAATGCTTTTCTGTTTCTACTTCCATTTGTTTCCACATTGCTTTTTTAGTTCATACGTACACATTAATAGAATATGCTTCAATCAATCAATCAATAATTTACTGTATGGACATGGACCACCAAACTCTCTTACACACAAAAACGCTTTCAAGAAACACTTGAATGAAAGACACAAATATTCAGAATGTAAGTAACAAGTAGCTTTTTCTGAATGCAAATGGTAATCTATAGGGGATATCTAGAGATAGATAAAATAACTTTGAAAGGATAGCATACTGTTTAAATAGACCTTTAAATATAAAAGTGGTATACATGTATAAAGATGCTCTGTTATGAGTACATATAGATTTATACATTTGGCAGAGCCTTAAGTTAAGATCTTAAGTTCCTAACATGGCATTTGATTCCGTCTATGTGCATTACTTGGATCAAAGCCATGGCTCTAACCAACTTTCTCACTGGCTTATGGCAAAACAGAATTCAGAAACTTATTTCAAACATTTTAATTCTGACATTTGTTACTGTAGTTTCTTGTTTGTAAAATGTGTGGTTACTTTCTCTTAGACATCCTGTTATTCGGTCATAAAATATTAAATTTAGCAATTTTATCTTAACTAAATTCTATTAAAACACAAATAAAGTAAATGTGTACGTATCTTCTATGGCTTGTTGCAGAAGTAAATGGATCATTCCTTGTGTTGATTGTTGTTCAAGACATGTGATTTCTGTTAAAGATGCTGACTTGCTTTGTCATGAGCTTTGGGGTTTGATTGCTTTCATGCACTTAAACACACGACTAAGGAAGTGTAAAAAATAGAGAACAATGACCCGACATTCTTAGTGCTTCATTTGATCTATGAAATGTTTGGTTTAATTTAGTCTAGATCAAAAAAATCCTTGCAGTGTTTGAAAGTTGGAAAGGACAGATGTGTGGTATCCTTTATGAAGTGTTGTGTATATTTAAAAAAGATTCAATTGAATAGCTGCATTCTTACATTTACATTTACATTTAGACATTTAGCAGACGCTTTTATCCAAAGCGACTTACAAATAGACAATGAAAAACTCTTCACACTCTTTTCTCTACAATCTTATAGCAGAATTTCTTGGGCTTAACTGAGAGTACCAGTCTTTTCACCCCCTCGAGTACAGTTTGCCGTGTGCAAGGCCATGTTTTAGGACAACTGGGGCTTCGTTTATTTTACAGATAATGCGCTAAACCAGAAGACTTCCGCTCTTGTGCATGCTTGAATTTCAAGAGATAGCTATCCTGTTTATAGTCAGTCATCACAAGCAGAAAGCAGTGTTCTTCAAAAATTTCAATAATCTGACCACTGATCCTATCACAGCCAAAAAATAGAAAGTTCGAATGTAGAGGGAAAACATAGATCGCACACACATACAGTATACTTTATGATTTACAGTGTAGATTGAAACAATAAAATTGGGATTTGTTAACCCCGTACTGTCAGAGAAGTTACAAAACTGTATGTTTTCTGTCTCTAGGGTACCTTAATATACTTTTTTATACCTCTACAGGCAAAAAAAACCTGCCAAAATAGTCTAAATTCAAATAGGCTTTTTTACCTACCCATACATTTTGTTAATGTTCAATTTATCCTGTTAAAGTGGTCTTTGGGCTGATGTTAACTAATGATAGTTCAATTAAACCACAATATAAAACGAGAACATCCAACATATGATATCAGGGTCTCATACTACAGATTTATATAAATACTAATAAATACTATTACTAATATAGATGCAAATGTCTGGTCAGCATTTTTTAATCCCCAGGTGTATGTGCCACTGGCTCATCCAGGCCAAAGTGTTATAAGAGGTTAAAGCACTCATTTTAAATTGAGCAAAAACAAACACTTGTTGGATTGCACTAAATGAATTCTGATTAGTCAAGAGGACTTATCGCATTTAGGTTAAGAACTAGTTCAGATTTACAGCAGTTTGGAAAGAAACTGCATCTTGTAGTACATTTTAAACAAGAAAAGGTAGCGATTTTGCATGAAACATTGATGAAGCAGTGAATACGTTCAGTTTACAGCAAAATGGCATGACAAACTCATTTATTTATTTGGCTTTTATAGCATTTAGGAAAATAGGTCTTCATATTATATTGTACAGTTATGTACCTAACTGTGAATAAAACAAATCATACAAGGAATTTTAATCAAGTATGGCATAATTTATTGTCAGCTTGTATGAAAGTGAATTGCAGTGTCTTGACAAAGGGAATGTGGTCAAACAAAAGATAGAATGGTTATGAAATATGGTTATAAAACACCTGCTGCTACTCATTAGAAGACTCTTCATGCCATGATCTGAATTTGGGCCGACAGATTAGTGAGTCTTCAAGACCCATAGGCAAATTATACTGTAGTAGTGATTCCTGACACTATAGGATAGTGTTATATTTAAAATGATCCACAGATGTTCCAAATATTACTTAAAGACTCTAAAAGAGCCGATAACATGTCCTTAAAGATGCACTGTGAGACATTAAGGAAGATCTAGAGAAGAAATGCAATATAATTTTGCATTTGTAATGAATTGTTATCTTTTTACGGTTTAGTAAAATCACATAAGAGTATAAACTTGAAATCTTTTTAAAATTTAAATTTAAAATTATTTTGAGTGCAACAGTATCGAAAAAAAACCTTTGTTAGAATTACTTTTTTTGTTTTAATATAATTTCTCTTGAGATTTAAAGTTAAGTTTTGTTAAAAGAATGTAATTCAAATTCAACAAAAACAAATCCAACAGTTACTTTCTCTTAAATGTTCATATATTACTTAAGGTAACATGTGGTTTATTTAATGAAAAGAAATAAGCAATTAATGAACAAATTAAATTTTTATAAAACCCTTACATTTTTGGCGAATATTAATAGAAATATTTGAGTTTCTAAGATGTATTTTGTTACTTACATTTAAACAGTGCCTTTAATTTAAATTATGGCTTTCAGTTTTTAATTTTTGGTTGGACTTGTCAAACAATAGGTTTGGGAAAACACAGTAAAACAAGATAACCCCAGATTGGTAGAGCCCTTTATAAAGTTTTAGTAGTTAAAACATTGTTTTATATTACATTATATTATTTTACATTGAAATGTATAACAATAAAGCATTGTTGGTATTAGTTAATACAAATGGATTGTTCAGCATTCATTCATGTTACATTATTGTGCCTCAACCAATGTTCTATTCAATGTTTGATTTATGTTTGATTTAAGTATAGCATATGCTATATGTTAAATGTTGCTTATATGTGTTGTTGTTATTACATAGCCTGAGCAAAAGGATCGAACAGATGTGGGTTTTAGTGACCAGAGACAAAAAGAAGAAAAATTCTTTATCAGTCAGCAGCAGTATAATTTTTTTCCTTTCGGCTATATTATCCTCATTGGCATTCAGTGTTGTCCTCATTAGTCTTGTGTGTGTTCAGTGCTTTAAGAGCCTTATTCTGTCTCCTAGGAGCCAAGTTTATAATATAAGCAAAATAGGCCACATTGACAGTTTGACAAACATATTTAGTCATTGATAAATATGAAAACATACCATGGAATCATCCAATTACATACATCTAATGATGTATTCATTCTTAAATCTCAGCCAGGTTTCAAACATATGGCACATATCACGTCCATAGAAAACAATGCCATTTTTTCACAAGATACACCTAGGATTTCGGTCAACAATGTGAGTCCGCTTATCTAAACCCTACATCATGCATTGACAACTAGATAGGCCTCAAGCTTTATGTTTTGATAAGTACAGAGATACCTAAAGTGATGACCCAAAAATGAGAGTCCTGTCATTATTTACATTATGTTCTTTTCTGTAGAACGCAAAAGAAGATATTTAAAAGAACGCTAGTAACTGGCCACCATTCACTTGCATTGGTTTTGAGTTCGCACAATTGAAGTGAATAGGTGCCACTGTTGTCTGAAATGACGAGAATTTAAATGACGGAATTTTCATTTTACTTTAACAAAGCTCAGCAGTGGTGCTGTCGGTTTGCATTTTCCTAGTAAACATCATTATCACTTGGTGAAAAATGACCATAACGCTGTGAGAGCGGACGTGCGGCTGCTCAGGTTTGTAGCCCAACTCATTGCTCCTGTGCAAAAACCAAACATTTTAACTTCCACAAAGCAAAGAATGAAACTACACCTGCTTTATTTTTGTTTTCTTTTCTTATTCCTATTTTTATCAGTCGTTTAAAAATGAATACAATAATTAATCACAAACATAAACGGATCTATAGACATGTTTACTATCCCCTTAAAAAATGTTGATTTCTTTTATTGAACTAATACATTCTCTCTTGCATTGAACCTTACTATTGGATTTTTCATTGAATAGAACAATCTGTTGAAGAGCTCAAAAGGTCAATGACTATCTGAACCTGATTGGAATCACTTTAATTTATTCTCTTTGTGACACACTCTTTTAAACATTGGATCGTACTATTCTTGCTACCCCTTTATGTTTATTTCACCCGGCCTGATCCTGATTATTTAGTTAATTGTTGTGCAGATACATGTGTAGTTATTCATATATAAGCCTCTATTTTATTGAGTTCAAGTACATTTTGAAAGCGTTGGGTTATTTTTAGGCTTTACGTAGGTCAAACAGGGACACCACAGCATGTTGTACTCTGTAAAACATTGCAGGAGTGTGCATCTGGTTTGCCAGTAACTTAATTTAGCTTTAATTTATACTTAATACTATTTTCTTGTTACTGTCGTAATTGTTATTGACGTTTAATATTCACATTGAGTAGAGACTGCTCTCATTACTGGCATGGCAACACTGCAAATAATGACAATCTTTCTAGCCATTTTTGTCTTTGTTTTAAGTAAAACTGTTTAAGTACAATTAAAAAATGAATTACCATTTGTGTAAATTGTTGCATGTAAAACAGAGTAAATGTAAAAGCTTTGAAATTAAGCAAATATTTAATTTTTGTATGTGTAAAAAAAAATTAGGTAAATCTCATCAACTTAAAAATCAGAAATCTCCAAAAATGTGTTTATATTACATTATATTTGTTTATATTATATATAGTAAATGTAAACAATTTTTCATTACATTAACTGAAAAAACATCTTTGTAAATCTAATTTTAATGTTTTCCACTGAAAAAAGATATTTAAAGTTTTTAAAAGATTTCTCAAGTTAATTTAACTGCTTCATTTTTTATATTACTTAGCTACATGAAATATTTTTACAGTGTAGAAATTCATCATAACTTTCTGACCTTGGTTGGTTTTACCTTAAACCTTGATTTGCTAAATCAAGGTAATTGTGTCATAGTTCTGCCATACTTATTCAACTTTGCGTCATTCAAGATATTATGTTGTACAACTTTTCTACTGTACAAAGTAGTACATCATGTTTAAGCAAACAGCTTAAAAACATTTACTCTAACTTCAGTATCTTAAAATAATATTTGTATCTATATTAGGATGGTAAATGATTGTTTAAATATTTAGCAAATCATAAATACATCCATGAAAAAATGCTTCTTTTGCATCTTTGATCAAAATTATTGTCCTCTCATTTATTTTCTCCTTTCAACCTAATTTGTAAATGTCTGACTCCTGTTCCTCTCAGCAGGAGAGAATAAATTTCCCTAAAGACTGCCACTCCGCAGCCAAGTGCCGTAACTACAGCACCATTATTTTGTTAGTCTTAAGTTGAGAACCTGATGCATAATGTATGTCTCTCAGGAGGAACACACTTCACATACTAGCACACAGCTTTAACTGGAAAACATTTATTTACTTATATCTATATGAAAAGGCCACCTAGTGAAGTACACCCACATTAAATGTTGTTCAATAACTTAATTTCCCTAATTACTCCCATATTGTTAACATTATTAATAGAAATTCACAAAAGATAAACAATATTTCCAGCCCCAGCACAGCACAATAGGCATTATAATAGTTAAAATATACATCTATACATATAACTTTTTCGTTCCTCTATTCTCTTTGTAAATGGTTGATCTCCAAATAACATGCCAGCTCTGAGTAATAGACCTCGAAAACATCAACACTAAGCTGCCAGATGCCTCAAGGACATGTGCATTCATTTAAGGGCAAATTCTGCTTGGAGATTTATAAAATAATAACCGTAGATTGCAGCTAGAGACCACAAACTGAGCGGCTACTCAACAAAAGTCTAAGAAAGTTCATTTTAACCTTAAGAGAGAAAGTTCACCCAAAATTCCAATTTTTTGTCATCATTTTGAGTTGTTATCTTTCAAATTCTGTTGAATAGAGGGAAAGATATTTAGAAGAATGCTTTAACAGTGCTTGGACCCGTTGATTACCCTAGTAGGACAAATAACTTGATAAGATATTGCAATAAGATATTATAAAAAAATGTTGAACCATTTTTGAACCAAACAACTACCATTGTTTTCTTGTTATGGTAGTCAGAGGGAACTGTCATTCTACTAAATATCTTTCTGTGTTCACCCAAACACAAAAAGTATACATGCTTGCAACTAGAGAGAGAGTGATTTATGACAGAATTTTCATTTTTGGGCAATCTTAACAACAGGGAAGGGCTGTTCATGAATAATTTCTGGATTGGACAGAGATGAATTGGTTTGTTTATTTGTTCAGTTGTGAAGAGGGTTGAGACCTTGGAACTTAATTGAAGTTTATTTAAAGTTCTCATTTTCTAAATAAATTAAATTGTTCTCTAATTGAGATAAGTATTTTGGGACATTGGGCCAAAATTGTCTGGCTTCAAGTGTAATGAATCTTTTATTAAAACAAATCAAAAAGCTACCTAAAGCAATTTATCCCTGACCACTGCTTCTGTTTCTAAATTTTTGGTTACATTCATTCATAATATACTAGAATACATAATTGTATGTATATATATATATATATATATATACATTTACATTTACATTTAGTCATTTGGCAGACGCTTTTATCCAAAGCGACTTACACTAGTCGAGGAGACAATGAAGCGGTAAATAGCCGATACAACAATAGGTTAACAAGTGCTACAACAATGCTACCAAGTTACACAGAGAGAGAAGTTACAAAAAGTATATATATATATAAATGTTTTTTTTTTTTTCTTTTTTGATAGAGTGAGTAGGTTAGAAAAGTAGTGAGTTAGTGAGTTAGATGTAGCCGGAAAAGATGAGTTTTTAGGTGTTTTTTGAAGATAGAGACGAGTCTGACAAGCGTGAAGCCAGAGGCAGATCGTTCCACCATCGAGGAACTGAAGCAGAGAACGTTCGAGAGAGAGATTTCTTACCCTTTCGAGCTGGTACCACAAGTCTCAGCTCATTTGCGGAGCGCAGAGGTCTTGAGGGCCTATATCTTCGCATTAGTGAGTTAAGGTAAGTGGGAGCTGAACCGGTGGTGGTCTTGTAGGCAATGAGAAGACATTAAAATTCAATGCGAGCTGCTACAGGAAGCCAATGTAGTTTTATGAAGAGAGGTGTTACATGGGTCCTTTTTGGTTCCTTGAACACCACTCTTGCCGCTGCATTTTGAATCATCTGCAGAGGTTTAGTTGTGCACATCGGGAGTCCAGCAAGCAGCGCATTGCAGTAGTCTAGCCTGGACAGGACCAAAGCTTGAACCAGGATTTGTGTGGAGTGTTCTGTGAGAAACTGTCTGATCTTCCTGATGTTGTAAAGCATGAATCTGCAGGATCTTACAGTCGCAGCAACATGATCTATATATATATATATGGTAGTCCCCATTTTATCTTTTGCATTTTCTATATTTTCTGTATTTCCTGTGTTTTCTACGAATGCGAAGTGCCCTTTCCGATTGCCAGTTCCCCGTGGTTTCTTTAATTACACTTTTTCATTTTGTATTTTCATTTAAAATAAATCCTCTCTAAAGGCGAATCACCAAAGATCTGTTTATCCGTCTTCTTCACCGCTGCTCTCAAAGCTGAGTCAGATTTGCAAATTGTTCCCTGAAGCACACATCTAGATGAGGTTTCTTTTCTACGCCAAATAGTGTGAAGTCAGGCATCAGCTCTCCAATTAGCCTTTGCTAATCGCTGTCTCGAAGGAAACTGTCAAAATCTCTGCATAAGATCTTGAACATTTCCAAGGAAAATCTTATTCAATAGGGCACAGCATGAACATTTTTAATGTTCATGGCTAGTATCGATGCATTGAACATGTAGTAGAATTCATTTTTGCAATAAACGACCATCTGGTGCTGTTTTTCGTATCAACAGTACTCCTCCGTTTGATTATGACACGTATTTAGACTGAGATCACACGCTAGTTTGAACAGCATCATCACCTTCCTTTCATTTCCACGCAGGTTTCTGCAATCATCCAGACCTTTAAATAGTGTGTCATTAAACACTGATGATATTACTGATATTTCTAAGACCAACACGCTGTATGATTTAATATCACTGGAACAGTTCAGAGAACCAAATTAAACAAAGTGCCCAATTTTGTACCCAATTTTGTCGAATTAGTAAAATAAAAACAATATTTATACCGACAAATCGATACATTAAGAAATCAAACATAACCATAAAAAATGAAGAGACAATTCTGAAATTTCACTCAATCGTTGTTTTTTAGATGGATTGTCGCCATTTGAGTTCAGTGTTTGTTCGGTTTCAACAAAATCTACAAATAAATATATAGTACTAAACATATAATAATAAAGCAACGTAAAAGCCACTGTGAAAGCAGGACTTAATAACACTGTGAAAAAAATATCAATTGCAAAATGTTTTTTTTTTTACTTTTTGTGAATACATGTTAAAGTATTATTGTTGCTTATACACACTTTTTGATTATTTGATGTCTATAATAAAGCCGCATATTTTCTGTTATTTTGACCTGCTTCCCAATTTTTCATTTCCTGCCAATGAATGCAAAAATAAACAATAATTTTGGTTGAAATTCGGAAGAAAAGTGGTTTAAAGTTTACAGAATAAAACCGAAACAATATTTTTACCCATGAATAGAAGATTTGGAAAAACTGTCTATTAATTTTTTTGAAAAAATTTAAAAAACTATAATTGTGTACATGATTTGGATTGTCGAGAAGGCAAAGATTAAATAGACATTGTTAAATAATGAGACTAATTGTTAAATTATACAGATGTTTGCAAATTTAAAAGCACTTTTTACAGCACCACTTCTTATTATACAAAAGTGGCCGAAAATGATAATGCAAATGATCATCTGCTCACTGACATAGTCTGGTTTTGACAGGCCGTCTCAAAGGCGTACGCGTTGCGCTGATTGACAGTGTGTTGTGTATTATTAACTGCTGTTAACAAATGCTGATGTTGCAATCAGACCCCCGTTCAGTAATCTTGTTCAACCATTTTCAGCCACTTAAAATCCATGTTCTGTCTGCTGAGGACTTTTAGTGATGTGTGTACGTGATTGTAAGTATAGTAAGATTGACTGAACAAGGCAATATATTTTCTTTATTTGGTAAAGATCATGGACTGCTTGTCCTATTTTGTTTTCATTGAGAAACTGTGTGTGTGTTTTGCGAGCAAACGTCCATAACAACAAAATTGTGTCATCATTCTGTCACTTCTTTATTTCAAACCTTGTTTACAGAACACAAAAGAAGATATCGAAAGAATGTCGGAACCCAAACAATGGTGCTACCCATTGACTTGCATTGGTTTTGTGTATACAATAGAAGTGAATGGGTGTCACAGTTTGTCTACCAATTTTCAGGATATTCGTTTCGGGGTTTAATAATTTCATTACCTCCTCGACTCTTTGTAAGTTGCTTTGGATAAAAGCGTCTGCTTAATGCCTAAATGTAAATGTAAAATGTTACACAATGATAAGAAAATCCAAAACTCCTTTAAATAATTTTTTTAAAAGAACATTTTTTTTATGTCATAATGTCCTGACAAAGCTGAGGATGTTCGAAATGTAATAATATACCTGGATTTACACAAATTCTGTGAAGTGGATTACGAATCTAGTTCTACCACTCATGTCTAACGAAGGTCACACGCCATGCAACAAAGGTGGTCATTGAAGCTAAATATGGCAACACACAATAAAAGAGGAGACTTCATTTCAAAATATATACATCTGTGGAAAAATATAAAAGACAATTTTTGGAAATATGACAATTTTAGGAAATATAGTTATTTTTGTTCTATGCTTTTAAATATTTTCAAATGAAAATATTGTTTCAATTTGCATTTATTGGCAGTAAAGGAAAATGAAGGAACAAGTCAAAATCTGCTCTGTATTTTCACGTGTCTTGTCGATCTGTCAGTCTTTCACATTGCTGTTGGATGACTTTGTCACTCCTGAGGTTTCATTTTATTAAAATTCCACAGACACTGAACTGGAAAAGCCAAAGTACATCTAGAAATGATGATTAAATGAACATTTGGAATGGACTATTAATTTTATCCTTGAGTGAATTTTTTTACTTTCTGTCAATCTCTCTGTTCTCAGTTGTGTCTCCAACAGTTTAATTTTACAGTAGAAAAAAAACAGTAACACAAGGTTTTTGTTCAATTTGATTGGACATACTGACAGCTACAGCACGCATGTCTATATGACACAGAACTCCCAATTACAGATCACAGGAATAGACCTGTTCACATGTCACATCAGTTCCAGCTTCAGATATGCTCCTGTTATACACATTTCTCAGTTAAAAATCTCTGACATATTTGTTGAGAAGCAAAACCTTGTTGAAGGTTCTTTTGGATCCTTAAGGATCTTACTGGAACCATTAAGTCCAAAAATGTTCCTTATCGCATGGGGATCCATCATTATTTTTTAGATGTTTTCTGCACAAGACAAATCAAGCTTCCAAACTTGTCATAACTTTTGACATTTCCAGCAAGATGCAGCTACAGCAGAAGCAGATAAACAACAAAAAAACTATATCATTTGTAATATATAAAATATAATCAAAATCTGTAACAATACCTCATGCCATATCTGGGTCAGTTTTGGTCCGGTGGTTAGAGTTCAATGTCTGAAGTGTCCTTGAACAAGACACCTTACCCCTGTTTGCTCTGGAGTGATAATTGGACACTGCATAGTACTTTTTAGTTGCTTTGGATGAAAGCATCTGCCAAATGAACAAATGTAAATGTAAAGTAGATAGGCTAAAGGTCAAACTGCGCAATCTTTTCAGCTTTCCACTGATTATGGTACATGATTTGTAATGAAATTCAAGTTTGCTGTGCGGGTATGACAGGATCCTAAAGGTCAAGCAGACACACGTCCTCAAGTTTTCACCATGGCTTCGTTTCCCAAAACATCATATGCTTACGTTCATCGTAGACTTAGGCTTACGGTGCTTTTGGGAAACGCAGCCTATATAAGTACAGCTTGCTACAGAAAAAAAGTTGTGAATGTTAATTTAAACTAAAATTCTGTGCATGCTTTTTGTCATGTTTTTTACATGTTTTCCAAACACATGAGTTTTCATTGTTATTCAGAGCAGGATAAAAACGACTTTCCATTTTTTCATTTCATGGCATACAAGTCGGGTTAATAATCAAAAAATTGTGACCCTACTGTGTGTAACATCAGGCTGGATGTCTCCAGTTTTAATTGCACGCTGTAATTCTAAAATCAAGAGCGATTTCAAACTCAAACATATTTGTGTCAAGTTTGATTAATGGAGGTGTTTTGCCTGATAACTGTGTTTATCTCTGTAGTGGCTGCTGCTGTATAAAAGAATGAAAGCAAAGCTTTTATAAGTGGCCTATTGACTCACCTTTTCAAATGCGACATGAGAACATTTTCGCGCTCTGAGTGTGATGGCTTTGTCTCGAACAGCAAGCGGTCAAAGACGTGTAGCAGTTTGTCAGTAAGGGTTCCTGCATACTGAGTGCTTTACATGGAACAGTCAGTTTTATATGAAAACCCGAATCAAATTAGCCCTAATTACAAAGACACAAAGAACCTTTATTATATTATTCATCGAATATATTTATGGTCTTTTCAGCTGATAATAGAACAGTTAAAGTTGTGCCACACATCACAACACACAGTATCAGAGATTGTCACTCGACTGGCATCATGGTTCTTGGAAAGTTTCGTTCTTGGAAACACACACTCCAGAGAAGTACAAGGTGTTTCAACAAGAGAAAGGGTTTGAAAGAGATGGTTCTTTAAAAAACCCTTGACTGAATGATTCCTTATGGAATGTGACCAAAAATTGTGGAGAATCTTTTCAAATCTTCCTCCTCATTGACAAAAACACCCAATTCATTTGATTTGGACTTTGTGTTGACTTCAGTAGTAAACGGTTGTGTACTTTTGAGTAAACATTGTTCTATTTTTCCTATTGAAAGATGAAACTGGAAGATTCAATAGTTCATTGTCACTGTCTATCACCAAGAAAAAGCAAGGGCACTGTGACTAAAGGGCATGTTGTGAAATGTTTTTTCTTTTCCCGCACAACACAAATTCCTCACAGCACAGAATTCTGCCATACGTAATCTGTTGTACTCGACTTGAATGTGATCCCTGAGTTTTCATTTTAAACGGATTGATTACAAACTAAATGAAAGGCTTATTTGATTCATACATAACACTTCTCTAGGGATAAATTGAAAAGTAGATCTGAAACACAATAAGAGATGCGATGTGGGTTCGCAGTACCTTCTATAAAACTCAATTTCCAAAGCGTTGTGTGAGATATACAAAGGTTGTGGGTTTGATTTTCTGGGAGAACACATCCACTGTAATCTTAAATGCACACTATAATGTCAAACGCACAAAATGTTCTATACAATTATAATCATGATAGTGCTGGTACACATGATGGTAAATATAGATTAACATGATTGTTGTATTCATTGAATGTATAGCTTGAGCAAGATCGTACAGAATACATTTTAAAATAAGGAAAAATAGAAAAAAACTAAACATAGTATTTCAATGCCATCAGATTTACAGAATTTTTGTACAATATGCAAGTTATGGGAGTACACTGTTAAAATATTTAATGTGGCTTAGTAAATAGTACCAAAATAAACACTTTATAAACACTTATAAACACGTAATAAATACATTAAATAGATGTTTTTATGTGAAAAATATTAAAGAAATTCATTAAAATACAGTTAAATATCTTTACTATTTATAATACTATATATATATATATTATTTTTAAATGGTAAAGATATTTAAATATGTCATGTCATATATGTATTTTCGTTTAATGTAAGTATTTCGTTTTATTAAGTATTTACAATATATATACATTATATATATATATATATATATATATATATATATATATATATATATATATTTGTATTTTTAGATAGTAAAGATATTTAAATATGTCATATGTCATGTCATATATATATTTTGGTTAATGTAGGTATTTAGTTTTATTACGTATTTACTATACATACACATGTATATTTTTTCCATATATTCATATCGTATTTAAAAGATTTTTAATTGTTAACATTGCTAATATAACTGATGATTTCTGTGTTTTAATGACTAAGCCTGAATGCATTATAACAGTAAAAAATGCCACCATCACAGAATCTAATGTATTAAAATTAAATCACATGGGGAATTGTGTTGGTTTTAATGGAATGGTGGTCTTTGTGTGCTGGTCTTTGTGTTTAGATCCAGTAGTGTTTTAATGAGAATAGACAAATAAAGAACTCTGCAAGCATCACATGGATGTGTTTGAGTTTGTGTGTTCATACAGCTGACAAATGATAATGAGAGATGAATGGTATTCCAAGTGAGCACACAGTGCTCTATCTTCAGTGTTGGGATAGACAGTGGGAGAATCAGACGTGTCGTGGATGAGAGATGATGCGCGCAGGGATTGATTGAAAAGGTTCTTGTGCGCTCTCTACTTGTTGACTCACAGATTGAACAGAGGTGCAGAGAGGGTCGTTTGGAGATGCCAATAACCCCATGCGTACCAGCTTCACCACCTGTTTTATCACCACCGAAACTGAGAAGTCTTTCACATCTGCTGCATTCTCAAACGGGCTTTCATCTGGAGCTAGAACCGTCCACGATTGCAGGTCAGTTTAAATCCATTTTCTTGTATTTGATCATATGTATGTCTGATTTTGGGAGCTTTAAAGGGAAGAGATGGAGTGACGCCTCTGTTGCGCAATTTTGGGTAAAGTGCGCATCATTTCCAATAGATGCAGAAGTACAGTGATCCATCATCAATGATGTCTCTATCATCAGCATCAGGACCATCACCAGTTTTGAGTCTCTTATAAACACGTCATCACTTCATATATTCTGGATTGGGTTTTTGTGCACTGAAGATCCACTTGATTACTTGCAACAGCAAGTTTATATCTCCAACCCAGCTGTTCTGCATGTAATACCAAGATTGTAAAAATGTAGTCTGCTTGCTTTCTTGCATATTTGCATGCTTGAGAAATCTGAACATGCATTTTTGATGGATCCTCCAATTTGAAGAACTACATGACCATGGATGATTTTATAACCTGGGATTGGGTTTTAAAACTTAGGGGTTGGTTTCCTTGGTTTTGGAAGCTGTTGATTTGGGGACCTTTAGAGCTCACCGATCACTGATCAAATATGTGATCTAACCATTTAAAACAAGGAGACAACAATGCTCTCATACCATTTTAATTAGTATGACAGATTCCATTTCCAGGGGGTTCAGTTTGACTTCTTTGATATCTGGCTTGGGTCTGCTAGGCAACACTGGAGATGGCAATCTTAAGCATTTCGTACAATTACAGGAGTGAAACCAGCCCTGTTTTTGCTTACTGATTGAATACACAGTCCCCAACCCCCATTAACCCTTGAGGATGTATTAGACATCTTTATATTGTTCACTAGAAAATGCAGTTAAAGGGATAGTAACCATTCGTTCATAATTAACTCACCATCCTTTCTTTGTTGCGATGAAGCGGTAGTCAAGGGAATTGGGTTACAAGCATCCTTCCAAATATCTTTCAGATGAAGAAGGGCATTTGAAAGACTTCAAAAATCAAATCCTATTGACTCACATATAAGGAAAGTTTCTTTAAATGTTCGGTCCTGCTGAAGACAAAATTAGATATTTTGAAGAATGTAGGGAATCCAACATTTCTGGGGCACTTTTAAATACCACTGTTGTTCTAAGACATCTGTCTTAATATCTTACTCTGTTAAACCGAACAGAGGAAGTTTAAAGATCCTGAACAACTAGAGCGTGAGTGATGACAGTATTTTATTTTTAAATATTTTCATCCTGAGTGATTTTATTTGAATAGACAGCACATTAAATGTAAGGAAATCTTAACAAGGTTTCAAGTTTGAATAAAATGTTGAAATTTGGTTGAAATTGATCATACAACACAATATTCATTTGGGAAATTTAACAAAATGTTTGACTTTGTTGTAAATATACCTGACAAGATATTTACACAAAAATGACATTAAGGTGATATATACTTTTGCTCATAAAAACAATTAAAGCAGATTTACACTTGTTTTTATACTGCAAGCCTTTTACCCATGGTGTTACTGTTCGCAAGAGATGACGTTATAGTTCTGTCAATTGATGTGAAAGAAAAAAAGTGCAGATGAACTTTCCGGAAACAAATTTGTATTTCAAGCAATTGATATCACAGTCCTTGTGCCAGACTAATCATAGGATGAGAGACTCGCAGAGAGATACTCGTTCTTCAGTCAAGCTTTTCTGCAAGTGTTATGGATCGATGGTTGAAATTAGAAATCCAACCGAAATGTTACTACTAAGTTATTTAAAGAAGTGCATCATTGACATCAGACCATCCAGTGTTCTGAGAAACACTCTAAAGGCAACAAAAGCGGATAAAGGAGTCTTGGTCTAGCGTGTTTTTGAGAGTCCTTAAACTGGTTTGCAGCTGGAATCTAAATGGAAAACGTCACACGGATACTTTTCTCATTATGAAAATCCTCCTCATGGCCATGACAGGCTAATACTCGCAAGGGACACATTAAAATGTACTCTATAGAGACAGATTTTCTTCTGGTTTTATACAATCAATATGAGCTGTGTCAATAATTCAGATAAAAGGAAAATGTAACCTTTGATTAATATTATTTTTAAATGATGTAATAAGCTTGAAGAGTAAATATATTCCTGTGGTTTGAGCTGTGAACAACAGTCAATTCTAGCATCTCAGGGCTGCGAATGATTTCTGTTGAAAGCCTGCAAGATAAAACAGTTGCTTTTATAAGAAACTTCTATTCAATTGCCAAGCATGGCTATGATCACTGAAAATACACTTGTTGAGTCTAAGCTCTTTCAATGTCAAATTCAAGAGTTGTTGACAGCATAAGTGAATATTGGACTTGTAAAGTCAGGCCTGAACAAAGCAAAGAACCTTGCTTAATTTTCCATAGGCAAAAGGTTACAAAAACAACGACATGACATGACATGACACAAGAGAGTATACGCACTGACAGCAACACTAACAAAATTAAACCCCTCGAGAATCTTTACTTTATGTAATTCAGAGATATCTTCCGACAGATTGACACTGATAATGTCTATCTCTCTCTCTCTCTCTATCTCTCTCTCTCTCTCTCTCTCTCTCTCTCTCTCTCTCTCTCTCTCTCTCTCTATCTCTCTATCTCTCTCTCTCTCTCTCTCTCTCTCTCTCTCTCTCTCTCTATCTATCTCTCTCTCTCTCTCTCTCTCTCTCTCTCTCTCTCTCTCTCTCTCTCTCTCTCTCTCTCTCTCTTTGTGTATGTTGATAGTAGACAGTGGGGTTCCTGTTTCAACACCTAAGTACAAAGTGAGGAGGAAATCACTGTACTTTAAAAACACCATCTGAAATGCTCTCCAAGTGAAAGTGCCAAATTTAACACTTCAGGTCATGAGAATTATCAAACGTGTCTAACACATTTAGATTTATGTAACACCGTTAACACATTTATACGGAAAAACTGGCATCAAAGACAAGGACACATCAACACCAAGCCACACACTGACAATATGGAAGAACAACACGGTTACAGTGCAAAAACAGAACAAAATGTGTACTGTATGCAACAGCTGGGCAATTCCAGCATTATGGACAACGCATTTGGAATATAATAGTTAACAGTAAAGTGAAGTAGCTGTTTTTACATTCAAAATCCTTGTTGATAGGTTTAAACATCAGAATAAAAAATTAAGGAGGATATTATTTAAAACGATGGGAATAAGCCAGCCCTAATAAAATAGGTGATACGTGATAAAATAGTATATTCAAGTCAAGTCACCTTTAGAAAAATCTTCTGTATCCTGTGGTCTTATTCGATGGTCGTCTGAGGCAAGGTCTTTGCAGGGGATCTGTATTCGGGGCTCTAGATGTCCTGGTCTCCGCTTTCTTTCAGGGCTGTAGAGGGCTTTTCTAGTTCCAGATCCACCATCTGGTCAGGATACGTACTGAATCCGGTTGACTACATTGTCCCTCTGATCTGGATATAGCCTGGATCTGGTGGCTTGGACACTACCTTTGGGATACAACAAACTTTTTAAGATTTATGTGAATTAAAATGTACAAACCAGAAGCAATAATATAGAACAAATGTCCAAGAGATACCTCTTGGTTGAAAATAAACTATTAGGTATATTTTATTTTGGTTTAAAAATTATGCTTTTAAAACTTAAAGGGAAATCTCACGCGGGTAATTGAACGACCAAATATTTACATATTTGCTATAAGTATACTTAAAACCTTTGGTAAATATTATACATTTTCATGGTAATGAAGACATTTTCTCAGAAATGACCAGCTACATCTACTGGGAATGGGTACATTTAGGTTTATTTATGAAGGTAATATGATATGTTAAAATGAATCAATGCAATTACTAATTTCAACTAATAATGAACAGATTAGTTTTACCGCATTTATTAATACTTCACTGAAAAAATTGTTGTGTACAAAAAGTACAAAAGTTCTTATTTGACGTCAACACTACTCCTCATATTAGTTTCACAATTGTGGTGTGTTGGTTATAACTTCTTACCAAATGGAACCTTATTGACCCCTTATATAGGGGTCAGTCGTGGCCTGGTGGTTAGAGCGGAAGGTTGGGGGTACGAATCCAAGGCCAGCAGACAATGACTGAAGTGTCCCTGAGAAAGGCACCTTACCCCTGTTTGCTCTGCAGTGATGATTGACAACTGCATATTACTGTAAGTCACTTTGGATAAAAGCGCCTGCCAAATGAAAAGATGTAAATGTAAATGCATTGCACCTGTAAAGTATTAGCAAGAAATGTTACTGGCAGAACATTCTTGGTCATGATTTCTGCACCATATGTGCCACATAATTGCACTAAAGTTAAGTATGTTAGTCTTCCAAACACTACCGGTGTGAATAGAACAGACGCTGAAAGCAAACACACAAACTATCAGAAACACTCACAAATTGTTGAATGCTGTATTTTTTTCACAGCACTATTTTGGTGTGCGCTTTTGAAAAGAACTAATTATCAGAGTGATTTAACAGCATTTAAATGCTTTGTCTTGCATTGGTTCAATAAATAACTTTCTATGTATCGGCCAGACTAATCATTAACTTTTCTAGAGGCCACATGTTTTTAAGAGTTCAGCATAGGATGCATCCAAGCGTTCAGATTTAAATAATTGGCACATTTAGTTATTGTCATCTTGCCTGTCATTGTGTCACAGAAGCGGGTAAGATGCGTGGTTGTTCAAAACAATAGGAAAGCTGTGATTTGTAATCAACATCTAAGCCCCATCATCATATCCTGCATTTGACCAAAATGGCATTTTAGACACATTTTGATCAAAGAGTTATAATTGACCTCATAAGAAGGTGGGTGGACGAATTATCTTTTTTCACTTCATTGGCCTGGAAGTGGCACAAGTCACATGTTGGAAATTTTAGGTTTGACTTTGAGTAATGCTTTGAATAACACAGGGTGACATAAAAACTCTAGGCATTTTAAGTCTATTAATCTCCTCTCAGTCTGCAAGCATTTTTAAAACTTTTCCCTACGGGGAACTTGCCTAAAATTCAACGAGATTTTTCACTACATGACGTCTCTGTCATTTCCACATGAGAGGAATTTAAGGCCTTAAATAACTTGAGGTACATTTAATAATTGGCTGACTAGTTCTCTTAGCTTAATAAATAGTTTCAAGTGGGTTGATCACTTTGAATCATTTCGAAAACAATGTTTTTTAAATTGAATGTGCTTAAATTTTTTTTAAAAAGAACCTTGACCATGATGTTCAAACAATTTATTAAAATGATGAAATTATGGCAGCTGTTGGAATAAAAGTTCTTATTAATTTTTATACCTTATGAAAGATATACAAACATGTTTTACATTTACGTCTTTTTCATGTAAAGTACATTGCAAATCCATTTAAATATTTATGTTCTTCATAAAAATACCATGCTTTGATTTTACTTTTGATATACTACATTGGTACACTTATAAAGTCTTCTACTTAAATATGACCAAATTTCCAATACTAAATGCACTTATACACACAAACAATAAAAAAAACCTCAAAAGTTGTTTGACCTCAGCCCCCAAGACTCAGTTCTACCTCGCAAAAATCAATGACTCTTCTGACTCTTACACTCTCTTTAAGACCTTCTCTCCTCTGTCCACCAACCCTTCCGGCCTCTTTGGACTTAAAGGCTAATTAAAGAAAAAAACATCACTATCAGCAGTAGGTTTTGGCTCCCCCTCAGCCGGACCAAAGTCCGGCTCCTCTAACCGCCTCTCTTCACTCTTTCTCTCCGTTGACTAAAGACATCGTTGCAAGAATCATCGGCTCGAACCACCCAACTACCTGCTCGCTAGACCCCAACCCCACCCATGTCATGCAAGACATCTCTCCAAGGGTCATCTGCTCTCCCCCACATCATCAACTCATATCTCAACTCTGGCACATTTTTTACAGATTTCAAGGAGGGCCACATCACCCGTTGTTAAAGAAAACCTCTCTGAATCCTGCATTTCTGGAAAACTACAGACTAGTATCTCTGGTGCCATTCGTCAGAATAACCCGTCGTCTAAAACCAACTCTCCACCTACCTTACTCTGCACAAACTCGTGGACAGCAACCATTCAGCTTTTAAGAAGGGATACTCTACAGAGATGGCGCAGCTTTTAGTTGTTGAAGACCTAAGGTGGGGGGGGGCAGCCTCCAAATCATCCGTTCTCATCTTGCTGGACCTATCTGATGCTTATGACACTGTAAACCAATGCATTCTCCTTTCAACTCTCAAGTCGATGGGCGTCTTCGACACGGCCCCTACAGTGGTTCCAATCGTACCTCTCAGGTTGGTCCTTCAGGGTATCTTGGTGAGGTGAAGTTTCGGAATTGCAAAGTCTTGGCGCCGTTGTACCTAAGGGCCCAGTTCTAGGACCTCTGCTCTTCTCTATCTACCGCCATTCGAAAGCATGGCTTCCCCTATTACTGTTATGCTGACCACACGCAACTCCACCTCACGTTTCATCCTGAAGATCATACAATTTCAGCTCGTGGCTCAGCATGCCTAAGCGGCATTTTACTCAGGATTAAGCACCATCACCTAGAGCTAGAAAACTGAACTTCTTGTCAATCCAGCCAATCTAAAGACCTGTCACAACCTCTCTATCCTGCCAGGATCATTATGCATTGTTCCCTTTAGGACTACTAGAAACTTAATAGTAATAATCGATGATCAGCTTAACTTCGCTGACCATATTGCCACCACTGCCAGATCCTGCAGATTCCTGCTCTACAACATTAGGAAGATCAGACCTTTCCTCTTAGAGAATGCTGCACAAATCATAGTTCAGACTCAGGTCCAGTCCAGGCTTGACTACTGCAATACTCTGCTAGCTGGACTCCAGGTGTGCACAACCAAACCTCTGCAGATGATACAGAAAGCAGCGGCAAGATTGTTTTTCAAGGAACTGAAAGGATTTCTCTTCATCAAACTACATTGGCTCCCCATAGCAGCTCGCATTGAATTTGTAGCTGCCCTGATTTCCTAAAGGACCACCACAGGTTTAGCACCCCATTACCGTCACTCGCTGATTCACAGGTATACGCCCTCCAGTAAATATGTTATTATATCTATACATATCTATACATATCGCAATATTAATTTTAATTTAAAAAATACATGACTTATTCACATATATATATATATATATATATACATATACTGTATATAAAGATAGAAGAGCAATTTCCCATTGAGCACACTGTTTGCAGAGGGATCACGTGGGCTTAAGAATATCTGTGGATAGAAATGGATGTAAGAAAATTTATTACATATAAGCTTTTATCCTATTCATTTTTTATCTTTTGATTTCTGTTTTAACTCCGGTTTTCCACGAACTTTAATAAGACGTTGCGCATTGTAGTTCGCTCAAGGTTATTGGTGGAATAAATTATTCGCCTGGCCTTTGAGGATAGTGGGAGTGGTAAAATATACATGTTTTGGTTTGAAATGCTTGCATTAAAACATTTGAAAATCCTAATTTTCTGAATTAAATTTCTAAATTAAATCATATTGATCTCACAGGAAAAAACATTTTCTAAGATATGCAAAATAATATATTTAAGTCAGTTAATTATATTTATAAAACCAAGTTGATGTAACTTAAAATGAGAGTTCAACCAAAAATCCTCATTTACACACCTTTTTGTCATTCTTCCAGACAACACAAAAGAGGATATTTTGAAAAATATTGTAACTGACTCCAGTTAATTTTCCATACAATAGAAGTGAAAGGGGGCCACTGTTGTTTTGTTACCAATTATCTTGAATAGATTGTGGAAGAATTAACAAACAAAAAAACTAAAAAATTTCTTCATGTGGCACAAGCATAAAAAGTTAATGTTTTGAAAAAAGTATCTATTTAACAAATATACATTTGTAATATTCAATAATGTTTGGTGATTCAATAGAAATATTTGAGTCAATCAGATTTCCTTTAAACAGTAAATTAATTTTTCATTAATAAAACACATTTACTTTTTGGAGTGTATGAAGAGAGCCATCAACTACCACTTTAACCTTTTACATCAGCTTTTGAAGTTGCCATTTTTTTATAGTGTATTCATTATTTTGTGTTTCAAGCACATTAATAAACAATGTTAAAATCATACAGTATCGTGCGGTTAAAAAATACTCCTGGTGGCGCTTGATGGTGTGTCCAAGAATGCAAAAATGCTTGATTTTAAAAGAAATGATGCATCGCAATGAATCAGAGGAAAAATAGGTTTGGCCAATTCCGTGAAAATGTGAAGTTTAGTCAAGTATGGGTTATTTTCACATGAATATAGATTGTCACATCATAAAGCTATATATTCTTTATAAATTGACCTGAAAATTTGATGAAACATCCATCTATCGTGTATATTTTTAAAATTTTTTTAGACTGATATTTTTGAAGATTTTTCATGTTTAGACGCAAACATCAGTGATGTTGTATAATATAAACACATATTTCAGTGAATTGTGAGGAAAAATCCATATGAGGAGTGTCTTTTTGTCACTTGTACATTTATAACTTAGGAATTACTCGTTTGTAAAAGTCACACTAAGTATAAAGACGCCGCTCAAGGCATCTCAAAGAGAACATCCATCACAACCTCAGTAAGTATGCCTTAAAATACAATACAATTCAATCCTTTATTCACAACAGCAACTTCAAAAAGCTTTTTTGCAAGAAAAACAATTCTACAAAAGTGCTTGATGGTGAAAATGACGGTGGTTTTGTGCAAATGAATGAAAAGAGGGCACTATATACTATTTTAATTATAGTGTTACTGTATGTCTGGAACTATTTGCCACCCAGCAAGGGAAGAATAAAAATTACCAGCAAGCGTTCTTAAAAAGACACAATTATCACGCAAGGACTGACCTCAGTTCTTCAGAAAAAATTTTTTAAATTAAGAATTGGGTTTATGGTTAAGCATCGGCAATTCACCTACAGTATAAATGCAGAGACTTATTTTATTCTTAAAATAGATGCCTGACATTTCCATAAGAAGTTGAAATGATAAATTGACATTTTATGCTGCAAGGCTAATGCCCTTTACCAATATAAAAGACTCTCCCTCTCTTTCAAAAGCTCATGTCTTTAATGTGTGTTGTGTCTTGGGTATTCTTTAATAAATCTGGTTGGTTTCTGGTGATCCTCAAGGCAGCATCACGATTGCTGGGCCTTTTGTTGTCTATTATATCGTTTTCAACTAATTACACCCAAAAATAGTACATTTATTTCAGGAGGATTTCACTGAAAATGATTTCCTAGCCATCATTAATATGTCAAGACTACAATCAATAATCAATCAGCATCTTACGTTAAACTAATGCGGTTCAAAAACACAATATTGAAGAGAAACAGGATGAAGATTGTTCTTCCTCATAACATGCATTTTTTCAGGCAGTCCTGGTTTTTCTAATCTTAACTTACTATTGTAAGACATGTAACCTCGGGTGCCCTTTCATAATGGCCATAACACCAGGCAGTAAAGCGTTCATCTGTTCTTGTGCTAATAATGAACAGCACCAGAAAATGAACAATATGTTTAATTTGCTTCGGAAAGAAGACATCATTTTTTTTTTTTCTTCAATATCACAGAAAAATGTTTTTCTGACTTTCTGAAGACTATTCACAAATCTAAATTCAGTCATAATTTACTTATACACTTAACATTTCAGACCTGCAATGAATGAAGAAGAATGTCGGCACCCAAAAGTGTTGGTTCCCATTGACTTCTAAGGGGAAGTCTACAGGGACCATTGGTTTTTGATGAACAAGATTCTTCAAAATATCTCCTTTTGTGTTCTGCAGTAGATAGAAAGTCATACGGGTTTAAAATGACAAAATGGTGAGTAACATATGACAAAATTTGTGAAACCCTTTAAAATCCTTTGTTGTAAAAGTACAACAAAAGTGTAAAAAAGGAAAGACAAAGGAAAGTTTTTGTTCTGGTATGGGAGCAGTAGATTTGTTGTGTAGATCATCATTTTTATTTCGCGAGGTTTACTTTCTATATAAAAAGAGAAGACAACAAAATGAACACTAAAAGAACTTTTAGGTCAGCTTTACTAATCTTTGAATGATTTCTTCATTCAAATTGATCACTGGAAACCAAAACGCAGCTAAAGCTGGTCAATCTTTTACATATTCTTTTGTGATGCTGTTGCTTTATCTTATTGTATCTGGTCCTGGGAACTATTTTATAGATAGCTGATCTGATGTGATGTAAACACTCATGTGGTTATTTGAAATGCCACCGCTATACTCTTTAAAAAAATATGCTTAAAAAAGATCAACAGCACCTGTTTGTGTACCACACTTTGTCCGGCTGTCAGTGAGATGTAAGGCTTTTAGTCTGACTGAGTCACATTTAATAAAGATCACCAATAAGTAAACCTTTTTGGCCAAGGTTAAGAGCAGCTATTCGAATTCGAAGTGAAAGCTTTCACATTTTCATTTCTGGATAAATTACATATAACCATTTCAGACCATTATCTCAAAACCATTATTTCTTCATACTATGCTATACTGTTGTCGATGTAGACCATTTGTCTTTACTCTTTACAAACACACAGACTCGGGTCAGGCTGACATTGATACAGATAATTGAGAATATTCACCGTCTCAGTGCTCAGCATGCTGTAAGACAACCTCGCAGCTGGAATACATTAAATGTAGAATAGTATCACTCCATTTTACTTACAATTGCAATCTCATTAATAGAATCAAGCAAAATGAAAATAAGACCTATAAAGTGTATAAACTCAATTTTCATGTTGGTCAGTATATATAATGTAATTTGAATTAATAATGATCATGTACTGGCTGGTGTAAAACACAGATTAAAACTCTCATCAAAGCTCCGCTTGCAAAGCAGAAGAGACAGAACAATTAGAGCTGTGAGGTCGGGAATTTTCAGAATCGTCTCTTCAATTTACATTCCCCTAAAATTATTTCTTTGTGTTGTGTACCATGTGAAATTACCGTCATTAAATAAGAAAGGCTGTCTGTGGATCAAACACCATTTTTGAGATTTAACTATTTCACTACTGTAAGCATAAAATAAATGTAAGTTATGATTTAGAATGTGCTTTTTAAGGTGCTTACAAGTAATTTTATAGCTATGCCAATAGAAACAAATCGTTCTGCAAAGAACAATTTGTTCAAAGGGTTTTTAATGAATCTCTTTCTTACAATTTTATATCATTAAGAATCTTTTATTGGCAATAAAGAATCTTTTGTGAAACAGAAATGTTCTCTTGGATGTTAAATATTCTGTTAGAAAAAATTGATCCTTGAAGGTCCATCAGTTTATATCATTTTGTTTTATAATAAGGACTTATATGTCATATGATTTTCCCCCAAAGCCTCATACATGACAATGCTGTACCTCATACGTCTTAGCAACAGTTATGATTAGAAGATGAAGAAAAGAGGACAGGATAAAACATTATTAAGTATTGTTCAATATTGTTCAATAATTGTTTATTAAACATAGTCAAGTCATTATTTTTTTTATTTCCATAATAAATATTGCACCACAGTCTGTATACCGAGGTATTACTGTGCAGTGAAATTTTGATTTTGTTACATCCCTTTATCCATCTGTGGGAAAACATTCTCTGAAAAACATTCGTGTTTTTGTTAAGTTGTAAAGAGTTAAATTCTAAAAATAAAGGTGCTTCACGGTGCCAAAGACAGTTTCGTCTAAAAGGTTCTTTAAAGAACCTTTATCATTCTGAATGATTTTTTTGGTCAATTGGATCTTTGTAGCTAAAAAACTTTGTGGTTCTTCATACGGTTCTTTGTTGTTTCTTCAGACGCACTTTATATCAAAACCATAGCCGCCTTATAAAATAGTAACGAAATGTGTGCAGATTTCATTTAAATATTTATGACTGCATGCTTTGTTTATTCTTAAACTGCCCTGACAGTGAACATGGTGAACGCTGGGATATACTGTTAGAGCCGTTTGAAAGAAAAAAGATCAGCCTTTATATGGCATCCGCCACATACGTATATTTAGATATGTTAACTGCATATTCCCATTAGACTGACGCCTACGATCACATTAGCACTCACTCATTTACACATTTTGCAATTAAAAGTCATAAGGTGTCTTTGTTTTCACGTGACTTATATTTAAATGAATGGAGATTGATTAAACTGCCCTGTGTGTGTCCAGGTGGGATCCTGACCGGCATAACAAGAGGAACGTTTCAACTCAAGAGCATGGAAAAAGAGCTTTCAGATATGGAGATGTCAGACCTTTCTCCTCTGTATTTAAACAGCAGCCTGTCGTATTCCATCGCAAACAACAGTAACGTCACCAACCTCACCAGCATTACATACTACCCGTACTACCAGCACTCGCTGTCCGTGGCCGCCGGCCTGACTCTGGCTTACCTCTTTATCTTCCTGCTATGCATGGTGGGAAACGGCCTGGTGTGTCTGATAGTGCTGGAGAACCGACGGATGAGAACAGTCACGAACCTCTTTATCCTTAACCTTGCCGTGAGCGACCTACTGGTGGGGGTTTTTTGCATCCCAACAACCCTGGTGGACAACCTCATCACAGGTAACACACAACATTACACATCAAAGCCGATGAAATGTGGTAACATGACTGAATTGAGTTGGTTACTCACCTTGATTAAAAGATGCACATGGATGAAAAGGAAGTGCTTGCTTCATTTCCTAAAAGAAAGGATGTAAGTGGGAATGAGAGGGACCGTTTTGTTTTTTTCGACCACTGTATAAGTTACGATCTTCAACAAATTACGTTTTTTTGAGAGACTTTATATGAAATTTGTCTTTTTGATATAGCTCTGAAATAGCACTGATATTAATGAACTAAAGCGCATTCATATTTTTTCAAATCCACCTTTAAATTAACTACTTTTGTTTTTTTGGATCTATTGCTTCAATCAATAAAATGTTGAAAGTAATGCAAGGTCGTACACCGGAAAATGTATTTCTGCTACAAAAAGCTCAGCACCACATTGTAAGCCGACACATTTCGCTCATCCTTAGGGACAGGAGTCACAACCGTTTCCTTACATGTACAGTATGGCTTTTGAATAAAACATGTTTTTGATAAGACGGGGTTTTTGAATAAAACCTTTGGTCACCTTAGAGTGTCATTGGGTTCAATATGAGGTCTGAGTAGTTTTAAGGTATAAACATCAATGTTTTTTCATTTGATATAACAAATTATATGAGGAACAAATATCTTTCATTTGTAAAACCGAAAGATATCCTTAATATTTTCAAAATGTACAATATCAACATTTTAAGAAATTTGGCAATGGAGATTGTTGGAACACCAAATACAGCTACAACCGTCTGATTCTAAAGGACTTTTTGCTTAGAAAAATTCTTTCTGCTAAGGTTCTTTCTGCAAAACATGATTTAAAGCAAAACTATTTACTCATCATTTTTGTTAAAACATAAAATAAGAGTTAAAATAATGTGTACAAATTTACAATAACAATATGTAAAAGTTACAATTACATGATTTATTGCATTTATTTCACATTTTATGAAAATTTTTATATTTAAGTAAGACTTAAGAAGTGGTGCTAAACTTAAATCTAAATCTTTTATACACAGAAGATGAAAGAGGTCTAAAATCATCGTAGAGATGAGTATTTTTTTAAATAACATATTATTAAATAATACACAATTACATTAATTACATTAATTATGACATTAGTCATATTATAAGGTGGCACAGTATGCAATATGAAAATAAATAAATACTGTTTTTTGAGTTGCTCTCCTCAATACGAGAGTATTAATCAATTAAATTAAATTTTTTTATGCCGTTTTATATTGCTCTTTTTTCCTCTTGTAGTTTTCTCTGTCACTGAGGAGCTCGATCACATGACATTAAAGCTGATTCTGTGCAGAGCTCTCGTGTGCATCCCTAATTTTGATTGGGAAGCAAAGATAACCTTTTAGATCCAAATTATGAGGACATTTTGCGAATTGAACCTTTTAGTTGTCTTATAAAAATTCCAAAATGTTCACATTTGAAATAAAAAAAAAACATTGTAAATATGTAAATATGTTGTCAGCGAGTTATGTTTGAATAACTCAATTTTGAAAAAATGCCAGATAGATCCTTGTGATTCTAAGGTGACGGTTTTTGAAGGCATTCAAAACCTATATCTGAATATTTGAACTTGTTTTTTATGATATTGCCTGATTTAAATCTAGTTTTTTAATAAAATCCTGCTTCGTGTAGCCTTGCTCTACAAAAGCATTTTAATGTTTCGTTACCTGGGTTCACCGTCATATTTACAACAAATTCTCTAGAGACTACTATTATGCGTGCTGCTATGCTGTTATCTTTGTATCTAATAGATGAAATAAGACATTTCCTCCCCAACCCTCTGTTATAGTATGAAAAGGCACAAAGATTGTTTTCCAAGAGAGATGCACGTTAGCGGGCATAAGTCAGAGCATGTTTGTGAGTCATTCACAAGGGTCGATGTGTAAGTCTAAATGGAGTTTTAAAATTGTAAAAATGGGTCTAAAATTACAGATTTTGCTCTGGCATTTTCTATAGGGTATAAGTAGCTGCAGTTGGTGTAAGTGAATTCTGGAGACCGAAAGGTAGGCAGGAGATCCAGTTTAAATGGTATAAAACAATATAAAAAGAACACGTTTTATAAATGAACACGAGAGGATTTTGTGTATGTTAATTATTTGATTACTATTTTAATTACATTTTATAACACAGAAAATCTGCTTGCAAAATACATTCAATAACATTGTATGGTTCCATAAAGAATGTTTTTTTATGCACAAAAGGTTTCCTCTACAGACTAAAGATGGAGCCGAAAGGTTTTTAAGAACAAAAAACAGTGCTTCTGTGGCATCCCTGATAGCATTATATAATGTAAATCAATGTACTCAACAATATATCTATTATGTTCTTGTGTATGAGTAAACCATTAGACAAAGAGGTTTAAATATAACCTTTTCCTTGCTAAGCTGAGGCTGTTTTAAAACATGCCATTAATGCTAGGGTCTGCGATTTCTGGTAGCCAATTTTGACATTCAAAATCCCCAAAACAAACACACCCCTACACCAAAAGGGCCCACATGTACTTCGTCCGTCGCTCTCGGTTAATGTTCCTCTCCACATCAAAAAATGACGCAACCCTTACTACTGATTGGCTGCGCGATCGTTTTCTAAATCATTTTGAAAAATCATAGATCCTGCGCAGTTGTTGAGTTTCTATGCAGCCTAAGCTTGTACGCAACATTTCTATGGGGGGCATCACAAAAAATATGCCACACCGTTAAAAATTTGGGTCATTTTTACGTACCCTTTTGTCATTCCAAACATGTCCAACACAGTTCCATCAAGTCTTTTGATGCTCTATTGATAGAGCTGTGAGGGTATGGCAAAAGTGGGCTATTACACAGCTGTTTATAACAGAATGCAGTCCTAATTTCTTTCACTGCCTTTGGTTAGTCCACCGTGAGACTACAACACAGATCTCTTGATGTGTTTGGAATCACAGCTGGGGAGCTGGTGTTGCTCTTCTTGTAAACAAAAAACATACTGGCTACAGCAGACTACCAGATTTAACCTGTTGACCTGAGCATCTTTAGGTGGTCTTCCCTGGGCCTTCTGTACCTTTCTTTCAGTCTAGTCTCAACGTTCTAATTTCTTCTTTAAGTCACCTGCCATGTCTTTCCAGAACATGCTCCAACTGACCATTTGATTCCTTTAATCATTCACAGAACTGTACATCAGATCTTGCATAGTTCTTTAAATCTAATGGACTGGTCAGTTACGCTTCTGGGTGAATGCAAAATAAATGAGACCATTGATTACATACATAAAAAGATTTTTTTTGTAAGGGTAGACTTGAGTATTCAAGCAGTTTCTGAGACATTGTGTGGACCTCTTGTAAACCAGCAAGAGACATGAAGGAACAAAATGAAAAGCATTGAAAAACTGTGGAACTTAAACCTGTAGGCTAAATTGACGAGGCATTTATGGTCACATTTAGTCTGTACAATTCACAAAAGTCCAACACAGAAACCTTGATAAAGTAATAAGGTATTGTGAGCCAGCTCAACACCAAAACTTGTTTGGGGAAAAGCGATGCCTGTTTGATTTTTTTTGGTCTGCATCATCTTTGTTTATTCTGAATATACTAGAAGAGCCCACACATCATTACCGGATCTTACAAACAGTTATTGTAATGTCACATCTATTCAATGTTGTCTCTTAAGATAAATTAGAAGTATATTTTCATGCAGTAATCATAATAGATACAGTTTAGACTGGTGAGCAGCGACTCATTTGTGATATGAGTTTTTGATGTTAGAGGAAAATGGGTTAGTAGGGAAAAAAATCATACCTCGGCAAGCGATGTTTTCTAACTCCTGTTATATTGCAGGTTTAGTTTATGACCCTGAAACCCTGTTTGTCATGCTACGACTTGACATATGGACGTTTGTCCAAAGAGTAAATGGACCATGGTTTACCTTTCATAATACTTTAATTTATCCTCTCTCCAAGGTTGGCCATTCACAAACACAGTGTGCAAGATGAGCGGGCTGGTGCAGGGTATGTCTGTGTCTGCCTCCGTGTTCACGTTGGTGGCCATCGCTGTTGACAGGTCAGTATTTACAGTAGTTTAGAAATAGCAATATGCAATAACATCCCTCTGAATCTACATTTTTTGGTTATTTTGATGACACTAATGCAAGTGTGACTAGGAAACACAAAACATCATCTGGTATGTTGATATGGGTAGGGCATTATTTGGCAGAGATTTGAAAATTTGAAATCTGAGAGTGCCAAAAATGAAAATATAAAAATCGTTTCAAAAGTCTTTAGTAATGAATATTTCTTGGAAGAGCAGCATGTTTCTGGCCATTTTTGTTAGTGATATTTCTGCATGCATTCAGTTTCTTTAACATATATTTACAAACACATCTTTGTGGAATACATGCTTGTCTTTAACATTTTTAATTTTGACAAAAAAGAAATTAACAATTGACTACAATGCATGCTTCGCTATTGCTACAAATATAACCATACGATATGTAAATTATTTTGTGGTCCAGGGTCACTAATGTCCATATATACATAGTGCAAGCAGAAATTGAATTCTCTTCACTGTAATTATAATATTTTAGTTTTAGTTTTGCATCAAAGCAGCTGAACATGAAAAACTATAAATGTATGTTAAATACCCACACAGAATAAAACATAATCTTAAGAGTCATCGGAAATAGAGACATTTTTTAAATTAAACACAAACCACAAGCTTTTTCTAATATAATGACGCCTGCTTTTCAACCTCAACACCACAGCGAAATATATTCAAAACTCCACACAATTTAACCATACTTGTGTCTAAAATAGCAGAATTATTGACCAGATTCTATTTATGAGATGCAAATATTCATTTGCAATCAATTCAAGTATCTACAAATAGAAATCACTTCCCATTGTTAACCTTGCATATGGTAACACTATAAACGCTGTTTCGTGTATTACAAATACCTTAGACTGTTAAAATTCTTGAGTTGTCACGTTTAACTCGATAAAAACTGAGTTAGATGCATAACAGAAGCTTTGGAAAGGTTTATTTTAAATATTAAACCTATCACTGTTATTAGAACACAAGTTATTTACTGGACCATCATCTGTAAAATCCATCCCACACACCAAAGAAAGAGTGCTGAAGAACACGATCATCATGTGATTGTTTTCACGTATGGAATTTATGCTTTTAAATCTTTTTACAACTATACTGTACAACCTAATGAAACCTTACGGAAACATAGAGACATGCATTTTTCTGTAGAGCTTCTTTGAAATGATATGCTTTGTGAAAATTGGCACACAAATGTTTAAATTATATCAAAAATATATAAAAATAAATTGAATTGAGAATAGTATAATAAACAAAGGAATAACAGGGTCGTAAATCTATTTCTTGAAATGTAGAGAATAATGACGAAAGGAAGTGCAAGAGGAAGTTAACATTCACAGTGTGAGAGGATGAAACTCATTATAGAGTTGGAGAGGGGGTTAATGCAGAGTAAAAACTGAAATGCTTGAATACATTTGTTCCTGCTGAGAAGTATCCTCTTCTGATTTCACCCAGGTTCCGTTGCATTGTGTACCCTTTCCAACCCAAACTCAGCCTGCTGGTTGCCAAGGTGACCATAGTGATGATCTGGGTGCTGGCGGTGGTGATAATGTGTCCCTCGGCCGTGACGTTAACAGTTGAGAGAGTTGAGCATCATTACATGGTGCACAATGAAGATTACAACCACACATACCCACTCTTCTCCTGTTTTGAGAATTGGGCCAACCCACAGATGAGAAAAGTCTACACCACGGTCCTGTTCGCCCACATTTACCTTATTCCTCTCACCCTGATCACACTTATGTACGGACGAATCGGGATCAAACTCTACACCACCTCTGTGATCACGGGCAACGATCAGCATGATTCGGGACACGCTCATGCCTCAACTCCGAGTCATGGGGCCCAGAACGAGGGCCGTCCTCTTATCTCCCAAAAGAAGATCAAGGTAATAAAGATGCTGGGTATCGTGGCACTCTTGTTCACCTTGTCCTGGCTGCCTTTGTGGACCCTGATGCTCCTGACGGACTACGGAGGTCTAGACGAGGACAATTTGGAATTACTGACCGGCTACATTTTTCCATTCGCTCACTGGTTGGCATTCTCAAACTCGAGTGTGAACCCCATCATCTACGGGTACTACAACGAGAACTTCAAGAGGGGCTTTCAGGCAGTGTGCAGGACGCATTCCTGCTGTTGCGGGATGTCGTCAAGGAATGTGTCCCGGCGGAAAGCTAACCGTGGAGAGGTGCGTGAACCCGCCGTGACTTTCGGCACGAGGAACAGAGTGTACACCGACGGGGACCTTAAGAACTCACGAACCGCTCTGGAGATGGAGCAAAAGAGAGCTGCACGGCTTTGCAACTCCGTCTGCACAAATGAATCTGTGTCCAATGCAGGATCCGAAATAAAAGGAGTGGCAAATCAAAAAGTCTTTCGGATGGAGGAACCGGAGAAGATAAGCCCATGTAGACTTGGCAAAAATCAAGCCTGGGACCAGTAGGTGAATTATTGATGGTATTTTTTCAATGACTCACTCTTGGGTACAGATAAGACTTAACATATCTCTAAGAAAAATTATGAAATGTGATGTCAGTCCTGCTGCTTAGTACATCTTGTACTGAGCTTCACCTTTTCAGACAGTTTCTGTAAAAACACTGTGCTTCACAGAAGAAGAAAATTACTCTTCTCTTTGAATCTAAATGAACTACTTTTATACACGGATAACCTTTTCTGCAAGACCTGTTTTGTTCTGTGGAAAATACAAACGACAGAGCCTGAATGTAAAGAGAACACATTTGTGCGTAAATAGCCCCTTTGATCATGATGTCCATTTGAAATATCAACGAGAATATTTTTATCGAAATCACAGCCTCATAAAAACCCTTCCCTCCATGTCACGGACACTTCTGAATGTATGAAACCTACTCAACAGAAACCTCTTTGAACGCATACGGCCTATAAATCAAATTAGGCTTTGGTGTGAGGATCTACATTGGAAAACCTTTATTCCTCCATTCATTGTTACGGAACATCTGTGAATAGGAGTTTGCTTACTCGTAAGCCAAGCGCCTTTTCGCAGACGAGGTGGAAAATTGTGCAAACCAACCGGCCGTATTTACAGTATGTCCTCAAATGGGTTATGCACAGTTTCACATTTGTTTTTCGGATGCCAAGCATTTGCATTGCATGAGTTGTGTTTGTGTGTGCGCGTGTTCCTTGCATGTTGAAGTATGTGTGTGTGTGGAGTGAGCCACGCTGTGTATCAGTGTGTAAATAGCTATTTCAATGCCGTTCAAGAACATGGTGAAGACCAAAGGGGACAGATGCTGTTGTGTGAAAATATTATTTACTATGACAGCAGTGTTTAGAAAATCTACCAATGGAAAGGGTGAACTGAGGATGAACCTGTTACTATGACTCACTTATGTGGTTATGTTTTAGTGTTTTGTAGACGTTTCATGTCTCACATTGGGAAGCAATGTTATTTCAAGTGGCTAATGTACTGCAGGCTTTTGCTTTTTTGTGTATTGGGTATTTGATCCTGCAGTATACTGTAAATGGCGAGTTGTGCATACATGGACTGCAGGTATTACCTGAGAAGTGTGGATGATAAGAACAGCCATTACTGTGCTCATGGGATTGGACTAGATGTTATATCTCCACCAGATGTTGGAGAAAGGTCACACACAACACATTTGAGATGATCTCAGCGTGAAGGTCCAACAGAGGCGCCGGAACACAGCATGCAAGCACTTTTATCAGACAATCTTAGCCGCAGTTTTCTATGCTGTAAAAAGAGAAGTCGGAGTATTTTGATCTTTATTAGGGGATAGATACAACACATAAATTTTGCTCATTTCCAAGAGGTATAATCTTATTAAAATGGATAGTTCATCAAAAAATAATTTACTCTTTCTATTCCAAATCTGTTCTGATGACCTTACAAAAATATTTTCGGATGAATGATTGTAACCAAACAAACCCAACTTGGACCTACCTTATTAGCAAAACTTGACTTATGTTTATTTTGGAAAAAATAAGACTGTAGGACAACAAACAATTATGAGGTTCTTTTCAAACGGTCGTTTTTCTTAAAAATAATGGCCCATGGGGTCCAGGAGCTGTTTTGGTTCATTTGAAGTGAAGTGACATACAACCAAATTTAGTGACCCATACACAGAATTTTCGCTCTGCATTTTACCGATCCGAATTGCGCACACACCGCAGTGAACACACACACATCAACTGTGAACACACACACCAATCGTGAACACACACCCGGAGCAGTAGGCAGACATTTATGCAGCGGTACCTGGGGAGCAGTTGGGGGTTCAGTGCCTTGCTCAAGGACACCTAAGTCATGGTATTGCTGACCCGAGACTTGAACCCACAACCCTAGGGTTAGGTGTCAAACTCTCTAACCACTATGCCGTGACTTCCCACCACCCACCTGTGTTTAATATTTTAAACAAGTTTGGACATCTAGAAAGTGAGTAATTCATGAGAAGGTTTTCATTTTTTTGGTGAACCTTCCTTTTAAATTAGAATGAAAATCTATTCCAAGTGTTACCAATCATTCAAAGTAAGAAAGCCATAATTGGAAAAGCTAGCCATTAATGTCTTCTGCAAAGTGATGGAATAGATTTAACTGACAAAGATAGCTGTAGCCTGATGCTGTTGTGAATATTAATATTACTTTATGGGTTTGTGGTTCATTCGAAAAAACGAATAAAGTTAATGAACAAGTAAGGAAAAACAAATCTTGTCAAAACTCCATCACAACAGATTGACCCAATTCATAGAGAGTAAACAAGCCTCAAAATAATAAGTTAATAATTTAAAATACAGATTAAGATCAACTCTGCTAATTACCTAAACACATCAAAAAGATTGAGGAAAAGTTTAAGAAAAAGTTATCGAGAAAAACAAATCTTGTCAAAACTCACAAAAAATTGCCTCAAAATCAATCATGCAGAATACCGTACAGTTATAAAAAGTATTTTGTCACAACAAATTTACTCAAAATATACAAAGAAAAAAAACTATGCACATGGAAAACAAGTCTTGTTTAACAGCATGTCATGGAGTTTAGACTATTCATGTGTGTGACTCCGTGTGGCATTGGACGGAAGATTGCCCTTGAGGTTAAATGTTAGGGAAACTGAACATACATGTCAGGAGCTGACGTTAATGTCTCAATGATTGATTATGTCAGACTTGTTGGGTTAACCTTGGGCCTTCAAGGCCTTAACAGCTTTTATCGATTTTCCAACACTGCAAAAAGTCTGTTTTTAGACATATTAAAACATATTTGACAAGTCTGTGCTGTGAGCCTCCTTTAGGAGTTAAGAACTGTTGTGAAGTTGTGACCCCAGTCATTTTTTGCTCATACTCTCTTTCTTCTTAAGATATTTTGAAAAAAGTCGGTAAACAAACAGCAGTGGCACCCATTAATTTCTATTGTTTGGATACAAAACCAATGAAAGCTAATGCCAGTAATCAACATTCTTCAAAATATCTTTCTTTTTAAAAGATTGTATGATACATTATAAAGTGTATGATAAACAAGAAAATACTCATGTCCTTACACTTGATTTGCCAAATAAACTCAAAGTTCAAATGATATCTATTTCTATCAGGTTTCACTTTACAAAAGAATTGGAGCTTTGATTTGTCCGGTAAGAGAGCTGTGAGCACTCCAGACATCTCACTGCTGCCTTTATCTGAAATCCTGCCCATGGGATCGTGCATATTGAACAGCATGGATGATGTCACATAATATCCACGTCAAAATATTATTAAGCTTCACTGGCTTCTGAATAGGATACTTTATATTTCTCAATAGTCTAAACCACCTAATATTGTGGGAAAAATCATGTGACTGTATGAGTATAATAGAATAAAATGAAAATCTACCATCTCTAATTAGCCACAGAGAATAAAATCAGACACCCTGTGGTGAGCTTGGTAATGAGTATCGGTATCTTTTGATATCAAATGGACTTCTCTTCAGCTGCAATTGAATGAAGTGAGAGGTTTATACTCATGTTTCCTGGTTTGGGTTTTACATGCATTACAAATGACACATTATTATGCATTGCGGTACAGTGCTTAGTGCTGAGCAGGTGACTACTTTTCAATTTATCTGAGTAAGATCCCTATAATAAACCCCAAATAGTTCTTTCCAAAATACTTACACTCTTGTCATAACAAACTTGTGTAACTTTTTTATTCTGCAGATTACCAAAGAAGATATTTTGAAGAATGTTAGTAACCAAACAGCAGTGGCACCCATTCACTTCTATTGCACAATTTTTATTTTACTATGATTTTTCGTGAAATAAGTGAGGTAATTCTAAGGCTTTGAATTGTATGCATTTGTACTTGAAAATAATTATTAACTAAAACATTTTTATTAGAATTCACCAAAAATATTAGGTGTATGTTACAAAAAATATTTTTTGCATTTAGAAAATATCTGTCAATGTTTTCAAAAGATTTTGTTATGTTTTTGTCATAATAAAACAAATCATTGTGATATTTGCTAAGCCACATGACTTATTCCTTGCAGTGTATGGACAGAAAAAAACATGTGAACATTCCTCAAAATATCTTTTTAAATGATGACTCAATTTGTCCACATTTTGTTTAATTGTCAGCTGCAATACCTTCAGATGACATACAAAAAATTTTACATTTTTATGTCATGAATATGTCAACCTATCTTAGACATTCTATAAGTAAAACAGATCTGTTTTTCATTACTTGCAAAATATCTGTGCAAACGTGCAATGTTTACACTACTGTAACTCTCAATGATGCCACTTCATCTCAACAGGTGTTTTCTTCTTTCATGTGTAATGTAGATTTTACTTGGTCATGGCGAAATTGCTCATTAAAGTGTAACAGTCCATGCAAATGTGAAGACTATTGTTGATGTTGTTTACCAGTAGCTTGTGACTTATCTGCATATAATGTTGTCTTGCTGTAAGACTTATTAAAACTGTCTAATGTATATGCATTTAGTTTTGTGAGGTTTGACTTGAATTGCAGCCATGCAGAACTATTTCGTTAACCATTTGTTACCCTTCCTGTGGAAACTGTGAAGTCCAAAAATCAAATCTGAAATAATCAAATTTTGATTTCAGCCATTAATTTCATTTTAATTTTTATCCTTTATATGGCCTTACTCAGTAAATATTAAATACATCTAGATCATATTTTCATAGAATGTTCTTTCTATATGAAGAATCACAAAAAAATGACTGGGTTTTAAAAGGGAGGGTCACATTACATCTTGTTTTTTCGATGAGAGAAACAGTTGCTTTATGTACCGTTTAAATGGTTGATGCAGAGTAAGGCAAAATTAGCTCTAAAAGCACTACAGTAAAGCAATGCAGTCTGCTTCCGTTGATCTAAACTGTGACATTATAAAAAACAAAATTATTTTTCAAAAATCATGCTTTTTATTGTGCATTACAGTTAATATCAAATTGCAGTTGTTTTGTTTTAAGTAGGGTATACATTGAAAAATATGAGTTGTTGAAACTATTTCATTGGTTCCATATGATTAAGTTGTTTTAACACAACTTTTTTCAAATTTCAAGATCAAAACACAAAATTGGTAATCGCATTGCTAACAAAATAATTTTAACTGGATATCTGCAAAGGATACTTAAGTTCGAAATGTTACGTGTACTATGCTAACCTATAAAATAAATATTTTATTACTATGGAGCTTTGTTGTTGCTGATTTTGTGCTTTTGATACTTATGTGCATGCTTTTGCTTTGTTTTTCAAATTTCAATAGAAATTATGTTAAACAACATTGAATCATGTGGAACAGATACATTTAAGTAATTCCAACAACTAAAAAATACAACCCACAAAATTACCAAAACTACCATGTTAAAAAATTGAATTTTTTTTTTGACAAATGTGCAACGTGTTTTGGACAAATCTCTCGTTATATAAGCAACTTTCTTTCATCTCGCAGATATCAAGTGATAATTTTGTGACCCTGTCTGTGATATCCAGACTACAGTCTTAAAATCTAATTAAGAGATAACATGCGTCAAAGTTGGGTTTAACGAGCAATTTCACAGATTCCAATCTTTGACATATTTAATCGTTCAATATTAAAGATGTTTTAACAGATGCTACAATATTTCAAACTTAAGAAGAAAACAACAATAAAAAGAAGACTTCTTTCACAATGTCATCTTTAGTGATTAAAAATGCATCAGTAAATCTAGGACACGTTCACATTCTAACATCATTCGGTGAGGCAGAAGTGTGTTTTTGATTTTCTGTTATGATTTACTTTCTATATTTCTGTAAGTATATTGGTAAGCCAATACCTGTCATATTTTACCTTATTAGCTGCTAAATAAGTTATAAAAGCTTTCCATTTAAAATTGTGGTTTGTATATTGTTGCTTTGCCCCTGGCTTTGAAAATAAACTGAATTTTGTCTCATAGATATTTGTAATTCATTTTGTACACAATAAAAATGCTAATCAAATTGATTGACTGAAAGATACATATAACAATATTAGCCTTTAAACATACAGGACCATTTCCCTCTGGATAAACTTTATGGAAATTCAAATCTCATTATAGATGATTTAGAAATGGTACAGTGAATCAAATTAAATGCACTTTAATACATCTTTGTGCTTGTATAGATACCTTCAATTTGAAATTATGCCATTAACTTAAGCAGTATCTCAATCCAATCCATAAGGCAATGGTTCCCTTTCATTGCTATTAAACAGTAATGTTCAGTTGTTTTCCAATAAGGACTTATTTCAGATTGAAGAACACAGAAGATAATTTATATGCTAATATTCGAATAGAACAACATATAAATTTGAACAATTATAAAATGTAAGCCTGCGGCTACAAGCATATTCTGTTTTGCGTGTTGCACTCCAAGGTATATATGTCTCATTAAAGCGGTTCATATAGTCTCTGAGTATCAGGAAGATGTCAGTCATTCAAACGCGGGTCATTAAATGTTGTGCTCTAAAACCATCGAAGAGTATGTGGAACGAAGAAAAATCTTAGTCGAGTGAGAATTCCTAAATCCCTTCACAACCAAGGCAGCAATCATATTTGCAAAACCTGTATCGTCATAACATCAGTTCTATGCAGTATCTAAAAACAACCCCGACAACATTCAAATGTATAGTAAACCACTAAAATTATTACAATTTTGCTGGACAAAAAATAAAGCTATTCTTAATGAGCTACATCAAAGGGTAAGAGAAATTCGATATAAATGATTTTTCTTTGTTAAATAATTTATTTGCATATTTCAAGGTTTTTGAAGCTTCTATGAAACACTCTTGAAACACATGAGTGACTGTTAAGGGGCACAGATGTTGTCACATTTTATCTTCTTCCAAGAAGATGTAGTAAATATTTGCGAAACACGTTCTGTATAGCATTTTTCCCATATAGACAGAGTGAGGAAAGAGGTTTAGATGTAGATGGAAAAGATTCGTTTTTAGGCTCTTTTTAAAGATAGAGACTGAGGCTGTCAGAGGTGTTGTAAGGGGCAGATCTTTTCACCATCGAGGAACTGATGCAGAGAAAGTGCCAGAGAGAGATTTCTTACCCTTTTGGTATGGCACCAGAAGGCCTTGCTTGTTAGCGGAGCACAGAGATCTGGAGGGCGTGTACCTGTGAATCAGCGAGGGAAGGTAGTGGGGTGCAGAACCCGTGGTGGTCTTGTGGACTGTAAGGAGAGCTTTGAATTCGATATGAGCTGCTATGGGGAGCCAATGTAGCTTGAAGAAGAGAGATGTGTGTCTTTTCGGATCCTTGAAAACAACTCTTGACGCCACGTCCTGCATAATCTGCAGAGGTTTGTTGTGCACACCAGAAGTCCAGCAAGTAGAGCATCGCAGTATTCAAGCTTGGACGGGACCTGAGCCTGTACTAGGGTTTGTGTAGCAGGATCTGAGAGGAAAGGTCTGATCTTCTTAATGTTGTAGAGCAGGAATCTGCCGGATCTGGCAGTACTGATAACATGTTCAGTGAAGTTTAGCTTATGTTGATTACTCTGGCTTTCCAAGAAGGCACAATGGTTCAGGATCCTGGTTGAATAGAGAGATTGTGACAGGTCTTTGGATTGGCAGGAATGACAAGATGTTCTAAAGGTTAAGCTTTAGATGATGGTTCTTCATCCACACCAGGATGTCACCTAGGTATGCTGAGACTCGGGCAGAAATAATCAGATCTTCAGGATGGAACGCAAGGTGAAGCTGAAACCTGATTGGTTGCAGTCGTGGAGGTCATGCATAGTAGAGTAGGAGGACAAATGTTCGTAGAGGACACGCTCCAGACTTTTGCCGAGATATGGAAAGAGAGATACCGGCCTGGAGTTTTCCAGAAGTGCAGGATTCAGAGAGGGTTTCTTCAACAGCAGGGTGATGCGGGCCTCCTTGAAGTCTGTAGAAAAATGAGTGGGAGTTAAGAGATGAGTTGATGATGTGGGTGAGAGCAGGGGCGACCGATGGAGAGATGTCTTGCAGGGGATGGGTGCTTCCAGCTGATTATTCTTGCAACGTCGTTCTCCGTCAACGGAGAGAAAGAGGAAAGAGAAGCGGTCTCAAAGAGTGAAACAGCTAGCTAGGTTAGCAGGTTAACATCCTGTAAAATGTAAAGAGAGCTATTTCCTGGTTAAGTCATTCAACCTTTATCAATTATTATTTTGGGGAACTTCCGGTTGATTGGGACACATTTTGACATTGATAATAATATAAAATATTATCAGAACCAACCTGCATTCACCCTAAATTATGTTTCTACTGCACTTTAATCCAGTTACCTTTTCAAAAGGTTTGAAAAACATTTATTTGTTTCATAAGGGCACACTGATTTCTTTACTTAAACATAGAGATAAAAGGAATTTGGATATTTCAGGTGGACTTTTAAACTCAAGCTTGTCAGGTATTGGTATGGCTAAAAGCCAGGGAAAAAGGGGGGCAGCAATGGAAGTTCAGAGCGCTTGACCGTCACATAATCCTCGTAGCCCTCTGATTGTTCAGAGAAATTATTTGAAGAACATTGAAATACATTGAGTTAGAGAAAGATTTAGAAATCAATAAATGCATTTATAAGCAATATTTATATAACACACTATTATCTGCTTACATCCCCTATATCTTCACATTTACAAAAAAATGAAGAATATTTGCTGAACCTGATAATGCCAAAAGTATGGTTGTACTTTGTTACTATTTTTCATGGTTACAGTGTTTTCATTTTTAAATATTTGCATGTTTGTAAGTATTATCACATTTTCATTTTTAAAACTACACATTACAAGTAATCCCTGGGATCGTATACATGACCTAGGCATGCTGGCGCCATGCTCTGACAACTACAGAAAAAGTGATCACCATTGCTTGACATCACATTTAACAAAGGAAATTCAAAGGGTTAACATCTATAAAATGCGTATTTGCCCTGATGTAATGTAAAAAAGTAAGGCTTAGTGAATTTCACCAAAAAAAGATGTATATGACTGTTAAAAAGAGTTTTTAAATGTATGTGATGAAAAAATATAATTTGATTAATAAATATTTGTAATATAAACCAATATTTTTGGTGAATTCTAATAGAAATGTTTGGGCTTATTATATTTACTTAATTTTTTTGCATATATATACAAAAATTAAACTTACTTAATTTCAACATTTTATATTTACTCCTTTTCTAGCTTAAATCTACTCATGTAAGTCAATTTTTCCTTCATGGTTTCTGCCAGCTGACAACACTTAATATTCAGTCCGAGATGTACATCTTTGAACTGCATTCTTTTAGAACTATGACTCTTTTATGTTACGTCTTTCCCCAGAGGACAGCTACAGCCGAGGGAGTAGAAGTCATTGGGTAACAATAGATCTAAATCTTAAGTCTAGAAGGCAATGGTTTGTCATCCAACACACTTTGATAATATATGACTTAATAGTGCAATGTTGATTCAATCCTATTTAAAGAATGTCATCCATCAAATGCAATCAGGTCATTTCCTCTTAATCAATACATCTATACAGAAATCAATACACATGGGGCTCCAAGCAATTGAAAATGCATGGAGGTCTCTTAATGCACTCTGATAAAGCTTTCCACTATACGGAATGCATAAAATTTGTGATTGATGGACATTGAAATTCTGTTGAACTTCTTTCAAGTGCAGATTTTGTGTCGGTCAGCATATGAATAAAAAACTGAATAGAATAAAATGATGCAATATACACAATAACGAGGAAGAATAAATGCAGTTAAGTCACTATTTTTATCTGACTGCTTACACTCATATTGTATAGCCCGTGGTCAGTGCAATAAGAATAATTGAACTTCATTTCAAAACAACATGAAGAACTTCTTTTTCCATTACTCAACACATTAAAGACTGTGTCCTACATTTATATTCTTTTAAAATGATATTTAATCTTTAAATAAAAATGTACCCATAAATGACTCACCCTCACAAACAAAGAAATTAAGAAGAATGCTTCGAGCTGAGATTGATGGGACATCATAAACTACAACAGTAGAAAAAACAAAACATTTTTGTTCATAAAAAGTAATTTGTACGAATAATAATTCTAGTGAACCTTTGACAACCATTTAAATGTGTTCTACTTTGTGTTCAAAGGAACAAAGAAATGAATACATGGTTTAAAAAATGTGAAGGTGAGTAATTCATGACATATTTCTAGCATAGTTGACTTCCATTTTTTGTCCTATTTAACATTTACCTTAAATGTCCAAAAAATCCCATCCTTCCTGCACTCAAATTGTAAGTGCGACTTATTGGCAAATTTGTATGCAATACTGTTTGTAGTTTTCTATTCACATACATTGCGACATCCCTACTTGCAATATTTCCGCAAAAGTGGAGAACTGGGGACATGGTTCTACAAACAGCAATGAATAGCAAGAGACAAAGAGAAAGAGAGAATGAGGGAGAGAGAGATGTGTGTGCCGGAAGGTTAAAGAAGACAGCATGTAAGTTCATATTTTTGCCCCTGGACAATAGCCTTGACACTTACTTCAAACAGCGATTCATCTGTCAGACCTTCACCTCATCACCTCTGTTGTACCTGCACAACAGCCCGCGCCTTCAGATTACAGAGTGCAGCACTTCTAATCACAATGGGCTTGATAGCAAAAGAGTCTCCTACAGAAACAACACGAATATGCGCATTAGGATGATTGCTGAAATCAGAAAGAGACTGATTGGCTAATGACGGAAGGATGCTCTACCATTGAATCATATACTCAGAAAACCTCTCGAGTCATTTTCTTATTCGCCCGAGGTTGTTTTTCTTTTGCTTCTTCTTTCTTTCTTTCTTTCTTTATTTTTCTATTTCTAGTCGGAAGAGTCAGTTGTATTGACAAGACGTTTAATACAGTAGGTATTTGTGAAATGTTTTGTCAGGTTCCCTTCAATGTACTTCATATTCATTGAATTGATATATGACAGCTGTGATGTTGTACTCAGTAGCTTGTGCATTAGGAAGCACATTTGGTCTAAATAGATTACATTGCATTTTACTATACTGATTCTGCGTATCTCTTGAATCAAACACATGAATCTGGCGTCATTAGCACCATCCACCCAACCACAGAATAGCTCTGATGTTAATAACACAGATTTATTACTGATGTCTCCTGGAAGCTGACATGTAAAGGATGGGCGGAAGAAGTCTTCTGTGAGATGAAGCAAAAGGTCTGAAAACATCCATTTTGAAGATAAAACAGGACAGCATGCAAGGGACAAAACAATAAGAAATAAAATGAAAATCAAAACTGAATCTCAGAGAAGATGTGTGTGTTTTTTGGAACTTCGGAACGAATTGAATACAAATTTGGATTGCTGTCCATAAAGGGGTTTCCAACCCAAAGCTCCTCTTGAGCCCAAGCTTAAGTTCTTTCTCGTAGAAAGCACGTAAAGAGGAATTACAGCATGGAGATCTAAATAAGGATTGACGTGACTCAATGTTTAGGCTCCTTGTGAACCCACATTTAGAATTTCAATAATGTGGCATGTGTTTTTCCTTTTTGCTTCATTGTTTGAAGTAAACAAATAAATATTTGTCAGAATTAACAAAAACTGATAATAATCTTCAAAATTTCCCCCAGGCCTCCAGTAGATTTAATGTTGAGCAAATGGACAGATACTGTAAGTCTACTTTGTCAGTAATAGTCATAAAAAATAGAAAATGAAATATAATATTTTTATATAGTCACTTAAATGTTGGTGTCAATTACAAATATTTTAATCAAATTATTAATTATTTATAAATTTCATAAGTTACAATACAATTTTCACACTAAATAGATTACATTTTAGAGAAATGAACAGTTGGGTTTTTACTAATTTTTTTATATATATTCCACAAAAAAAATATATTAAATGTACTAAAAAGATTTTATCTTATATTGTAACATTGACTAAGGCCACATGAAACATTTTTAGAGTTTACGTAATTAACTTACAGCCACATATCCCGCGACCGACTGGGATGTACTGAAGTTCAAAGTATGACATTTTAACTTTTTCCTCTTCTGGCTTTGTCTTGAAAGCACATAAGGTAAATGCTATATAGTTTGGATTTCTGGAATCACCTGCTGTTATTTTAATTGCCAAGCTCGTTTAAAAAAAACTCATGATACCTTGCCCAACCACGGGTTTATAATGGCAGCATCTAACTGAAGAAAAATAGTTATTGAGGAAAGAGTCAATGTTGACCTTACATTTTAGTCAGGTGATTAAAGACAAGTCAATCTTTGTTTTCTTCACATGCACCAACAACACAATTACATGAGCATTTAATAGGTCACGTCAGGTCAATAGAGCTCTCACAGCTCTTCCCTTCATCTCCATCCGTTACACATCTCCTCCAGCATTGCTTTCCGCCGTTTCTTTTCACCTCTTCATTTTGCGTCTCCATCACAATTTGTCATTCTGCACTCGTAGTTTCCCTGAGGTATTTCTTCGCATTCCGATTTCTGACAAGATAATTAGCTTAAATATGAGAGTGCCTTTAGATGACAAAACCGATACTCAAAATCAATTTAAATGGTTCTAAGATTGAGAGACACGTTGAGATACGGAAGGTGTGTCAGTCTCTGAAAACTGGTACATGTCAGTGCCAGGCTCATTTGGTGTAATGTCAAAAAAATAAGAAAGCAACAACATGAAACGTTTACATCACCACAAATAAATGTTTTAATAGGTGATAATAAATGTCTTGCAGATCCAGGAAATGTGCAAGACATATTACAGTAGCATTAGCTTTTAAAGAGAACGATTTTGAGATAAAACTTTTGTTACTTGTATGGTTTTAGTCCACAACTATTAATATAGTAAATGCCATTAAATCTTCCAAGATCGCATTATTAGTTTTATTATTAAGCTTATTGCTTTACGTCTTTCCTCGCATTGGCATTAAGACCCGCCTCCCAGTGTACTTATGGTCTAGACTACGGTTAATCGTCAATTCGGCTTTTAGTTACTGCATCACCACCAGGGATGAGGAGGAATTCAGTTACTTCCGTAATGGGTCTCTGATGCCTACAATCCTGGCATAGGCCAAACAGTAAAAAAAGCTTCATTTTTTGCAATTAAGCATGCAGCCTTTCCTTAACTTTTTTATTTGATACCGAATAAAAAGATTCATCCAATGTACTATTTGTAAGGTAATTGGTCTCAATCCATCAATTTGATCTAAATTTTAACAAAATAATTCAGCTGCAATTTATTAATTTTATTTTGTTTCCTTAGTATAAAGAGAATGAATGTACTACATCTTTTTAGAAAGTGGTTGCAATGCATTTATTTTAGCTACATTTAAAAAAACACATATTGTTGACCATCTTTCAGCATCATTTGCAACCACTGCCTTATAAAAGGTAGAAAACATTATTATACATAAAACTAAAAATCGCTTTGCAAATACACAACAGTAAGCTATATGTTTCTACTTCATTTAATTTCATTAAATGTTTGTTCAAAGTTTGCTTCCTTGAGGGTACAATTGTTAAGAACACAACTGAGGTGTTTTCGGTGCTCTTGACAATGAAAAAAAATAATGGTTGAAATAACAACACTTAAGGAAAATGACCCAAATTCACATCGCACAAACCTGGAATCTTCCTTTGGATTCAAAGACACTGCATGTGTCCTCATCACACTCACACTACTGAGAGTTCCTTGAATGAGAAAGCTCACAATAATTATTAGTGATAATGTGAGACACTTTCAAAAATCCAATAATATATTGTAAAATTCATATTGAGGAACCAACTGAAAATTCCCCTCGAAACTTATTATATGCTTTTATGGATTTGACGGAACTGCATATTTGAAGTTTCTATGTGAAACATACAAATACATCTAATGTTACATCACAAATAAAGATAGTCTTTATACAGAAAGCTGCAGTAAAAACAGGCAGGCAAGAATGATATATCCCTGATCATTTCTTTAAATGCAAAAGTCACAACAGAAGTTAATTTTTTATCAAGCAAACTGTAAGGTTTGAAGGGTTTTCACATCTCATTGTTTTCGAAAAAAACAGAACTATGCAGAATTTCATTACGGCCATAATCATGGTCCAAACCATCTGATTTCTGTTAAAGACGGTAACTCACTTTATTTTGAACTTAAGGATTTGTTACTTCACAGATCATTTACAGGCACTAACACAAACACACAAAATAAGTGTAAAAATAGGTTTATGATTCCAGATGCACTTTAAAATGAGACTCAAGAGAAAATCTGTTACAAAAGAAACTTAGAGAAAAACAAAACAGTTGTCATACACCTATGTAGTTTTGAAGTCAAGACCACCTGAACCGAGACCAAGTCAAGACTGAGACCAAAGAGTGTCAAGACCAAGACAAGGCCAACACAAGACCAAGACATCTTATATTAAAAAACATGATCTTACCCAAGTACCTTTTTTGCAGTCATATCTCAGATATTGTAGGCCTTTGTACGCCTGGTTTATTGGGAAAGACAATCTCGCTTAATTCTTTAACTGGAAATGAGAGTAACAAAAGAGACGAATAAGAAACAAGTTAATTAATTTTTTTTAACCCAAAGTTTTTACATCCAATCACACAGAGGATGTGAACATGCATGTAAATCAGACAATGCATAAGCAAACTTGTGTTATTCCAACAGTTGTGGTCTTTAAGTAAAATACCAAGACCACCAATTCTGAGACCAAGACAGGACTGAGACCTAAGACAAATCAAGACTATCTATAAATGGTCTGAGACCAGGTGTTACAACCCCATGTGATAGATCCTGTTTATCGCCGATGTCCTTACAAATCTTTGTCCATCTGTATTTTGTGACTTTTTCACATAAAATTTTTTTGTCGGTCTTTATGTTTGTTCCCCGGTTTTCCAAACCAATAAAAAGTTCAGTGCTTTCACAACACAGGATTCAATCATTGAGAAAGTGTTCAGTGTTCTTCCATTTCCAGAAGTACAGCAAATCTGGACATCTGAGGTTTTGGAAGGACAGCAACAAAATGGGGAATGGTATTGATGTTTTGCCTTTCTTGATTTTATGTTCGGTGTCTTTCTATTTTAACAAAAAAATCAATTGTTATTTGATTTGCTTATGTGATTTCACCTTCTTATGAGACCGTAATATTTAAAAAAAATCCATTATCATCCCTAAAAAGAATGGCAGCAAATGCATGTGTAATCATGATAACTTAATTTAATTAGCATTAAGCTTAACCTTTCTTGATTAATCTAATCACATTGCTGTTGGGTTTCGTTTAAAGAAACATGCAAAAGGAAAAATATAATCTGTCTCTCTCTTTCTCTCTCTCCCTCTCTCTCTCTCTCTCTCTCTCTCTCTCTCTCTCTCTCCTCTCTCTCTCTCTCTCTCTCTCTCTATCTCTCTCTCTCCTTTCTCTCTCTCCTCTCTCTCTCTCTCTCTCTCTCTCTCTCTCTCTCTCTCTCTCTCTTTCTCTCTCTCTCTCTCTAACTCTCTCTCAGTCTCTCTCTCTCTCTCTCTCTCTCTCTCTCTCTCTCTCTCTCTCATTCTCTCTCTCTCTCTCTCTGTCTCTGTCTCTCTCTCTCTCTCTCTCTCTCTCTCTCTCTCTCACTCTATCTCTCTCTCTCTCTCTCTCTCTCTCTCTCTCTCTCTCCTCTCTCTCTCTCTCTCTCTCTCTCTCTCTCTCTCTCTCTCTCTCTCTCTCTCTCTCTCTCTCTCTCAATATGAAAGTGTTCTTCAACCTGTTACAAGTGTCCTCCTTTGCTCAACCTTTCAATCCGGCGTCACATTGGAATGCATGTCATAGAGATACTTCACTATATGATGTCCACTATTGTGAATTGACACGAAAATATGAATGTCATCTTTGTCTAAAACTCTGTGGAAAGATCAATGATACCCTTTCAAAGTTTCTTCATTGAAAATTCCCTGGCCGCCGCAGGATGGATCCATCAGAAGGAACACTTGTTTTCAAGATCATAAAAAATAATATTGATGCACTGTGTGAATAAGCCAGAAAGATCACCACTCACTTTTCTTATATTGGTAACCACGGATACAACGTGTGCTGTTCATATTGGACACCCTTCTGTTAACCACATAGGAGAAAATAATGACTTTCTATGTTTTTTGCTGTGAAGAGAAGTATAGTCAACTGGCCAGTCTGTTTGCATAGCTCTGGTCAGAATATCGACCATTACGTTGCATTCTTGATTGGTTCATTATTATTATTATTATTATTATTATTATTATTATTATTATAGAAAACACTATTAATTTACCCAAGCAAAGATTCAACTTTACGGCTTAAAGAACATCACCACCATTGAAGAAAAAACTGTATTTTATTGTTTAAAAAAAAGATTGCAATAATTATACCATAGACATACATTGAATCCTGTCCACGTTTTTGACTGATGAGAATCATTTATGTTTAATGTTTCTGTCGGCAACTTCTTCATGGGTTAAGCTCCAGTCCCCAAAAAGCCTACGAAATAGTGGAATGTAAACAGATGTGCTAATCCATGTCCTCTAAAAATCCCTCTGATTTAAAGTAACTAAAGGAATCACTGAATCATGAAAAGAGATTCATCAGATTTGCAGGTGCATCACCTATGTTCCCACGCAACTCTCACACCACTGGGTTCCAGATCACACTGTACCAGACCCAGACTGTGATTAAAAATGTAACCCTGAATGTGCTGTGCACCATCCATTACATGAAAGTATTGCAGGGTCTTTCCTTATTGATTCTTGTTACAGGTTGCACTCATCCTCGACGGAAAAGTTATTTTTCCTAGAATGGAATGGAGATGCTGGCAGGCTCGGAGAGTTATTTGGTGGAAATAAAAGTAGTGTGCTATTGTGTTGCGTGTTAATAACATAGGCCATGACGTTCTTGAGTCACACTTAAGAAGATGGAAAGCTGAATTGAACCTTTCGTGGTGCAAATGCGTTAGCGGCTGTTTCAGCAGCTCGGCATTGCTGTCCTCTTTCTTACATTCATTGAACAGCTACTACTCGCATCATAATAAAACATTAGATCAATAGATAAATTGTATACATAGGAGCGAACCCTGCTATACAATTGATAAAATAATATAAATCATAAAAGTTAAAAATAAACATTCTTAAAGGTTGTATTGCTGTGATCCCATAGAAGAAGAATTTTTTTAAGGAAGTATCTCTCCTACTTCTGAAGAACCCTTTTTCATCATAAATAGCCTTATAAAATTCTTCAGATGCTAAATGTTTGTTTTTTTCTTAAAGAAATTTCTTCAGATGCTAAATGTTCATTTTTTCTTAAAGAAAATTCTTCAGACGCTAAAGGTTTTTCCTAAAGAAATTGTAAACGGATAGATTTTTAGTTTATATCAAGTTGTATATCTTTATTAAAAAAATTCTCACAACACTACCTTTTATTTCTCAATAACAATTTAAATAGAATTTTAACAGAATGAAAAATTTGGAATTTGAATTCCTTCAGAATTATACAATCAACACATGCCAATTATTTAATATTATCATATATCGTAGCATAGTCTCACACTTACTATCTAACATAGTTTTAATGTTTATTTTAAATATAAAATGTAATATAATGCATATGTTAGTTGGAAATGTTTTATCAAAAGGGGTCTTACAAAAAGAACATTATATTGAAGGAAAAAAAACATTTTGACAAAAAAGGTTCTTTTTTGTTTTTAAGAGTGCACACATGTTAAAAGAATTTATTTTATCATCGCTCAATGCAAAAACATAAAAGTATATTTTTATGTACTGTATATCAAGACCAACTAGGTTAGGCACAAGATAACAATGTAGCCTGAGCCATTTACGTGGGATCTATCATACTAACGAATATCAAATGTCTAGAGATGCCAATCCCGCTGGATAAAACAAACAATGGTTACCCACAGCTATCATGCATTTAGATCGCATTCAGATCGAAGATAAATACCACCGCAGTGAGATAGCAAAGGGAAAGCCATTACAACGCCACCCCTAATAATGTGCAAAAGTGGCCAACAGAATTCATACTATTACAGATCATTTCTAACCCTTTTCAAAACAAATAGATCCCCATGAAGCCCTTCACACTGTGCGTAATCAATGGTGCCTACAAGAAAGTGATGATTTTTCAGACCAGTGTGTAGATTTCTTTCCCTGTGGCCCTGTAAGGTTACGTGCCATCCAACTTAATTTGAGCTTTACGTCATGTGCAAGGAGAATGTGACCTGAGATTAGCATAGCCTGCTGAGGTTTCAATCCTCTGGCATCGGGGTAAAAACCCCTGGTGAGAAAGAGTGTGGCAAAAATCTTAAGATGTTTAAGGATGGAAGTCTCCAAGTTTAAAAGGCCCCAAGCTTTCCATTGCCACTGTGAAATGACTGCACATAGGGATTTAAAAGTGTCCGATGTCGACATATAAAAACCCCCAGATTTATTTATTGTGATGAACCTACTTTTTTGGCAAATGTCATCTTTTCAGATGCATGGCATTATGTTTTATATTTAACGCCAACAAAGAAAAAGAACAAAGCTCTGTTACAAACATTATGATATGTTATGGTTTATCTTCAATCAGCACATTGGTTGAAAACAAACATGTCAAAAATCAATCAAAAATGGGTCATTTAGCACAAAATGAAGGTTCTGCCATAGCCCAATTCTCTGAGATAAACCCCAATTCTCTGAGCTAAGCCCTATACAATGATCGGGATGAACTAAAGAAAGGAGAACACCAACATTTGAAGAGTTTCGAAAAAAATTCTGTAAGAAGGAAAGGCCTTGGTTGACCTGTCGTGTATTCTCAAAACTCATCAGACACATGAAGAAGAATGAGAGCTGTTTTTCAGAAAATATTAAATAAAAGAATTGGCCATAATTGAATATTTGTATTTGTATAGATAAAATCATTCTACACAATGTAATGAACATTTTGTGAGTAACATTTATAGTAACATTTATATCTTTAAGACCATATTTAAGATTTAAATCATAATCATATATATAAATTATATTTAATCTTAATCCTTGTTTTCACAGAATTAGATTTTCCAACTCAAGCCTGGTTTTGACAGGCAGGGTCATTTTTAAAAAGGTTATATTTCCCTCACTTTGAATAGTTTTAATGTTGATATATTGTAGATTGTTTTTTAATAAAAACTCAAATGGAGAAACAAAGCGCACCTTTTTTGCTCATATTTGCCAACATTAGTGGAGGGCACTGCACACTTTGAAATGCAGTAAAGTAAAACTTTTCCAAAGTTAAAAACTCTATACTTGAAAATGAGATTGACTACCTGTGATTTTAAGTTTTTGAAACAGATTGTACGGAACAGTTTTTCTGTAAGTTGTTTTCACACTTGGATATAGTCTTTTCGCATAGCAGAGACACCTGATTCCCCACAGCATACGGTGCAAAATGAAATCTGTCTTTAAAGAGAACTTTATTTTCATATAGCTCAACACAAAAACACAAGCATTATTTACACAGGACCTCGCACTAAAACACAGTTGGATTACGCAAGATGTTTTGTTTCTTTTAGAATGGCATCTGTCAGAAAATGTTAATCAGCACATCGCAAAAAGAAAGAAAGTCATTATTAAGCAACCGAGCTGATAGGGAGCGAAGGGAAGGCTGAGATCCTCAGCATACCAACCAAAAAAAAATTTAAACATAATGTAACCAAAGCAAGTCTTTCCTGCTCATTAAGCTCTTCTAATAATTAATCTACATGACTGCATTTCTCACTCCTAGAGATGATGACAGAAAAATGAAGCACTAAATTGCTCTTTAACAGACGACATCAGCTGGTTTAAATTCATCCATATCTGCCCACGGCACCCCACCGCTCGCAAACAAAATCATATTATGACCAGAAAGCATTATAACGCTGGCAATTACTGTCTTTTGTTGGTTTTAATACTGCATTTTACATCATATGTGGGTGTTGAACATTCTTCACAACGTTCTTCTTATTTTGCTACAATACTTGACTTACAAATATAGATTTTAATTTTAGGATGTGTGAGTGATTTCACCCAAAATAAAAAACTATTTATTCATCTTTATAACACTCAAAGCCTGCTTTGTTTGCGCAACACAAAGGAAGATATTCTGAGAAATGCCCCAGGGATTTTGTGTACACAGGACAATGGTAAGTGGGGGGGGGGGGGGTAATTGGATATTGACAATTTTCAAAATATCTTCTCTTGGGTTCTAAACGATTTTTGGGTGAACCATTCAATTGTCAGATGCTTGCATAGCCTTTTCAATTCTTCACTGCATTTGTGATGTTGCACAGTGGCACTTTTAATGTTGGTTTGCTTTATAAGGTACATGACTGTTCTATTTGAGTTTGTTTATGTCAAATAAATCCCCTCCGTTAGTCTTTAAATGTAGACCTTTTCATTAAAAGTTCTTGATAACAATTACCTTACCTTTTTTATGCCCCAGCGGTGACTCTTGAATCTCCGGTGAGCATCTCTCATACAGGTGTAATCAGTGTTTGTCATTCCTATGAACTCAATTCTGCTTTTCATCCATATCTGGTGATTCATAAACAGACTCAGTTATTACTTTCTTACTTCACTTCTTCCATATTGCTTTGACTTAACTGGTATGTTCTATTAAACCTGCTGTGTCAGAACATTTTATATTATGCTATCAGCACAGATAAATTGAACATCTTATTTCCTTTCACCACACTTTAAAAACTTATTTGGGTTATTTTAAACCCAGCATTGGGTCAAAATGGGACCACCCTAACCTGTTTTATAGCGTTTTACAGAATGTCTTCTATGATTGTTTACTTACTTTATTCTATTTTTATTTTATAATAATCTAATATTACTTTTATTACCATTGTTTAATACTATGTTATGCCTCAAACACAAAAATAAAGGATTTTACATATTTCCTCAAACTGGGCGCCAGGGCTACAGATTTTGTATGAAAGATCATAAATTTGATGCAATCAAATTATATTGATAAAGTCTACAATAAATGTATAAATTGATTTCCCAGGACTGTATAACCGATCATTGTATTGGTTGACTTTAGATTCTAAATTTAAAGGAGAAGTGTTACACACAGTTTCTACCAGTGATGTTTTAATCTTGCTGAACATGGATGAACATGAAAACTCAACACTTATAATGCATGAAATCGAGTGATATTTCCCTTTAAGTGAAAGTAAAAAAGTCTTTATTTTGGGGGCAGCAAAGCAATGAACACTACGATAAGGGGGCTTCTCATGTCCCTTGTACTGCACAAGCTCCCATGGTTCCGAACTCAGCTGGTTTGCATGAACAGTTTCAGATTTATATTTCAAATAACAGGATACTTTCTTTCAGATCAATCTTAAGATTGCAGAGGCGAAGAATGTGCACAGTTTGTGTCCGTCTTACCATTTCCTGTACTGACCACAGATCGAGTATGAATGCATTTGGAATGGCTAAAACCCTCTCAAATACAGGCATCCCACAGACCAAAAAACCCTTGGGTTGACAGGAGGCCATGATACCTCAGGCAAGGATACACGGTCCCAGTTTGGCATCTCATACGTACACGAGGGTGTAAGGGTGCGGTAGCAATTTCAAGCCCTGAAAGTGTGATTTTCCATTGTCGTATTTTTCAAAGAATGATTTTAGTTTTTATCAATGTTGATATTAGACAGTTAGGTGCGATTTTCACTAACGTATCACATTTTCTTCAAAAACGGAAGACAACACAAACAGAATATAAATCATTCCGGCCTCCCGTTGCTGTTATAAAATAGGATCAAGATGGCAATAACGTAGGTCTTAGAGAGATAATAACCTCAATATTTTGCAGTGATCTTGTAGTCTATCACATCTGGCAATTTATTTCCTCTCAAAACAGTTTTGGTAATGTTTGTATCAAACAAAGCAAAGATGAAGAGCTGTTCTAAATCTTCAAACAATAAAGGCATCTGTGCGCTCAGCTTTTACGAATTCTCACAAACAAAACAAGATGCCGAGGACAGTCGCTTGTTCGGTTTGCTTGCTTATTTATTTATTACCAGCAACTTGTCTTTGAAACATGAATGGCAACACATATTTACAGTCACCAGTCCCTTTGCTTTTAACTGAACGTTGAGCAAATTAGCTTTTATAAAACATGCCTCAAGGTCTTTTGCCTTTAGGCGAGGCGTTTGTGGAAAACCGTAATCCGATTTATCATTTAAACCCAGTGGGATGAAGATAAATGTGCTGGCGATGTTTACCCAGCGCCTCCAGCCACACGATTCATGATGCGAATGACACGTATGGTCAAACAATGGCACAATTAGAAGATTAGTTAAACAGCGAATTAGATTTAATGAGAAAGTCGTACACTGTTAAAAAAAGGTTTACATTTACATTTCCTGTTGCTCTAGTGGTACACCTTATCAATGTAAAAAACATTAAACGTCATATCTTTTTTTGGTTATATTTTTGTACTCTAATGTGTACTTATTAAATTATGCCAGAGATACAGAACATGTAACTCTACCTTTAAGTAAACACAGAAGCTCTTCATGGTACAACCATGTACCCAAAAAGCATTTCCAAAAGGTATTATACATTATAAAATGTCTTTTATACCTGTATTGGAACAAACAAGGGTAAGACAAGCTAAGGGTACAAGCCCAATGAGAAATAAGGAAAGAATGTACCTATTAATGTAAGTTAATTCAAAAACAAAAATTATTTATTTACTTTCAAACCTGTTTCTTTACAAAAGGATATTTTGAAGAATGTTGGTAACCGAACAACATATATATAGATATATTTTTTCATTTTCATTTTTGAGTAAGCTACCCCTTTAATATTTCTGAATATGTGCTTTACCTTGTATGTAATCTCGAGTGGGTCCACAACCTTGCAGCTCCTTCTATACACCGACTTTATACACACTTAACATTTCACATAAAGCAGTTGTGACCTCAGATACCGAAAATCATTTTCACCAACTACTCTTGAGATGATGTAAATTCTGCCGGAAATAAAAGAAAACTTTCGCTATTTTCCATCAAAGCATTGCTGAGATATTTCAGTTGAGTTTACTCCTTCAATTCAAGTGCCACACGCTTATGTACATAAAACACATGCAAACAATAACACACAATGTATACCAAAAAAGGATAGAGAGTTTAATCATGCTCCTTTTATTTCAAGGAAAATATTTTAAAGAATGTTGGTGATCACACAAAAGCGGTTGGATTGGTTTTGTCTCAATTCAATAGAGTGCTGCTGTCCGTCGGTAACCAACAAACTTCAAAATATCTTCTTTTGTGTTCTGTGATAAATACAGAATTGGTACGATTAAAGATAACATAATAAAAACTCAGAGCACATTCAATCCTTTTTTTTCATGAAATGGCCATTCCTTGATTCATTTTCTTTAATTTTTATTACCCCCGAAAAATAAAATGAGTTCAACTCGAAATGAATTCCAGTTTTTCTATCCTTTGGGTTATTTTTCGGGGGGTAATTTAATCAAATCATTTACTATTATTTCCCTGGCTCTAAGTAAGGGTGTATGCAATATACATCGCTGGTTCTTGTTGAAAAAATCCTGGGGTATCCCTTCAAGCATGAAGAACAGGGGAGATAAAGGCATGTCTACATGCAAAATTTACATTATCTCGGCCTTTACCTCTTGCAAAAATGTAAATAATTTCGACATTCCCAAAGTATATTCATGATATCTTTTACCATACTACATCCTCTCCAGCTTTTCTCTATTTTTTGGACTATTAACAAATTTTGATATCAACATTGGTGTTCTAAAAAATCTAATTTGTCAAACTCGTTCCAGTTATGAATATTAATAGCCGTGTGACATTCTGAACACATGATTTTCCAGGTCTCATTCTTAATAGTTTCGTTGAGTTGACTCCCATTTTATCTTTATGTTAAGTGTATTAGCCAATGAATCAAACATTTGTCCACTTTATATGTGCGACACATGTTTTTCATGTACTGGGTGTAGTTTCTTTATATCAATGAAGTACTGTTCCATTTTGGTTGGGGCTTTTTAAATATTTACTTATGATTTAAAATAAAGTTTTTTATATGTAGGTATCAAAAGGAAATCACTTGATGATTTCACAAATTTTTCTTTAAGGTAGGAGAATGAGTGCAATGTATTTCCATCGAATAGCTGAGACCCTTGTCAGTCCATCATTTGAAAGTAGTATCCTGCCCAGAAGGTAGAAACTCCGGGGTATCTGCAATTGACATAGCTCCTGATAAAGTTGTCAAGCCTCTCAGTATTTTTATCTGCTGTCCACACTTTCCGAGTTTGCTCAATCCAAAAAAATTTTTAATCTTTTTTGGTATATAGGGGTATTTTTTGGTATATAGGGGTATTTTTTGGTATATAGACATAGGGGTTTTTGGTACAAAACCTTGTTCCCTGTTAACTCATCTTTATCCACATCATTGTTAATCCATGGCACTTTTGCTGCGAGCTGAGCGGCCCAGTAATAATATCTCAAATGAGGCACACCTAACCCTTAACTTTACGTAGTATTAATATTTTTATATATTTTATATATGTTTTATCCTGGGTCATCTGTTTTGCCGGATTAACTTTGATATGAGTTTATCTAGCATGTTAAATGTAGATAGTGGATCCATATGGGAAGGGATTGAAATGATCTTGGGAGGATGTTCATTCCGACTTAATCCGACCAATCGGTGAAAGGAGTTGCACCGCCCATTTTAGTAGATCCTTTTTAATTGTGCTGATTAATTTATCATAGTCTGCTTGATACAACTGCGTAATTTTAGTCAGCAATGGTAATTACATTTAATCTGTTTAGAACATCTAAACAAAGCTCTGTCATTCAGTTCCACCGGACAGACTCCTGCGATCACGAGTGCTTCAGCACTTTAAATTCAAGTGGATTCAGATGAAGAGAACGAAAAGTCTGAGAGGTCAAACATGTATAGATGTCTTAAAGGAGCCTGTCACCAGATCAGCAGGTTGGGGAGTCTAATGTTTCCTGCAGCCAGTTGAAATTGATGAATGACATTGGCAGCCTCTTTTTAAAGCAAAGGCCAATATCTTTTGCATGTTCGCTGCAAAGTGATCTGTGCTAATGCCAACCTCCATCCATTGAGCGACATTGGCTGTAAATACAGCTGTTTCACCAGAATGCTGTAAGTAAACCAGGCTTCCTTTGAACCCATCATAATGCAAACTTCATTTGAAAAGCTACCATCTGTTGTTTTACAATTGAACAACGCCTTGGGTGAAAAAGCAGAGGATCCCAATCATGAAAGAGATCCTCCATCGATGCAAAATACGTCGCCTTCTCTGAAAATGGCATCTCTTAAAATAATTTCTGAGAACGTTTGCATCGTGGCTGATTGGTCCATTCTTAAAGCATGCTCTTTCGCATTCTGATTTTAACAAAAGACCCAGCTTTGTTTCCATCACTTGATGTTTCTAGGGGTGATTTGGCATTCTTTTGCACCTTTCTCAAACACACAGAGTTATAATTAAACGGAGCACTTTGTGCCATTTTCTTGTCGATGAGATCCTGTTCATATAATCCCAGGCGCCGGCACCCTCTTTTTCAGCTCAGTTTTCCGTGAAATAATCAGTATTTTTGTCAGATATTCACTGAAGCCTGTCCCCAGGGTGAAGTGCATGGAAACTCGCTCCATTTCCCCCGCGTCTCCTCATTATGCCAGAGCTGCAGGTGTCATTATTCTACCTTAGCTTCTCGGTTGTGTTCTTAACCTCCCAGTGGATTGGAGTCATGGCCAGCTGAACGCAGGAGTCACCAGGAGTGTGTGCGCGTACGTGCATGTGTGTGTGAGGCAAAACAACCGTCGAACTTGCACAGCTCACATGAACATTTCTTCTACAAACCAGACAAAGCATTTCCATTTACTTTTGGAAAGATAACATTGCCTACATTAAACGTAAGTGAAACATTGTTGAAAGGTTGAAGGATATTTTCTTCTCTTTCTAGTATACAAACACACACACACACACACACAATCACACAAACACACACACACACTACACACCACGATGAAATAAGAGGTGCAAATATATTTTTGAGGATTTCATCTATGAATTTAACCGCTAAATAATGCATTTAAATGTATGTACTTTTTAATCTAACCATTATTAATTACTATTACTACTAGGATTATTATTATGATTATTATGATTAATAAGGCCATTGTGAACATTATGATTATGATTATGATTATTATTATGATTATTATAATAATTATTTTTATTTTTATTATTATTATGAATAATAATAATAAGGTATTTTTTTCATTTATTTAATACAAATCTTCATAAAATTATGACAACATCAGTAATGATCAGTCACAAAAAATTGCAGTATAAAATATATTTTTTTGTATTGAAAACTAAAATCATTTTTGTGATTACTCCAAATTGTTGGTAGTAATATAATAACTAATAATATTGTCGTTTGTTTTTCAAACCATGTTTGATTGGAACAGTATGACACATTTAAAGACATGGCATTTTCATACAGATCTATTGTAAGGTTCAGAAGCCACAGTATTCATTATCTGTCTCTCCGACCAATTGAGCTGTGTAATTTCCATCCTGCTCTATTAATATCAGTCTTGTTTGTCTTCATCCCCCATGATTATTAAAGAGATGGGTAGTATCACCGTTTTCTTACTAAAACACACTAGCTTGAAGCTAAGACATGGATTTGTTTCAATGGATGGATCATCTGAGAGATCTCAAGGACTTACCGCGTTCTTTTTCAAAGGAACCATCACCAATTCAGCGCAGAATAGATGCATCTTGGAGAAAGACCTTAAGAAGCTGCTTGAAGACAAAAAAAATCTGAACATTCTAGACAAAGAGAACAATTTGAGAAGTTACATAATTCTCAAAGTTCCCCTTATTTTTGTTCATATTTTGGTGATTTGTGCTGAGCGAAACAAAAAAGATGAACATTCATGTCCACTAGTACAAAAACATAGATTCATTTCCCGTGAGATTCCAACCGAATCCACACCAGACTCCACATGGCCATCCAAAGTAACACCGACACTGGAGCGCCATTTTTCTTCTTTGTGACTTAAGAAAGGAAAGCATTGACCTTGGCAGGTCCTGTTATAAATTTGCTTTCATGTGTGAAAAAGCCGCTGGATATCGAGTCAAGTGGATCTGAGGGCATTGCCGGTAACATCAAACAATTCATTTCAAGCCTCACCCTTTACATGCTTGACATTCAGCTCTATAGTTTATCAAGAAAGGGTAAATCACATCCTGAAGGCCCATCTCAACACTTGCAGTACCACCTGGAGGCTGTGGCACAACATGTGATGTAATTAGCGTTGTGATCCGGCTATTACTGCATCCACAAACTCCTGAAAGCTATTGAAGGCAATCTGTGGGTGGTTTTTGGGCTATTTGAAAAGCAGGCACGTAAACTTCTTCCTATAAAGATGACAGCCTATTGTTTATTTTGGCGCTGTCAAAACTGCACTTCAAAGTCGAGCTATAGAAAAGCTGCTTCTACCTCTGCGGTTCTGCACAGGCACTATTCAGCAAAGCTAATGAAGCCATTTAGAGACAAAAAAATCAACACAGCGCTGTGAGTCGTCCAGCAGTTCCAGTTCATTTGAGTCTCTAGTGTTAAGCACGGTTTCATAGACAGGGCTTTGCTTAAACCAAGACAAAAAATTTGGACATTCAAGTCATTTTTAGACTATGACTGAAGACAGATATAAGATTGCATTGACATCAGTGTGGTACACGATAATATTTATATCAGAAATAGTCTACAAGTCCATCTGAGATTATAGTTAGTATGCTGCTCTTAGTTAAAGCTATTTGAAAAGCAAAATATATTTAAAAGAATGTTAGCAACCAAACAATCTCTCCATAATGACCTTAAGATAATGCAAATTAATGAGTACCGCCGTCATTCGTTACCAACATTCTTCAAAATATCACACCGGTTTAAAATGCCAAGAGGGTGACTGGATTTTAAACTTCTAGGTGCACTTTCCTTTAAAAATCTGAACTTTTTCATTTAATGACAATGACAACAAATTGAGACCAAAGCTTTTAAGCTTTAAAAGGAACAACATATTAAAAAACTCTGATTGGAAAATATTTCTTACACAAACCTTATTTGTAATATTATTTCTAGGATGTTTTTGAGTTCATTTTGAAGCATTAAATGTTCTTTTTGCAATTGCAGGAAAAAAATGTTTTTGCTTTCAAAACGAAGGCATTTTCTGTCAAGGCCAAGTTATAACTATTACTGTACATTATGTGATGGGGTTGGCACTAGGAAGATCTTTAAAATGCCAATGCTTTACTTTATTTATGCACTCCTAAAGGCATTGTTTACACAAAAATAGAAATTCTGCTATTTCCCGTTCTTCCCGTTCATCTATTTGTTCAAAACCTGTATACATTTGTTTAGTTGAACACAGAAATAGATATTTAGATAAATGCTTGAAGCCGAAGAGTTCTTGGACCTCGTTGCCTAACATAGTAAGAAAAATTGTATTGGTAGGATACCAGAACTTGTTTACTCTACTTCATTCTTCAAACTACCTAGTTTTGTGTTCAACACAACAAAACAATTGTAAAACACTTTGGTTATAAGCATTCTCCTGCATTTCTCTCTGTATATTACAACAAAGAAATGTATACAAAGTTGGAGGTGAATAAATATTATAACAGAAATTCTTTTTTTTGGTTGAACTATCACACAAATTTATGAGCTATTTTCCATAGATTGCTTGAATAAACCGTTCACAAGCACACAGCTGATGGGAATACTAAATACCTACAGTACTACACAACTCAAGTGACACGAATGTAGAATATCAATCTAAAGAAAAATTTTCAATAGCATGTACAAGACTTCCATTCTGAAGAAGAAACAGTTTATAAATATCTTTAGCTATAAGGTGTATGACCATATACACAAATGACCTAAACTGAACCTCTACATCCAAACGTTGTGCTCACACCTGCCACAAAAACACTTTCACAAAAAAAATGGGTTGTTGGAATGACTTACTTTTCCCATGTACACACGATTAAATGTAGTTGTTTGAATATAACATTTCATCACATTATAAGAGAATTTATCTTAAAACGCAAAGTAAACAAACAATCCCTTTTCAGTGTACCAACAATCATAAAGTGTTTATCATTCATACATCCACCTCTCTTTAGGGCCTGCGGAGCTCAGCTAGAAAATCTTAGTCGGAGGAATATTTATACACCTCATACCTGTGAGAACCAGCAATTACACACAAAAATAGATGCCCTGACATTTCACAGAAGATTCCCTCAATTTTGTTAACGGCTTGAACTACGTCAGCAGTGAACTGCAAAGTTAAACGCTATTACCGGGTAGACAGAGACGTGTATATAAAAAAGGAATAAAATAAAGGAGTCCTTATGCGCAACCTTTGATAAGGATTAAGCTGGAAAATAAGTTTGACTGCATCGAAATGATTGTATTGATCTCAATCATGTCCCGAACATGACAATTTGAGTCTGACATTTTCTCATGGAGATTCATTTGATATTTGTTTGAAGAAAACCAAATTCTAACATTATTCTGATGCACAACACAACAAAATCAAACTGTAAGTTCTGCACGTTCATCCATAATATCCTACTAGGGATGCAACAAAAGATACATTTTTGTAGGCGAAAGGCAACTGCAGACAAACACGGATGCAAAATCTCTTTACATCTAACAGCCATAATTGCATCTGTCATTTTCAACATAAAAGAAGCTGACGCATTCACTAAATGTTTATCGACAGTTTCAGAGCAATAACATAAATGTTAATGCGTGTGCAGGCTTTTGTGGCCCACAGTTTATCTCTGGTATACATCAACTAATTTCACATTATATTATAATTAAATAAATTATTTTGTAAACAAATAATAGAAATAATATGTATATGACTTCAGATAGTCAGTTTAAGTATGTCTGGCCAGTGTCATTTTGGGTTATCAAAGGAAGAATCATTAATTGGTTAAGCTTAATTGTCAAAGTTACACTTCAACAAATTTTTTAAAAAAATAACTCGTGCTTTCAAAACATTTAAACTCAATTCAGAAAAAAGTTTTTTGAGATGATCCATGTCAGTGGGTTGTGCTTATTACTTCAGTATTCATAAATACATACATGAATATAATTCAAAAATAATCGTTTACATATAACTGCATTTAAATAAATAAGACAAAAACTTTTTGTGTTTAAAGATAATATGCTCAGTACAAAGATAAATATTATATAAACACAAACTTTTATTCTGGATGAGATTAAAATGAGCTCTAAAAATAAAAACTAATTGTATATTTAAGCAAATAATTATAGCCTTAAACATTATAATAAACTAATATTAATGCGTATATGAAATAAAACATGTTTTATAATTAGCCTAGACCAATCTAAGAACACAGGAAGTTAATGTTAAATGAAGCGGTCTATAAACTTTTTGTGAATTATGTTTACGGAGATACTCATAAACCCAAATGTTTAAACCTGAATCATCAGGTCATGTTCGCTCTTAAAGATTCTTTCTTCAGAGCAACACTAGAGCATCAAATAAACAATAACACATGAGACCATGTATGAAAAATCAGCCTTCATAATATATTTAAGGTTCCAGTGAATTGTGTCCTGAAAACGGAGATTTCATGACACAGAAGAAACACAGTACACCATTCACAGCATCAATAAAATCTCATTCGGCTTCTTTCAAACAGTACAGACATTAATATTAACATGACTTGCTTTGCAAAAGTGCGATTTTTCTCTTTACAAACAACCCCCACCTGCGAGTTAAATGTTTTTTTTCCATCGATGGAATCTCAACCTCATGTCAGTCCAAACACCAATTCAATAAAACTATTGGAATTTTGACATTATATTTTCAATATAATGAAAATAAATGATGAACACTGTCAAACAATTTATTTTGTATCTGACAGAAACAAATCAGCCGTACATGTTTGGAACAACATGAAGGAATGATAGATGACAGATTTTTACATGATTTAAATTTCTAGGTGAAATATCCCTTTAGATCCTTGTTATAATTGACCCAAAACATGAAAAAACTAATAAATAAGATTTTCTCAGACAATTCGACTGTTTCGTCATCATGGCTTCTTCTCAGCATCCCTCAAACGGCAAGCCACGGCTGTGATGAGGGCAGCACCTTTGCCACTGCCGTCCTCTGATTGGACAAGAGTAACATCACAGCTTGGTGCCAGCTCTCTTAAGGTCTCTCGCATGATGGTGGAAAAGCTGACAAGACAAAAGAAGCAAGGACAGCAAAGACAAAATATTACAAAAATGAAATGTATGGAATAAATGTATATGGTTTTTAGAAACTCTCACATATTTATAGTTTATGCATTTCTTACTAAAACAAGAAGCTGGGCAAAAACTGTATTAAAGGTAGTTTTTGATATTTCTGCTAAAGATTAAATTTGAGAACAGACAGCAAACATAAGGGTTGGGATGCGGCCTGATACTGGAACAAGGATAATTTGGTTGTCAAGGACACCAGAACAACAAGTGCAAAGAGAAAATAAAATAAAACATTTTAGGATTCAGATATACATAACTTACAACCTAAAAAATTTAAATGACTTTCTATTAAATTTGAAATGAATGCGTTTGGCCCACGCTTTTATCCGAAGTATAAATGTATGTGCAATCCCTGGGATCAAACCCATTACTCTACAGGAAAGCTAATACCTTAAAACCAATAAGAATCCCAGACTGATGTGTGATAGGTTAGCCTTGGCACTCATTTAGGCACTCAATAAAACATGTAAAGCAGGACTTTTGGGAATACTGTTTAAAGTGTTTTGTTTCTCCATGGAGCTTTCCATTCCTACTAATTGTCTTAGGAAGGTTGTACAGAGCTTCTTATTAGTGCAAGAGCAGCTTTAAGTGATCCAAAATTTAAATTTCTGTCATTCCTTTCTAATCTTTTCATTTATATCCTCTTATAATTTCAAACCTATATAACTTTTGTCAACAAAACATGAAAGATGATATTCGGAAAAATGTCTGTAATCAAACATTCATTCCATTCATTGGCACAAAACCAATGCACGTGAATTGTTACCATCCTCATGCAGTCACCTACATATGTAAAAGTATCTTCTTCTATATTCATCAGAAGAAACACGTTTGATAAATGTAAATGTAAAAAGGTGTGTAAAACAAATGGACACAGTACCAACATCCATTTACAAACAATCTTCAATGTATCCTTTTTTGTGTTCTGCAATTCATACAGGCTGAAATGCAAAGAGTTTGAGTAAATGATGACACAATTATCCTTTTTGGGTGAACTATCGCCCTTAAATTGATCTGCTCACTAGAACACAAGTAGAAAACCTAGAGTTGTATCAGTCACCTCGGATGCTCGGATTCGTGACTAAAATGCCATTTCAAACTACTTTAAATTCTATTGTTATACGTCTTCCGTGGCTTTACATGAAATAGAACATTAGTCAAGAACATGTGACATTTTCAAAGATGTGATGTCAATGGGGATTTTCCATTTCATGTGATGCTGTAAAGACAGATCAGGGAGCTTTGAAAATTGCTCTCTCAGTAGTTCTATCTTCAGTGCCACCTGAGGTCAAACACATTAGGCATCACATGTGTGATGCATGGCTGCCAAAATCCCCCTTTAAAGGCAATCTTCCAAAACATCTCATTTCCACTCTAAATGCATGCCTACACGGACACTTACTGCGGGTGAAGTTTGTAAAGCGTGCCGTCTACTCCAACTGTGATTTTCAGCTGATCAAGGTTACGGTTCGTGCGTATTTTGTCCACAACGGCAGCCAGACCCGCTCCACACAACTGGGCGGCACGTTTGGACACTACGCTGCACACCTCCTTCACCAAAATACTGTCATCACACGTGCTGGTTGTCAAACCCAGATGCTGCAGGATGGATCGAACCTGCCGGAGCGCCAAACGGTCACTGCGAGAAAAAACTTTATATTAGTCAACCGTCTCAAAAAGTATTGCGTACCGTATGTACTTAACTAAAAACTAAAACAGCCAGCTTGTAAAAACTCTATGGATGACATAAAAAAATGAACATGCAAACATTGTCCAATCTTGTCAATATGGACAAACCCTGCAGAGTGAATAACAGCTTGATAATATAAAAGAATGGAACAAATTGCATTATTTCCATAAGTACAATCTAATTGAGCCGAAGCGCCTCGGGCATCTATAATGATAATATACGTGCTTAGCATTTAAATATCATCGCTCTATATCCGCAGGGAACCCGGGACTCAAAAACAACGCCTGCAGGTAGAATCAGCTTACAAACCTCTCGATCTGTGAAAGAAACTTGGTCTCAAAGATACCGCGGGTCTTCAGCCTCTCCGAGAGTTTCCCCCGGAACAGCAGACCTTTAGAGGTGAAGTCCAGGAGAACATTTCGAACAACTTCTCCGAGATACATGCCACTGATCATCTTTTCATACCTAGGGCATTAAAAAAAATAAGAAGAATCCATCAATAATTTAGAAAACATCTTTCATTTCATTATACATTAATACCATGAAAATCAGGTTTACTTTTCAATGATTAATAATTCACATCGCAAAGATACTTTAGCTCCAAAGTTGGTATTAGTTTCTTGTAATGCGTTGGGAGAAAAATCACATTCTCTTGAAAATGTTAACTGAATGTGAAACCTATTTACACAACCTAATCAAACCTGTATGACTTTTCTTCCGATATCCAACTCTTAATATGAACAATAAAATGAGCCAATATTTATGTAGCAACCCTTACAAAATTACAACGACTCAAAGTAAAAAAACAAACAAAAATGAAATCGAAATTGAATAAATAAAAAAGCAAAAAAGCGAAAATTTCAGTCCCTAAAAGCAAGTTATTAAAAACAATATTAATATAAAAAACTAAAATCCCATGCAGCTGCTACCATATATATATAGTTGTATAGCTATGAAAAAACAGGTTTTACTCATCCATTGCCCTTTGTGCACAACACACTCTTGTAAATCCTTTACTAAGGTATAACACAGAATATAAATAAAGGAATAAGAAACCAATACATAATATAAAGCCTTAAACTAAGGGGAGCTAAAATAACATGTAAAAAAAATGCATGTTAAATAGATATTTCATCCAAAAGTAAAAATCACACAACATTTAACTGGGATATAATGACATTCTTCCTTCATTTGAATGCAGTCGGAATTGTAATAGCAGTTATCAGACTTTTTAAAGAATAACAATGGGAGTGAATCGGCATGAGATTTTCAAGCTTCAAAAATGTCATCCATCATTTAAAATCCATCACTCCATGCATCTTCATGGGGTAAATAAAGTCCTTCTAAAGCAAATCGTATTAAGAAAAATATCCATATATAAACTTTTAAAAAATATCTAAAATTGCAACGCATAACCTAAATTATCCGTCAGCTACCCGTCCCTGTTATACATTATTTAAAATAAATCACTGCGTTTAATTTAAAATGTAATCGAAATCTCACAAATAAAGTCCCCCTCCTTGAATATGGCCTTCTTGTTTCCACAGAACTTTAATTTATGTGTCCATACAGTGGAAGTGAATGGGTACTTTCCTGCTCAGATCAGAAAAATATATTTTGAAGAAAGTCCCGCTGAACTGAAATGCTTTTAGGAGCTTCAAAAACTCACCCCCATTCACTCCCATTATAAAACTTGGATGAGCCAGATATATGATAACTCTGACTGTTTGCGTACGTAAAAAAAGAAATCATATACGCAGAGGATTCTTTGAAGGCGTGCAAAACATGGTCAGTTTGATATTCAGGTGAAATCCATCTCTTAAAAGCAAAAGTAATGCACGACGTGCAGTGTGGAACACTACACAAAAAACACACATCGTTATTTACCCAGCATGATGTTAACTAAGAAAAGTGTCATGAACTTTCTCCTATATTACAGAAAGCCCAGATAAACAGGTGTTTTCTCACTCTTGATTGGGACTATTGTTGAGGGACATGTGAGATCCTTGTGGAGCTGCAGGTGTCAGCTAAATGCCATCATTAAGGTTGAAACACACCTCAGGTATTATGAGCTGACTCAGACATTATGACCTACTTTTGATTTTTCAGGCGTAGTATTAAGGTCTTGGGTCTTTAAGTGCAATGTACATAAGTAATGGCACTTTAAAAGTCAATTAGCGTTACAGAAAGCCAGTGGGAAAACCTAAAGATTTTGCTTAATTGTGCACGGTAGTCTGCCAGTTTCTAAAGGCAGACTTAAAGTCATAATAAAGCTCAAGAAAGCACAACAGAAAAAAACATCATAGATATTTTGAAGAATGTCCGTAACTTGCACCCATTCACTTGCATTGGTTTGGTGTCCATTTATTTGAACTGAATGGGTGCAGCTGTTGTTAACAACATTCTTCAAAATATCGCCTTGTGTGTTCTGCGGAAGAAAGAAAGATTTAGATGTCAAGAGGGTGAGTAAATTAAGAAATTCTTAATTGAGACTTCTTTAAACAGTCTTACCGCTGTTTGCCAGAGTTAGCCGACTGCTCGTCCACGGCTCGATCGAACTTGGTGGAGAAGTCATCCAGCTCCCCGCTGTCCCCAAATGCTCCCCACTCCATGTTCACACACATCCGGCCCTCGTCTCCGTCCACCAGCCCAACGTTAGACATCTCCTCCATGTAGCACGCATTAGTGCCGGTGCCTGTCACCCACAGACAGAGAGAAATGCATTGACTCATGCTGTACATGCACTGCATTTACAGACCGAGACTCACTTAAATAAGCTAACAACATGAAATGATGCTACGGGTGCTGTTAGTCTATTGGCAGGGTATTACATTAGCAGCACAGAGGTCATTGATTTTGGAACACACACACTGTGTGGTTTAAATGTGCTCCAACTGTAATAATAGGTTCCTGATTAGAGTTGGAGGTACAGGACAATGACTTTCCAGAGTGAAGCTGAACAGTCGAGGAGTACCCACCAACAATGAGCCCAACTTCACACTGCGGGTCTTCATAACCACATGTCATCATGGTACCCACGGTGTCATTCACCACGGCAACCACATCCAGATCAAACTCCTGTAAAAGACAGAAAGTCAGACAGATTGGAAAAAAATGATAACTTTTTCTTCTTTTATGCATTCATTGTTTCTTCATATTACATAGTTCTTAAAGAAGTAGAATTGTAAAAGTATACTTAAAAGGGAAGTATCATGCAGTTTCATGCATTATAAGTTATTTAGACAGGTCATATATAAACATTTGTTAAAATAAAAACAGAGTTAGACACGTCGTAGTATTTCTGTGTTCTATACAATCCCCAGAAATGCTTCGGAAAGATTCTTTCAAATATTTTAACTTATGGTCATTAGGTCATGATTTGTTTATTGGCCATTCACCCATAAAATCCCGCTCAGTGTACGCCCACGGGAGCTCAAGAAAACAGTTGTAAAGCTGTATCTGTCTTCTGTTAATGCGAGTAGGCTAAGGACTTTTCAGAGTTATGAACAACGCGATTCTACACTACATGTATACAATATTATAATAAGAAAGGGCAAGTATCTGCACACAGATTCGCTACTAAGGAAATGTTAAATAAATGTTAAAGTATCCTACCAAATGTACCGCACTATAAAGGCAATGCAACCCTTTAACACAGTACAAAATTTGGGAAATTCTGTGAAAATGACAACCGTACCTTAATTTTTCTTACTTACTTTAAGGATATCAGTACACTAACAGAACACTTCAATAAACTTATTTTTCTTAAGGATTCTCAAAACACCTCAAAACTACAAAACTCTTTGAAAGACTATATAATGAATTCCCCCAAATCATTTGCAGCACTGTAAAAACTGAAGATCCCAAACTATTCTAATAAAGACCCAAAAATCAAAGATAGCAAATGTATTCTGGCCTTAAACTGGGCTTCAATAAAATCATAAAAATTTCATTCACCACATCTAAAGCAATGCAAAAATACTATATGGGAAAGAGAGACAGACAAGTAAGAAGGCAGGCAAAAAGCAAGACAGAAAATAGAAAAAGGAAACAGAAAGATAGATTTTATTGAGTGTCAGTAATCATATTTAACTGTACTGCTTTCTCTGCTTAAGAGACAACAACAAAAAGTCAGGCAAGTCTGACCTCATTGCGATGGATGGCATCTTTTAGCAGTGTAGCCACGTCCTCGCCCTCACAGCCCGTGGCCTTGAAACCCTTCGTCCACTTGATCAAAATCCCCTACGAGACAGAAACAAGTGTACACAACAAACACACCAATTCTCTTCTTCATGTGCTTTTGTGTGCGTTTCAAACTGACCTGGTCAAGTCGGGTCTGATGACAGGGGAAAGAAAAGGTGAAGCCAAGAGGCAGGGAAGCCCCCTTCATACCCATGTACTCCACAAAGTCGCCTATACAGTGGACAATATGATCAAATAACTGCGGAGACACAAACACAGACTCGCATGAGGAGTGAGGAAAAAGTGCATTGTTTCTATTATATAGATCAAGAGCGCTTATCATAAAGATCACAACCGCCAGCACTCGAGTCAGGTCCGTATTAAGGAATAAGGTTGAGACTGAAGCACTCGCCTTGACGCTTGAAAATATGACTAGAACAAGAACGCGGTTCAATTTTGTGATTCTCCACAGACCTGAAGCTGGATTGTGTTGCTGGAGTGCAGTGACCACTTTCAGATAAATTGCAAACAGGTAAGTGCACTTCAACCTCAACAACACCATCTTTTTTCTCCATCTTGTAACACATCACATATTAGTTCGGCCTGCGTTTAGGCAGAATGTGAAATGCAAATTCATTTTTTTTCAACAGTGTCACATTGAATGGGTTTGGAGGACGTACCTCTTCTCCCGTGCCCTGCGTGATGTCTTGAGGGATGGTGTAGATTTTATTATGCATCTCGACGCTCCTTCTCTTCCCGTTTCGAACGCGCACCAAGAGAACCCTAAAGTTTGTGCCGCCGAGATCCAGAGCCAAGAAGTCTCCGCGCTCTGCCGAGCAAGCACAATGAATTCAGAGAGCGTGAGCCATCTCTCTGAAGTTGAGATACTCATAACCATTGACATCTGTGACTTCAATTTAAGATGGAGGAGATAAAGGGGGGTCAGTGATTTATATTAGACGGAGGGTTAAAAGGAGTCCAGTGTAAGAGTACCGTCTTTCTATCTTTGCCATCAAATTGACTTTGATTTGAAAGGACTCATTCAGCCATTGAATTTTTCATATGAATATGTAGAACATACAACCTGATGCAATTAATGTGTTCAGTCTAACCTGTTCCATCTGGTGTGGACCGAACAAACGTGGGCAGCATTTTGACGGTGGCCGCGTTGTGCGTTTCTTTCGCCAGACCGAGGGCCATCTCTTTCTCCATTCTTTTCTTCACTTCCAGGAGCTGATCCCGGCTTAGCCGGAGGGTGTCCAGTGTGCTCTGGCGCTCAGCGTGCTGTTTCGCCAACCGATACGCCACAGCGGTTACCATGGCGGCGCCCTTGCCACTGCCATCCTCTGAGCGCATGAAGCGCACGTCACAGTCAGGTACCAACAACCTCACCATCTTTTGCATTCGACGAGCAAACCTAGAGGAAGGGTGAAAGGGTTAAAAATACGTCTGAACTTAATACTATTTATAAACTTTTTACAATAACAATAACAAAATGATAAAAACCTAAAAAAGGATTCTTTTAGACAATTGCCTTTTTAATTGACACATAAAACATGTCACAAAGAATAATCAACCCAACATAACATTTTCACACTTAAATTAAAAAAAAACTAAAGTTATGGCCAAAAGTGATATTATTTTTTTTTTAAGATTATGTATGCTTGATGCGTAGTTGTGCAGATTGAAGCTCCGCTTGAACAGAATTGGCTCTGATTGAAATTCGAAAATAAGGGGAACAAAAACACCCCAAAATATCAAACACGTCTTTTTATCTCGTTCATCTCAACTCACACCACATACACACCAAACATGTCACATTCCAGAAGTGTCACATGGTAACACGTCAACTGTGAATATTTGACATACAGAACCCATTTCTATGACGGCCAAAGAGGCGTCACTTCCTCAGTGATGTCATGCAACATGCTGAACATACAGAACCCGAAGAAACATAAGCTAATAAACACCTTCAGAAGCTTTTATGAATGTAATTCAGCTGGTTTCTACAAACACATGCCGATGTTAGTTAACACCTCGAGCTGTGAAAGGTGCACAAGACTAAAATAGAAAAACTAATTAACTCCAACACACTACTTTCATTACATTATACATGATGACAGGACCTGTACCCTCAACATCTTTACAGAAAGTTAGGTTTATATATGGGATACCTACAGGAAATGTTGACCTCTTATTAATCACTCCATATTTGGCCATTGCAGTAAAGGTGTCGTATGGCTGAGCTAAAATAAACATTTTTGTTTTTATTTGGATATAATGCGTTGTGAAAACATGGTTTAAAGGTTCAAAACTAATTATTGTTTACATAGCAGAATGTGAAGGTTTTATTTAAAACAAACGATACTACGATGTTCAACATTCTGGTACTGACCTCGACAACCATACAAAACATTTGTTTTTACGTACAACTTCTTTATTTGCGTAAACATTTGGGTGGAATATTCAAATCCTAAATCTTTGTGACTACCAATACATACATATTTGGTTCCCCCATTAATATTAAGACTTGTTGGAAAAAAGTCCAAGGTCTATGTGATAAACAAGCAAAGCATCTAAATATACACAAATTGTGTTCTTTTAGTTATAAAAAAGGAGTTCAGAGCAAGTGCGATACTATGTGTTCAAATACCCCCCCCCTACCTCTAAATGTTAACTTTGACAATGTTCGAAGCACACTACTTTACCTCAAACTACATAACTATAGATTTCAAGACAAGATATTGAAAGACAGTAAAGAAAGACACAAACATTACAGACGGGACATTAGCACATTTGTAGAACTCACTGCGGGTGGTTTTTGTAGACGGATCCGTCTACTCCGATGGTGGTGCGCAGTTTCTCAGCAGCTTTGTTGTCCCGGATCTGTCTCAACACAGCCGTGAGCGAAGCCGCACATAGGTGCGCGGCACGCGTGGACACGATCTGACACACCCGCTGCGTGGCCAAGCAATCTTCAGGGGACGGGTCCAAACCAAGACTTCTCAGGACCTGAGCAGCACTCACCAGGCCTTCATTATTCCTGCAGAACACAAAAAGATTTTTATTATGTTGCATCACCAGGAGAGGCCGACCGTTTAGAAACACAATAATCGTGGATGCTTTAAGAAGACTGCTTTAATATAATGTGAATTTATTGTATTAATTTGCTTAAGTTTGTTGGACATGCAGTTGGTACAATACTTCAAATCTTTCTTTTTTGCCTTTAAATTGAGTAGTATTTAATTTGATTATGCAACTTTCTCCTTTTTAGTCTGTGGAGCAAACACTCGTTTAAGTTTTTTCACTTTTTTCTATTGTAGTCCAACTGAAAAAAAGATACAGCTATAATTTTGCTTGTGTTGGTATAGATGTCAAAGTATGGTTTATACTGTATGTGTGTACTAAAAAATCTGTGTGTGTGACGGGGTTATACAGCATGAAAGAATCATTATTTGACAGTAAACCACGAAACCTCTGTGTATATTACTCACTGCAGCTGACTGAGAATAAAGATTTTGCGTTCAAACATGTTTTTTCACTGGCTGTTTGGATTCTTTCACTGCAAACAGAACGTTGGATTTATATGCAGATGTTTCATTTTATGTGAAAAAAACATATATAAAAAAAATTATTCATGTATTAAAACTCTAATAAAAGCTAAAAATATTATGAACTGAAATTATCATGTTGATTTTAAAAATATTTTTATGTCCAGTTTGAGACCAAGTTTATTTTATATTTGACAGAAAATTATAATTTTTTAAATAAAAAAAACAGGCATTTGGCATTTAGGGTTGAAACACTGACAAGAACTAATTATGGCAAAAAAGTAATCGAAAACTGGAAAAAAATATAGATATTTGATAACTTTGACATTTTTGGACATGGTAATTTTCATCCGTTATCATGCATTTGTGCCTAACTGTGGACTTTACACCTCATACCTTAATGATAAACCCGATAGAAATAATTAGAATTAAGATACAGCATCTGTATTTTCTAATAGATCAAAAAGGCAAATCAAAGATGGAATCATTTTACAATCTGTCGAAATTTACAAATCATTAACATAATTATAGGCTTTAATTTTACAGAACGTTGACCAGAGTTTCCGCCATCAGAATATGAATTTGATTTTAAACCCTCTACATAAAATTGCACAAATGTTCGAGGTGGGACCTGACAGCGTGTCTTAAGGCCCATGCCAGTAATTTTGACAAGCATGTCATTTGAACTGACCACAGGAGTGTTCCCCTCAGCAGTCTCTGCGCTTCAATTCTATGAAGAGAGGACTACATTTGTGGATGTTAATTGATGATCTCAAACGGGTCTCCATCGGATTCCAGCTGTCCGTTCTCACAAGAGAACCCCATTTAATGAGACAGCAACAGAAGGGGACTTCGATGGCCGCTGTTACAGTACTTACATTTCTGATTTAGTTCTCTTAGAGGTTAATAATCAAAATGAAGGATATCTATGTCATAAGGAGTCTAAGGCACAAACATGGAGTTTACTACCAACACCAACATTTGACTTCTGGAGCCAATATGGACCATCAAATCATATAAAAAATTAAGATAAAAAATAATTGGTATGTCTATACCAGAACGGCAGCATTGTGGATTCAGTAGTCCATCATGAATCTATAAACAATGCAAATAGTTTTAAAAGCCAGAACACAAAAAAAAGGGTACCAACTTCTCAATTTCAATGGCAGAGACGAACGAGGTCTGGAAATGTCCGGTGGTGAGCAGGTCTGGCGTGGTGTGACCCTGAAACACCAGACCATCTTTGGCCATCTTCACCAGGATGAGCCTAACCAGCTCTCCCATGTACAATCCACTGATCATCTTCTCAAACCTAAAAACAAAAGGGAAAAAAGAAAATGAATAAAATGGAAGATTTTTAACTTATATGTCTTGTTCATGGAGATCCAATATGTGTTTATTTTTTTAACCAGTGTTTATTCAAGGTTCACACCAGCAGACAATAAAAGTTATGATAATTATTTATTCAAAGGTTGCACAATTAAGAGCACTTTAGAGGAACAGTTTAACCAAAAATTGTGTTTAGAGTTTTGCATACAATGGGTATGGATAAGGACCAACTTCTTAATTTTAAAAGTATTTTTCACCCCAAAGGAAACATCATAAATTATGAACTCTCTAGTTTTAGTTGTAGTCCATTTATTTGTTCTGATAAAAGCGGCGAAATATATTTAAAAATTAAATGGTAGTCAAAATGACCTTGATTTTGGACCTCAAACTTTTTGCTGTCCCACATTCTTCAAAATTCCTCATTTGTAAACAGAACAAACAAATTATAAATTATTTTTAGATACCTAGAGCTGTTTGGTTACAAGCATTCTTCCAAGTATATTTTTCTGTGCTTATCAGAACATTTAAATAATACAACTCATCAAAAAATAAAGTTACAGAGGAACGAGATCATTGGGATCGAATTCAAAGACCATTTTGTTTTACAGCTGATGAAAAATAAAACATTAGCACAAACAACATTTAAAGGCATAAGTTATAAAAAAATCATAACCTATAAATAAATAACAGAAACTGGTGTGGATGCCTTACATCAGATTATTTTTTTAGTCCAAGTCCTTTTTAAAGCGATATCTCAACCAAAAAGAAAATGGTTAGAAGTTTGCATAACTTCTTTGTTCTGGTGAACACAGAGAAAGATATTTGAAAGAATGTCTATAACCAAACACTTCATGGACACCGTTGACTAAAAAAAATTATATATTTTCTGTTGAACAAAAAATAAGATATTTAAGAGGACCTAAGACTGCAAGTTCTGGGGTCAATTTTAATTAAAATTTCAAGGTCTATGAAGTCTAAGAACGTAAGCATTTATCCAAATAACTTTCTCTGTGTTCATCAGAACAAAATAATAATACATAAATAACTCACAGATTTTTTTATTTTGGGGTGAACTATCCCTTTAAACCGTACACTAACTTGTACTACTCTTAGTAGATTGAATTGGTCACTTTGGTAACGCAAATATTACGCCTGTTTTTTTTTTATCTGGGCCTTGTCAGTAAATCACACCTACACGCTTCATTTAGTCAAACATTATTTTCTTTACACATACAACGAATGTAATCTACCAACTTCTACTAAACATGCAGGTCATCCTCGGCCACTGGTGCCATTCAGAAAGCTCACCGGTGTGCAGTTGTAGGTCACGAAATGTATAATTACACTTCATTATAAATCTCTAAGCCCCATCCTGAGCTGTCAACCTGCTACTTATCAGCTAAATAAAAGTTCCGACGATAGTTCAGGATCAACAACATTAGACCTCCATGCTTCCATTAGTCAAGAGTTCACATATAAATAACAGCACACACATTTTCTTAATGAGTCTTTGTTTAAAAGGAAGCCGTAACGTTGTCACACTTACCTAGAACAATTACCTACGCAAGAACACGTAATTGGGCTTTGACATATGGCTATGGTCACATCATTACTATAATTCGTCTTCAATCTCGCAGTTCCACACAGCATTTAAAGAACAAGACATCACTTTAATGGCACAAAGTGTCTGCAGCGCCACCTGTCACTCACAGCTGTTTGCCGGGGTTTAGGGAACCCGCATCAATCTCTCGGTCGAAGTCAGTGCGGATATCGTTAAGAGCCCCATCATCTCCGAATGCCCCCCACTCCATATTCACACACATCCGACCCTCGTCTCCATCCACCATCTCCAAGTGTCGCATCTCCTCCATGTAGCAAGCGTTGGTGCCCGTACCTACAAAAACAGGCACAATTTCAGACGTGCTAAAAATGACATGGTATTGAGGTTTTAAAAAGCTTTCGGAAATGTAAAAAAAAGATGTTTAATCAGAACTGTCTTTTGGCATTTAAAAGCACAGGCATATCTATAAAAAACTTCGAATTAAGTACCTATTTTGGGTATGAACGTCCAAATGCTTAATATTCCAGAAATTAATCAATTTAATGATAGCCATCAGGCTTTATACAATTTAAGAAGTAGCTCAGCCAAATGTGACAATCTTCTCATAATTTACTCAAGCTCACGCCATTCGCTCCATTCTTCATATTTAATACCATCATGTTGATTTCCTGAATGTGGCTCAACAGCTCCAAAATCATCATTGAAGTAATTCAAATGACTCCAGCTGGTACAAAATTGCCTCCAAACAGAAACAAATGGCATGAGAATTAAACTTAAAATCTGAGTTTATTTAGGGTTCTTGTTCTTTTTCACTGCATATCTGAACTCTTATACGAAGATTTCAGGAATTTAAAGAGCATTTCTGGTCAGATTGAACATTGTGCGAGTTTTTTCTGAAGAATATTTTCCCTCTTCCTGTTGCAACAGTAACCAATTGGGTTCTAATCTAGTAGAAGTGGATCAAAACCTTTTATCCAAGATTTGCGTGCCTTTAAACAACACCCGTTATAGGACTGCTTTGGAGAACTTTAGTCCATTTCAAATTACTGTATAACATTACAACAAAATACAGCACAATGGGACATTTCATAAACGGTATATTTTGAGTTCCATGACTTTACAAGGTTTGGAAATTATGCCACCAGAATAAACGATATTATTTCTAAACGGGTACTAAAATAAAAAATTTTCGTGAAGTAAACAATGTACTTGAGGAGAGTAAGAATCTGTACCACCACCTCTAAAACAAACTTTATTTAAGGTTTAAAATGCTGAATTCTATTCCATTTGTTCTCATGTTTTTTACACTTGATCACCAATGGTCAAGTGATTCGAATATATATTTATGTTTAGCCTTAATCATTTGTAAACATTAGTTGTTGTAGCAGTCCAACTAATGGCATGAAATGTCAGGTCATGTGAACTCAACATCCTGCATAAAATGAGATAAAACCGCTTTTTGTAGACTGTACATTCCCCGGAGTCTTGCTCAAACTTATTAGTCATTTCTATGTAACACTTAACCAATTATAGTGCATATTTGAGTCTTTTTACTCCTTGCTCTTCAACACCCCTTCAACACCTCGATGCATGAGACCTGCGCACATTACAAAGAATAAATCTAGCCCCCTGTAATTGTCAGTTAATGTGCGAAAGGTAAAATCATCTACAATTTAGACAACGTAATAACTCGGGGTGCTGCACGACACACAGTTGGCCATGATCCTTTCAACCTTCTGCAATCATCCGAACCTCCATTGTCAAAAATGAATCAATAAAATTACTATTCAACAAAAGGCAAATTTTATTTTGTTAGGCCATAATAAAAGCCATTATTAAACGTTTGCTATGGTATGCACTTAACCAATAACTGCCAAAAAATAAAGAGAACTACAGGATTGGCCTAAATCAAAGCACCTTTCATCGGCACAAAGCCCTCTTGACAGCCCTTGCCGGCGTTTCTCGGGATCTCAGCTAGTGCACGTGAACACACGGAACTGACTCACCGACAATGAGGCCAATCTCACAATGATGGTCGTCATAGCCACACGTCATCATGGTGCCAACAGTGTCATTAACCACGGCAACGATGTCAATGTCAAAGTCCTGAGGAGAGAGAAAAATGTTCACACGCACAATTCAAGTCAAGTGCAGCAAATAGCACACTTTTGTACAGCAACTGTTATTACTTTCAAGTACAATGAAATCCATTTTTAATCATTTTAACTTATGATTTACAACCCTGTGGTGTAATTTATAATTATGTACTGTTATTTTGTGGTCTTCTTTGAAAAACTGTATTGAAAGGTTTGCTGGACAGGGAGATTAAGGATCTTAGTTTAAGCAAGACAAAGGATCTTCGTTTAAGCAAGACAATTACAAACACACCTTACAAAAACATGACTGGTGTACATCTCGAGACAAAACAATGGCACAGATGTATTATAGATTATTTCAGTCCTAGGTGTTTTCAGTTTGCTGTCATGTGTTAAGACAGCTCAAACATCAATTTCAGGGACAAACACCCGTCCGTGTTAGAATGGTTTTATCAAAAGTACTTTGTTTATCCTTTGCAAAGTGCCTTAAGCACTGTCTGAAAGCCCAGAAATATGTACATATTTTTAATAGTGGTACTTGTGGCAAGTCATTTATTTCAACCTCCCAAACCAGTCTTTTTAACAGTAATCCTAAACGCTAACTCGGGTCTAAACTTATGGCGGTTTAACAATATCAACACTTTTTGGTAGGGAAAAAAGGTAGCCACAACTGAACCATGTAGTTTAAGTCTAACCCATATGACATTCTTTCTTCTGCAAAACACAAAAGACTATATTTTGAAGAATGTTGGTTACTGCCAAATGCTTTCAATGGTTATGTGAATGGGTGTCAATGCTGTTTGGTTACCATCATTCAACAAAATATCTTTTTTGTATTCTTCTGCAGAAAGAAAGCATTCAATATGCCAAAAACATGATTATTAAACATCAACATTCATAAAACCATAATTCATTTTTCTAAAGGCAGGTGCCATCAGAATGTACAAAAATGACTCTTTCGCACCCCTCTCTTGTTAATGGCTTTCCGCAGTAGACCTACGACATCTCTTCCTTCCACTCCACTCGCTTTAAAGCCTTTGGTCCATGACACCAGATAACTCTGCAAAACACAAGAAGAGTGACAGGTTTACTGAAAACTCATCATTCCGTTTTCCCCTTTAATGTTTCATCCTTCTCCTCTCACCTCATCCAGCTTGGTCTGCTGGCAGGGAAATGAAAAGGTAAAGCCAAGAGGCAGCTTCTTGTCTTTGATGCCCATTTTTTCGAGGAAATTGGCCAAACATTCAGCTATGTGGTCGAAAAGCTGGAAGAGAAATATAAAAGGATTATTATTGGGACTGCATCCTTTCATTTACGAGTCCTTACTTAAAAGCTTGTGCCAAAACCTTCAAACATGGTTTTAAAATGTCAAAATTGAATACGAAACCAAAGGAAGTAGATATCGTTCTTTTAGGGGTTTCTAAATTGTTTCTAACACACATATTCCCAAAGAAAGTGAAACTTCAAAAAGGGGATGTGAACATCCAATCCAAAAGGACTCACAACTAAAGCGGTTTGGTGTCTTCGGGTCAGGCAGGGTGAAGGGAAGCAGCTGTGCCAAAATAGGAATTGACACCGGTCGACCTATGACCTGGTGCAATCTCTGGAGCATAAGGCCTGTAAGCGTGTCCTCATAAGAAACCCCATTCATCTTAAAAGGCCTCGTGTTGGAATTATGTATCGGTGAAGCCGAAAGGCATGAACTAGCAGGTGTGACTCATCATATACTGCCAGCTGAGTGTCAATTGTGCCTTTCACACTTTGGTCACGTCCCACCAATAAAGAACTTGATTGGTGGGGGGCGGTGGACAAGCTGCCACCCAAATAAGAACATTTGATGGATGCTTTCATCCAAAGGCGATTGGAGAAGGTGTGTATTTTGTCTGTCCAGTATGAATGAGTTATCCAACAAAAGACTTGATTTCTTTTATTTTATATCAGGAAGAATGAAAAAAGAAAAGGGTTAAAAATGACACAAGGAAATAAAAGAAGCTGAAAGTGAGAACCATATGCTTTGATTTTCTTGTTCCATCAAACATGTATTTGGGGGCAGTCGTGGCCTGGTGGTTTTAGTCGTGGACTCGTGATCAGAAGGTTGCTGGTTCGAGACTCGAACCCAGCGGGAAAATCACAACTGATGTCAAGGCATCTTCCCCCAGGTGCCACAGCATGGCTGCCCACTATTCTGGGTGTGTGTTCACAGTGTTTGTGTGTTCACTTACTTTGTGTGTGTAAACTGGGATGGGTTAAATGCAGAGCACAAATTCCACTATGGAACACCATACTTGGCAACATGTCACGTCACTTCACTTAACTTCACTTCAATACAGTGTGTGCCATTACCTTCACTTATTTCTTTACTGGCAGCTATAAATGTATTGAACCTCATGACGAAAAGCTTCTGTGAGATAAATAATTCTAACATAAAATTGGGTGCTAAATGAATACATAAATGCTAATGTACGAAACTTTGGCTTAATGTTGGATCTAGGTAAATTTAGTATAAATAGCTTCACACAGACGGATAATGTGGCATAAAATTAAGCAGCAAATTATGAACTGATTGCGAAAATAAAATGAATGTTAATGAAAACTTAAAAGTTGTTAAAGGTCACTTATGTTTGACATATACGTGTGACAAGTAAAGAAAAGATGGAACGGAAGGAGGGGCAGGGCTTGCAATGTATAGGCTAAACTCTATTGTGTCTTTGAGTGTCCGGAGACTGCAGTACAGAAGGAAAAACCTGTTCTAGCATTCGAGGTCTGACCGAGCAAGGTCAGAACAAGATCCCTCTGCTTCAACATTTTATGTTTTTGGAAATATGACAGTTAACAGCTACTTAAGCGCTTGCACTATGACCCTTGAATGTCAGAACAATGTATTGAGTTGTTTCCTAGCGACATTAAAATAAAAACTCGCGTTTCCCACAACGATAAAGCGTATTTGATATCAACACCTAAATGTGCATCAAGACAATCAAATAACATTAAAAAACAATATTCGTTTTTGAACAACTTTAAGGTTTAGCAGATTTTTATCTAAAGCAGCTCATTTAATGCAGATGGTGCAAGAACAGAAGCTTCAACGACAGTCTGCGTACATTCATTAGGATAAAGTTCAAGAGGCATAGATTTATATAAAAGCATTTGACAATGTTCTATAAACGGTTTGCAACTGCAGAAACACAGATTATACGCGACCTATTTTTATTCACAAACAGTTGCAAAACATGAACACAAATTTACATACATTTACATTTACATTTACATTTAGTCATTTACCAGACGCTTTTATCCAAAGCGACTTACAATAGTCGAGGATTTAAAATAATTAAAAAAAATTCAATTTCTTGTTTTAGGTTTTATTGTTAAATTTCATGTTTTATTGCTGTAATTAACTTACATTTCCTTTCCGCTTATGTAAAGCCCTTTGAATTGACACAGAGTATGAAATGTGCCTTGCCTTGCCTAATTTAAGACTTGCCTTATTTTATTATGAACGATCACTTTAATAATAAGACCACATGCAGTCCTTACCTCTGTTCCACTTCCCCTCATGATGTTCTCTGGAATGGCATAGATCTGGTTCTCCATCTCTACCTTTTGCTTTCCGTTACTGGAGACCTTCACGAGCAGAACCCTGAAATTGGTTCCACCCAAGTCCAGGGCCAGAAAGTCACCCATTTCTGCAAAAAAAATTATCGATTTATGTGATTTTAAAAGCAGCAGAACTATTAAAAGAATGGTGGATTGTGGTTTGCATTTCAAACATTTTTATATTCTCCAACATAGACAAGCTTTTTTTTACTTAGATGAATAAATAGCGTGTCCCTTCTAAACTTGTCGCCCAAGATATGGACATAAATAAAAAGAAAACAGTTTAAAGTGATAGTTCACCCAAAAACAATAATTATGTCATCATTTACTCACCCACATTCTTTTTTCCACACAACACAAAGATGATATTTTATTGAATGTTGGTTAACGAACACCATTCACTCATTTTCTTCAATTTTGCAGACACAAAACAAATGCAAGTAAATGGGTGCCAGTAGCCAACGTTATTTTAGTTTATTTTTAATTTAAGATAATGAGTATTTTTTAATCATAATAATATCAAAATGGAAGATCTATTCCAGTGAGACAATTAACAAATTTTTCAAAACAACACAAAAGTGACGCACATCGGTGACACATTTCTTCTCCCAGTAAAAAAACGTCAACTCAATATACAAGTATGGTTTAAACCGTCACGATATTCGACATTCAAACGTGCTTTATCATGAAACTTTCAATGGTTAACACTCTCTTCGCTGCCATTCCGAACTTCTCAGAAAGCAACACAGAACATCAAAAAGCAAACGCAGAAGAAATGATGAGGAGGCCATGAGAACTGTGCAACAACAAGTTGAGAAAACAACATCTCAAGTTCTGCACTGTGACATTTAAATGAAGTCTCCAAGCAAGCCGGTGCGGCAAACACTCATCTGGACACGCGTCCACCCTCGACTCACAGTTCAGTATGGTTCCCTTGGCAACACTTCCTAGCAGCTGTCTGTCTTTGGTTTACACCCACATGACTACAGGTCCACGTGAAGGCATTCATTCCAGGAATATGACTACAGTTACTCTTCACGCCCTCACTGAGACAGGGCGAACGCCCTCTGAAAGAAGGGAATCGGCTGGTGTGGTGTCAGTCACAGGGACAAAACAAACACAAACATGTCAATACAGAGACCAGTGATAATACCACACCTTTAGGTCGGGATCAATCATTTAACAACTCGCAACTAAGGACATGTAGGGACACAGAGTGTGCATGTAGGCTTATTTTTGTGTGTTAAGACATGCTTAGGTGTAGAATAGTAATTGGCTTTATTCATCATATTCAAATAGTTATTAATTAAGATGTACACACATGACATCTAACACACCGTTGTTATACATTGTTACAGTATATTCTTATTATTTGAAAGATTTTTCATCTGATGTTCAGATAAAAAATGAATTAGTTAACCCAAAAATAAAACTAATTTATTCACCCTCAAGTCATTAAAAACCTGAACATGACTCGTCTTGGAACACAAAAGGTGGCATTTTGACGAATGCACCCGTCGGGATTGTTCACTTGGCATTGGTGAAGAACATCGTACATGACAATATGATAAGTAAATTACATCATTTTCATTGTTTAAAGAATGAAATTTGGATATTTTCTTTTTGTCGGACTTATTGAAACATATCCACAGTTCATGAGACAAACAATACTTGTGGTTACTTGAACACCAGTGTGAACATAAAAGAAGTTATTTGAAGAAAGCTGGTGACTAACAGCGATACCCATTCGGAGTGAATAAAACCCAGTAAATGGATGCCAGTTAACAACATTTTCAAAATATCTTCTTTTGTTCTGCAAAAAAGTCAAACATCATAAAAGTCATGATGACAAACGGGTCAGTAAATGACAACAGAACTCTTTTTTAATTCGGGTAAATTATGACTTAGGAAAGGCTTTCATCGTTTGACTAAGTTGTACGAGCATTTAAGAGAAAAATGACTTTTTTATTTTTCTCTTGAACCCAAATAAAATAAAAGGTATTTTGAAGAATGTAGGAGCGCAAAACGTTCTTAGTCCAACTGTTTCGTTACAAGCATTCTTCCAAACGTCTAAATATATAAAACAAATATAACCTGGGACCAGTTGGTTTCAATGCTGAAATTAGGTTTTTTAAAAGTTAAATATATGCAAAAGAGTTGCATCTTCCATATCTAGATGATGTATGTTGAGAAGTGAATGCAAGTTACCCGTTCCGTCAGGTGTGGAGCGAACAAAAGTGGGCAACATCTTGACAGCTGCAGTTGGGCAAGTGTCTCGGCCCAGACCTTTGTCCATTTCCTTCCTGAAACGTCTGGAGACGTCCATCAGGTTCTCTTCAGACAACCGCAAATGGTACAGGTACTTGTCCACCTGAGAAGAAGAGGTGAAAATATAATTAGTCTTTTGTACATATTTGTGCTTCATATCAGAAGCTGAACAACACATTAAACCGCCATTTTTCTATGTCATATTGCATCTGAAACCTCAATATTACATTAATTCCTATTTGTGCAAACAGGATTTATTACAATCATAAAAAGCATGAATTGTGTGTTATTTCATAAAACGGACAAAACTATAATTTGATCGTTGTCGCTGACAAGCAATTTCCTTCACTGCGCTAGATCCGTCTACTGCCATCATATCATTTCAACATCATCAATATTTTATGTCCCTTTTTTTTTCATTGTACACATATAATTCACAGGATGATGTCGAGTTAGACAACAACTTTATAAGGCGACTCGTTACGTTCAGAATAGTATACTATTTGTTGATTCATTACATAATGAATACATTGTACACAGAAAGTACATTTTCATTATCAGAAAGAACATTGACCAATTGTACGATGACAGCCAGCATCTACTCAACTTGACCTTTACCTGTCATACAGAAACGTGGTTTGATTTACCAACAGTTTATTTGTAAAATCAATTTGCATTTAAAATGATAAAATCCCAGCACATTCATAATCCATACACAGCCATGGAGTCCATTCAAAATTTTCAATGAATCAATATTTCTAGATGATTTTGGGTTATTTCAGTCCAGGATTTGTTAAATTTCAACAAGCTCAGGAGTGAAATACTCCTCCAACAGCAATATGAGAGAGTGACAGCATGACAAGATAAAATCGAAGTTAACATATGAGAAAATTATTTGCAACTTGTTTGTAACACTTGTACAAATATTATAAGTGAGGTGTTATTAACGGGAATATTAACTAGATTTCGTTGCTTAATTTGAGATCTAAAATATACAGAGCATCTTTTTGTCATTTGGACCGGTTTCTCCAGTTATAATTTTCTACCCATAAATGCAAATAGCTGAAAAAATTTTCAGAATAATATATATTGAATATTGTTATTCAGAATAAATATTGTTCACAGAATAAAATTTATTTTTAAATTCTATACATTTGGTCCTCGAAATGGTCTCATAATTTGTTTACATGACTATAATTTTATATCACAATACATCAATCACAAAAAAATGTTCAGTACCCAAATAGAAATGTAATGTACATATATTACCAGAGATAAAATTATACTAAAAATTAGGATAAAACCTTTTAGTGTTAATCTGTTTTGGAATTTGGATGTGTATTGTATTCTTTTGTCACTATGATTTAAAAATGAGCATTCTGCGTTTACATCATCTATTATAGCATCGTCTATGCTTTTTTCAATGCTTCTAATGTTTGTAAATAAACACTACTCTTTTCAGTATGCAATATACTTGCTTTCACAAAAGTAAAAAGACATTACAAACATCGACATTCAGCACTAAAAAACAAAAATAAAACCGAAAGGAAAGGAAAGCTTAAATTTGCATGTGTTAACATTACAATCAGTAAGGGGCGGCTCTGACATTGACTTTCACAAAGACCTAAAGATCAAGTATGAAGGCCGGAGGTAACACGAGACCCAGAGCGTCTGTCAGCTATAGCTCCTTTTACAAGAAAGGGAAGCTGGAATGTCCCGTCCCGCATTGCAACAAAAGGTCATATGGTGATTTCATAAAAGCTTGTCGAAAGCCATCCTATCAGATGAGGAAAGGCCTGATTTAGACAACTAGGGTGGTGTAAGTGAAGAGTTCATTTCCAAAATAGAGAACTCGGATTTAATTCAATTGTGTTAATCATGTCGTTTTGTGTGAGCTGTACTTTTATCAAACCAAAGTTTCTGCATTCCCACCTCAAAATCTATATGACACTCTTTCTTATATATAATTAAAGATATTTTGAGATGTGTTGTATGCGTTTTTATGTTGGGACAATGGAAATCAATGGGGTTTAACCGTTACCAACACTCCTCTAAATATCTTCTTTGGTGTTCTGCAGTCATACGGCTTTGTAAAGACACTAGATGGGTTAGTAAATCATACATCTCAAATATGAGTCCACAAACCATGTTTACTTTTGTCCATGTCAAAAATCCAACTGAGCTTGTTTGGTTGGGAGTAATATTATTGTCATGGAGCTGGACGGCCTCTGGTCAATATAAGCAATCTCTGTATGTCCAGAGCACCACAGCTCTGCGAACTTGTTAAAAGTTTTCTTGGTCACCCATTTCTTGAAAATCCTTCGGCCCGTTTTACAATAATGGTTCAATTTTGCCTTAGGGAATTCCGGGAAAAACACACCGAAGGACACACAACGTTCACACTGACACAAATATTTCACCCCAGCAGTGGAAATGTCTTGTTCTCTGTAAATACTCTGAGCTACCTTGAGAAGTGAAGCCCGTACGACTGCTTCTAGATGTCATTTAACACCACGGGGGGACAAACACATCACCCGGCTGTCTGACATAAGAAATAGTGCCAAGATTTCACTGTAAATAAATCAGCTATGCACTCACACATACATTAACATGTCATGTAGAAGAAACCAGCCTTCAGGTGGGGTGTTCGGCACTTTGAAAGGGAAGATTGTCTTGACAGCCGGCATGAAAGGGAAATTGAGATGGGCTTATGAAATATCTGCGAAGTGGCTTATCAATCTAGGAAAAATGTTAAATGGTTTGATTTTAGCCGATTGAAATATGAAGGTTTTAAGTACTGATCCCATCTGAAGAAAAGAGTGCGGCAATTGTGACTATCCTTCCCGTAATTCAGATTCTTTAATAATATTCTGCATTTGAGAATCGAACACGTGTATTAAACCTGCAGGACTCACAGTCCGGCACCTTGAACTTGAAATGTCTTCTCCTTGCTAGAATATCTGACTCACTTAGCGGGTCTAAGAAATCAGGTACACAATGTACGCTAAGTGATGTGAAGACGTGGCTATTTAAACAGGGGTTACAAAAGGTTTGTGCAAAGCGCGCACACACATGAAGGCTTTCTTAATATAGAAGTAACTAAAAAAAACAGCATAAGAGAACTAAATATGATAAAGTCACAGAGATCCTGCTTGACACGGAATATTCCTGTTAACGAACAAGAAAATTACAAAGACATGATGGCCTCTAGATTTCGTGGAAATCTCAACATCTTGTTACACGTTTTTGATCATTTGAACCCAACGCATGATATGTGGAACAACATTTCTACGAGGAAGGAACTACTTTAATTTACACAAGATGTTTCAGGACTCTTGAACTTGTGTGAAGTGTGTTACAGCACCAGGAAATGATGAAAGCCAGAGGGCACATACTGCGAGTCGGCCTGTATCCCAATGGAATTTTTACTGACTGATGTACAGACAGAACCGAAAAAACAACCCAGACACAATGTGGCCACATAAATCTGTGGGGCAAAGAAGCCTAAATAAGTCACATAATGGACGAATCAAATTTAGAAAGCTCAACCGTATCGACAGGGTTCTGCTCAGACACTGTTAACCACAGAGACCCACATCAAGATGAATTAAGCAACACTTTTTACATTTGTGTATGTATTGTATAGCAGTATGCATTTTCCCTGATAAGTCTTTTTTTGTAATTTCTTTTTATTGTTATGTTTAAGAATGCAAAGAATATTCAGTGAAAATAAAACCTTTTCTCTAATATTGAGCGACTAGGGCCATCTGAAAGTTTCAAATAAAACAATGAAACTGGAAAAACTGG